>OX411308.1:1746288-2088454 GCA_948150685.1 Rhaphigaster nebulosa
AAATTCTACCACTTCTCTTAGGTCAGTTATTTATCTATATGACTAATAAATGTTTTCAAAACATATCTATCTATCATTTTATCAATGCTCCAATAACTTCTTGACATCCGCATGATGGTATAGAAGGATCAATCTAATTAGGAATTGATAAATTATTTGCCACTTCTAAAAATTTGTTTTATTGAAAACTAGTTTCGAATGTTATACATTCATCTTCAGTTCTAAAAACACACAAAAATTCAAAAATAAGCAATTCAAAATATAGTTTGGTATTATTTCAAATTGAATTGCTTATTTTTATTTTTTTGTATTTTTAGAACTGAAGATGAATGTATAACATTCGAAACTAGTTTTCAATAAAATAAATATATCAAATAATGTATCAATCCCTAATATGTATTTAAATTTCAAATATCCGTGTTTCAAATTAATAATGTTTTATTATATTGCTTTCTTCATTATAAAAATATTTTTTAATTTGTTTATTTTTAGAAAAAATTAAACAAGAGTGCCTCATTTAGAAAATAAAACTGAATTCTCTAGACCTGGGTATGCCCAGTATGTCGATAACGACCCATCAAAGATTTGTGTGTTACACTATTCAAAGATTTTTAAAATTATTTTTCCATTAATAAATAAGTTATTTTGACTTATTAAAAAACAACAAGATTAAAAATTTCTGACAAAAAAATATTGGGCACAAATGGGTTAATAAAGAGAAACATCGATTTACAATATATCCCAACCTTACTATGTACTAACTCTTCCTCCAGAGCGGAGGAGGTGCTGGAATGGTTTGAAGGCTCCTATAATTAGATGGCGGCATCTGAAGGAGTTACCTCCAGCTAACTCAGGTGGGAAGGATCCTTCAACAGCCTGAGTTAGATGTTAACACGGTCCCATCTCTCATGCTAAGCCAAAAATAATAAACCCAATGAAATTACAAACATTTTTATGATTTTTGTTTCTTCATATTATAATCGATATTGCTTAGCTGTACTTAGCGATGCAATACGTTCCAATTCGCTACGATTGTATATCTACAATTGTAACGAAACATAATTCGGTTCCATTTCTTAGATAATCAGAAAGTAAATAAATCTGTAAACTATCTGTTGTCCGATATTAACATGATTCTCCAAGATATCTCGCTTTGGAAAGGATTACAAAAGAAGAATCTAAATTAAAGTAGTGTCTGAGCCCTAAAATAGGCATACTTACCAATTTCTTAAACTCCTTTACAATTTGTTAAAACTTCCGAATTATATTAATTGCGATGAAGCACTTTAATGAATATTTAATTTAATGAAATATTGATTAGTGAAAATAAAGACACTTTTTTACGAAGGGTCTTAAACTTCGACCTCCGAATCATACACAGAAATACTATACACAAACATACATATATATATATATATATATATATATATATATATATATATATATATATATATATATATATTACATATAAATTATTGCGACTGGTGAAGATGCAGTTCCTTGTTTGGATTACCAGGATCATATCTTAGGATCAAGGAGAGGGGGGGAAGAGGAAGGGGACATGGTCCCAGAGCTGTCCTAACTTCCGGGTCTTGTGTCAGTGACCCCCCAATTCCTGCTCAACTCCTTTGGGGCCACTTCGATATCAGAACCGCCAACAAGGACCAACCTAAATGATCGTTGTGTTATTTTCGATTTATTTTTTTGTGTGTTTGTACAACATTCCTTGGTATATACTGTTTTACTTAATTGTCCTAAATGTGAACACTTTAATAATTATTGTACTAAACTAAAAATAGGATTCGAAACATAAGAAACAAGAGTCAAAAAATGTTTCAATTTACTTACTTAAATCATTTATATATTAATTATATTATATAATTATATTTTATTTTATAATATAAAAATATTTTACTGTTTATTGCTTTTTAAAAGCGTTTAAGTAGGACTTTATCATGTTTCATCAAAATTACTTCTGTAGATGTAGGGCCATACATCTCTAAAGAATCATTTGTAGGTTTATTAGAAACATTTGTGCTAAAATTTTTCAAAATCATCCTATAAGTATTGGTTAATAGAACCATAAGGAATCGTTCGCAGGTTTATAAGATACCTTTGTGGAAATTTTCGTCAAAATCCGTTGCGTCGTTCTAAACAAGTGATGACCCCTTGCTTCTTTCAATAATTCTTTCACAAGATTTGCTTGACAGCAGTTGAAGTAAATATAAGCGTTAAAAAAAAACAAACCTTTATTTGTTATTTCTAGCAAGTAATGCAGTTCTTTATCTGACTATGAAAAATTCATTAATATGACTTGTACATAAATTCTACATTGTGCAGAATGGACTACCTTTGATAAGAAGTTATTGCCTTAAGATAATGAGACCGCTGGACATTGAAACAGGAGGATCTAGACGAGGCCGGAGTAATCAGGAGGCAAAAGAGGCCATTCTTTGTAGACATTCCTTTGTGACAAGAAAAGGATATTTAGAGGAGGTCCTTCTGGTGTATCCTTCGTCCTATCTCCTCAAACAATCAACTCATCTCCTAATGGTCTCTTGTTTCCATTCACAGGATTCTCTATGTATCCCTCTACTCTTCAACAGATCCAATGCACAATGTGAGTGAGATCAAAATCGATAGTTATTTTTCCTGTAATTTCACCAGTATATTTTCTGTTTTTCTGTGAATAAATATTGATTTTATGAAGAAAAAAAAATTCATATTTTAAATAATTCTTTGATTTTAAATAAAATAAATAACTTCGTTAGGTAATGCATGATAGTATCTTCTTGTTAATTAAAAATTATATTTGATTCTAATCTGCGGCCTATAATTTTTTTTTTTGTTAAGTGGTGTTCATAACGAAAACATCATTTTTGTAATATTTTATATTTTACTATCCAACGTTCTGAATTATATTGCAGGACTTAATTGTGGCTAAAAACACAAAATAGAAATGAATAATAAAAAAAAAAAAATGTAAGTAAGAATTTGAATTGTATTTTTAAAAATATTTTATTTATTTTGCGTCTATTTTAGTTAATTAATGAGATAAAAAATATATTATTAGGCCGATTTTACAAATATTTTTATATTGACAAATCGTATGTCGTTTTATTTCATTTTTGTAGAGAGTTTATTTATTAATTTCCTTACTACATTTATAAAAAGATTTTTATCCTTTCCCCATGCATTTATACTATACCGAAAATAAAATTTAAAAAAAATTGGAAATGTATACAACTTATTATTTCTTATCATCCATTAAATATTTATTAACTACTTCATGATGAATTTATTTATCATACTCCCAATTTTGTTGTCACTTTCCAGTATAATTTCCTGTTGCAATCTTTACAGCCATATCTTAAATAAATCATGTATTAAGTCAGTTCGGCAAGACATTATGAAGATATATGATGTGATGTATGATATATATGATAGAAACATATATATTATAAATGAAGTATTGGTGTGTTCTTTAGTTGGCGGGGTCGTATTTTGCAAACCAGGTGGATAAGCCGGCGTGACAGTTGGGAGTAGCGGGCTTAGTATAACCTCTAACGCCGTCCCCAGCAGTAGCTTCAGTTCCAGAGCCGATTAGTAATTTGACTATTAATGTTCTTATAACCAGTTATTGTTATGTATTAAATATTTGTAGTTTGATAAATTTCTGATGTTTATCAAACTACGAATACTTAATAGTTAACATTATTTCACCGGATGAACTAATGAGTTAGGTTTATTAATAAAATAAAGGTTAATTAGTTTCTTATTCTGGTTTCTACACACAAATATCTAACTTAATACAGACAGTATTTTATAGACAAAGTGACAGGATAAATTATAACCAATACACACCTGATTTCAAAAACATTGTTTTTTTAGAATTTGAAATGAATTGATCTATCCACACCTCGTTGCATTGGTTTGACAAGGTTTTAACTTTTATAACCTTCGATCAATAAACTTTATCAATTTTTTCCTCACTATTTTAATTTAACATTTGAAGATGGTTTAATAAAAAAAAAAAAGCTTACAATAGTATGATTTTTAAAAATTAATAAGATTTTAAATAATTTACTGAACTCGTTTGTCTTTAAGGGATAAAACAGGTAATGGTTATTAATGTCCTCATAACTGTACAAAACGATTAAGTTTATAACTTTTTTTATAGCTACTAAAGCAATCTAGGCTTCCTGCGTCAAATCATTAAATTGTTCTTTGCTATCCAATAACGCTAATAAAGCTGCCAACGTAAAAATGGTGCAGTCTATTGGGTACGGAACTTTTTGTTTTGTTATAGACAGGCAAACCTTTTATTTTTATTGAGAATGGGGCACTTAAGACGTTTTGCAGGTGTGGGTACTTCTCAGAACAAAGTAAAATATCGTGTCCCTCGTACATTACAGTACGACAATTCTTTACACTAAAGTTTCGGTTTAGTTTCCATGCAAACATTTGGTTTCCATTATAGAATATAATAGTCGAAATTACTGAGTTAATCTCTACTTTTATATTCTTACATTACATTATTACAGAGCGTATTGTTGACAAAAGGTTGGCGACTTGGTGTGAGGAGGTTCACTCCCATCCGTCTCCGTTCGTACACGCTCGGCTTTCCATCTAAGATCTTGTTGTCCTTATAAGATACCCTGTATGTTTGCAAATACTGGTCCAATTTCGATAATTCCTTTTTTGTTTTAGAGAATTTCGTTACCTTTCAAATTATTTTTTACACAATTTACCATGAAATGCATAATTTTTAAGTTATGAGCTAATAAAATTTTCTTTTGGCTATAACTATTTTCTCTGCATTTTCTCGGTGATGTACTAAATATATGAAAAGTTAAAGGGCTTCAAGGAGAATGCATTGGACAAGTTTCATTAAAATCGTTAAATCCTATTACGAGAAAATAGTAAAAACATGTAAAATAGATGATATAACTGGCCCTTCCTTTTAGTCCGATTCGCTATATTTTTGCTAATACTGGCCCGAATACAGAATCACAAACCATTTTACAAAACTTGGTTATTTCGACTCAAGGGACCTTAAAACGTGTATTTCCGTTAAAAACTCGAATTCGAAAATTTTCACGATCGCAATATTCCCCCTTACTATGTATTTCATATATAGCTTAGGGAAAGTCAAACACCAATGAATTTAATCAAAGGTACAATCAATTGAAATCAAATCTTCAGGGTCTTATTTGTGATCCTTTATTTTGTTTATATGAATTTATATTTATACTAGTGAAAGTAATTTTAATCACTTCTAAAACGTTCAAATATCAAAAACGTTACCAGAATGCAGAATATTTCAGGTTTAGAAAAATCCTTCATAGCACTGTTAGACAGTATGTCCCTTCATTACAGCCCACAAATTTCATTACCTCTGAAATAAAAAGCTAATTATCATTACGGCCAGTTCTAAAAATTGAGAATTTTGAATTCCTCGCCTAAAATCTGGAGTTCAGATCAAAACTGCCCTAAAACGTATTGGATAGTAACTCTAGATTCACTCATGTATTTTTTAAAATTTGTTGGAGCCATATTTCTAAGGCTTTTTTTGAGAATCACCCGTGTACTGTCGATAAGGTTATAATAATAATCAGTTGATATCCGCATGATGGTGTAGAAGGATCAAACTAATTAGAGATTGATAAATTATTTGCCACTTCTATAAATTTGTTTTTATCGAAAACTAGTTTCGAATGTTATACATTCATCTTCAGTTCTAAAAACACACAAAAAAAAATTCAAAACAATAATCAATTCAAAATATAGCTTGGTATTATTATACATATTAAATTAGATGTAATACAACTCAGTAATATAAACTTTTATTAATTATGAATTTAATTAAGAAAAGAAATCAAGAACGTCTATTAAAAACTCCCGAAGATAGGCCCATCCCGCAACATTATGTTTTGATTCCATATTACGGCCCTATATCCACCGAAGTCGGAAATGAATTGAAAAATTAGGATTAAACCCTGCATTTGAAATAGAAAAGACCCAAAAAAGTGCAGCCAAATACACGGGAAAAACTGGAAGATCGCTAAATCAGAGATTAATGGAACATATACCTGCATGTAATAATAAGACAGAGAATTCCAACTTTGCAATTCATTTAAATGAAATAAAAACATAAATTCATCAAAGACTCAGGAGTTAATTTAATACATCGCGTTGAAAACAGCCTCAAATTAAATATATATGAAGCACTTGAAATAATGAAATCCTTCAAATTCAATCCAGATTTTTGCATAAATAACCAAATAAATATCTCCAATTGTCCAATCTCAAATCTATTCCCATCTATAACAGAAAAAACCATTGCTCACCGGAATTACTGGAAAAACCCCGACCCTTAAACCGTTTACCTATAAAACATCCTACCTACCTTTCGTTCATTGTTAGTTCAATGCCAGAAGAAACCAGTACAAACTTTTCTGTTTGATACAATTCATTTAAACCTTGGTGAGTACCAACATGTATTTTATTTCTTGTCTTAATTAAATTCAAAATTCATAAATGTTTTATAATACTGATTTATATTACATCTAATTTAATATGTATATACCAGACTAAATTTTGAATTGTTTGTGTGTTTTTAGAACTGAGGATGAATGTATAACATTCGAAACTTGTTTTCAATAAAACAAACTTATAGAAGTGGCAAATGATTTATTAATACCTAATTATAATAATAAAATTACATTTTAATAGATGATTATCTTCAATCTTGCCAAAACTAATTAGTGATGTAATCTTATCAGATTAGCAAATTAAAAGCACCCCTGGGAAGGTGAGATGTATGTTAAAGCAGCCTTGGATGGGAGGGGAGGGGGGCTAAATCTCTCACCAGCAAGTTGCTAAAACTTTCCTTCTCGAGTAACTTTCTTAACAGTTTGAGATTTATCTCTATTCCATCCACAGAGAAGAAGAGTAGAGAAAGAGTAATACCTTTAAACCCACAGAGCTCTCGAAATGTTTTCTCATCAATATTCCGTAGTGCGTTCTGATTACTCAATGCTTTTATAATTATTATAGTCATCGACATGCGAAATGCTAATTAAATATAAAGCAACTCGTGGATGGGCATTTCGCCCGTTTTTTCACGATAATTAAAAATAATAATTAAATTTGGTGGAAATGCCGTGAGCTATGCTAGGCCTATCTGATTTCATGCAAGAGCTGTCCTACCGCTGCATCATATTAATGCAGGTCCTCTTTCGGGTATGTTCCTAACCTGCGCATGTCCAGGGAACGTTGGTTCGATTCTCGCATCGAACATATTTTAATTATTAGCCTGTAATTGATAAATTCCGAAAACAAAGTTCGGTTACACACACGGCGGATTTTTTTTCGAGCAGAGAATTTGCTCTCATCGTTCAAACAAGTTTTGAGCGTTATACACAGTGCGGAATAAATCCCGTTGCCGTCGTACGTGGAAAATGTGGTGTAGTTTTAGTGGGGTAATTGAAAAATTTTATTGGATAGTGAAGTTTTTTTTTTTATTGTAGTTAAGTTTTACATGAACAGAAGCTTCTAGCGTTATTGTTATCCATCGTCGAATGAAAAAATTGACTAATTTGGGTTCATTCAATTAATGAAAGAAGATTTGAAGATGGAGCTTTCGAGACGTTTTTCGAAGAAACGAGGCAAAATTTATTTTAGAATTTCGATGAATTACTTTGACGAACTCGACGGCCGGTACCAAAATGAGGAATAGTATTCGACCTGCACAAAATTGGCAATAACATTGAGGTAAGTAAAAAAACAAATTTTTATTTATATGTTGAAAACTATTTTTTTTATCTTTTAACTACTAATTCGCACCTGTCTAACAGAAGAGTTACAATATGAAAATGTAATGAATATAAAAGATATACGTGGCATGCGGAAGCATAGTATTCAGACACCTCTTGTCAGTCTTAAATCAGTCCCTTAATTCAGGAAAGGTGATCTCTCATCCAGCTGCTTTTTAGGGTCATTTAAATGGATATGTCAGCATCAGCCACATTTTTTTTTCAAATCTCTTTATTACGTTTCTGAATACTGCATTGTCTGGAAATTTGCCTTTTTCTGCAGATATGCTTTTTAAAAAGTTATATTATACATCTTTAATTTATATATATATATATATATATATATATATATATATATATATATATATATATATATATATATATAATATAAACCAGCGTTGGTAACAATTATTTTGAACCTAAAAATTTATTTTTAGTATTTGTTTGGTAAGTTCGGCCCAAAGTGAAAGGCGAGACCCTTCACCTAAGTAACAATTAAAAATAATGAAACAATAATAAAAATTAAAGATGTATAATATAACTTTTTAAAAAGCATATCTGCGTTATATATATATATATATATATATATATATATATATATATATATATATATATATATATATATATATATATATATATATATATAACGCTATCAACATGGTTTATATTATAGATACGTATTTTTTTTTATTTCTCTCGGTTAGAAATTTCTTAACACTAGGCATTTTCAATTCCTCATGCAGCCTCTATGTTTTCGATCTTTGAAGTGCAGTTCCCTTAATTATTTTTCGTAATACTCTATTTTGAAATTATTGTAAAAGCTTTTCTCTCGACTTAGCAACGTTTGAAAATAATGGTGCCCCATACAACAGGGTGGATCGTAAAATAATAATAATAATAATAAAAATACTTTATTGATTTACAAAAATTACAGTTGCAAGTAGAAAAAAAGAAAGTGAACAAGTATTTTACAGCAATGGAAATATTCCGTCTGCTGGAAGTCTAGGTTACTAATCACAAAAAAAAATGAAATAAAATAAATAGTAACAGTCTTACAAGGATAAAAAACAAAAAACAAATAACAATTTATAGTGATCAAATATATAACATCAAAGGAAATAAAACATTTCTGTGACAAAAATAAATGAGGTGATTAGAAAATAATGTGCAATACTTACGTACTAATACAAATACATTAAAAAAGAGACTAACTCAAAAGTTGAACTGTTGGATCAGTTGCCAACGGTAATTCCAGGCATGACGTGTCAACTTGATTAGCTGCAGACTCGGTACATTCAAAAGAGAGAGCAAATCCTTCTCTGAAAGTACAGCGCGGCCCGTGTAAGAAGCACGCATCTCGGATAGCATTCTACATTTTCCCCCAAAAATGCTCAATATTTTCTTTTTCCCTAGAATTGGACAAAGAGCAAAATTCCATATCCCTCGTCAGAAATGGAACAGAATTCAAGCACAGGAATTCGCCACGAATTTTAAAAAAGCGAAGATCTCTAAGCCTTAATTTCCTTGGATTCTCTCCTACCAAGTTAAAGACATTTAGACATCTGTCAGGGGGTGGATCGTAAAATAGTTTTATATATTAAAGATTTTAAGCGATGTGATGAGCAGAGAAAGGGATGAGGCGGGAGGCAGAGAATTAATGATTAAGCCGGTAGGTTTTAATTCGTATAGCTTTGATTTTTTTACGAAAGTGTGTCGATAACGTTAAATGCTTGTCAAACCTGATTTCAAGATATGCCAAATGTAGCCAAATTGTCTATCAGTATTTTTTGATTTCCATGAAGGCTACTATGAAAACGGTAATAAGGAATACGCACATGTTGGTCGATAATTGGTTGTTATAAGTTTGTATTGTTGGGTTTTGTTGTTTACGTACAAAGAAGCTTCTGTTATCAGTCTTAAAATTTTGGAATTGAAAAGATTGGAGTTATTTTTGCTGTAAGTCTATAAGGCTAAGTCCATAAAGGGATGTGTATTTATTTAGTTTCTATCCAATTTTCAGTTATAACGAGATTTTATTAAGAGAATGCAGTTATTTTAGTCGTTTCATTTTGATGTTTGGGCCCCAGGTCATCCCTCTATTAAATAACTATTAAATTACATTTAACAAATTAACGAAACTTAAATACATAAGAAAAATTAACAATTTACTTCTACATTTAGTGTAAATGATCAGTTTTGTCAACATCATCAAAACTTTTTACACATACAACAGATATTACAAGGTATAGAAAAATCGCTACGTGTAACCGCTTTGGCGGCAAAACTTCTATCAGCGCCAGTGGTACAACGACGGAAAAATTTACCAATCTATTTTTTTTTTCCTATAATCTGTCAGTATATTTACTTAAAAATGTTATTGTAACGGGAGAGAGGGTAAAATTTCAACTCAGAAAAATCCCCCCAAGTATGTAAGCAGCCTAAGTTTCCCAAATTTCTGTAAAAAAGTAATGAGTAAATGCTTCACAAATTCAAGCATCATCAGTCTTTTTGACACTTATGTGAGATGTGCAGCCTCTGGTCAGCATTTATAAGATTATATCTTTTTCAGTTCTGACGATGCCTGAATTCGCCGGTATTGAAGAGACTTGAGGCTTTCTTTTGGAAACAATAGAATAAATATAAAATGGATCGGTTGCGAACATTAAGTAGGATAAGAAAAATCAGGGTCACAAAAAATGTTGTCACATAAACACGAGTCAAAATAAATATGTGCGATCAACAACAGCTCATTAAAACTTAGGGACATAATAATTAACTGCGTTACATAAATTAGCTAACATTAACATTATTCAGGTCGCGAATTTTGTCCAGATTCTTAAAAGTTAGTATTTACAAAACCATTATCCTTCCAAACTATTATCTGCTGTTCTGTACGGGTGTGAAACGTGGCCACTAACCTTGAAGGAAGAGCAACGCCTTAAGGTCTTCGAGAATAAGGTATTGCGTAAAATATTTGGTCCGAAAAAGGATGAGTCGACTGGAGAATTTAGGAGATTACACAACGCGGAGTTGCGGAGCATGCACCCTGTCTATATAAGTGAAGTGATATCATTGCGACGGTTGAAATGACAAATTCCTTGAAAGTTAATAAACGCTGAGCCGATTGGTAAACGTCCGAGGGATAGACCGAAACGTAGGTGGGAGGATTGTGAAGGGTGGTCTAATGAATTTGGGTTTGGACGGTAGTCGGTGGGCCGAAATTTGTAGACAGCGAGTTAAAATTCCAAATGAAAATTACTATTTAAATAAGACATTTATTATTAAAGAGAGAAATGCTTTATTTCCAGCAATGCTGCCCAAATACATTGGGTTCCTATATACACAGCATACTAATCAATACATTGGGTTCCTATATACACAGCATACTAATCAATACATTGGGTTCCTATATACACAGCATACTAATCAATACATTGGGTTCCTACATACACAGCATACTAATCAATACATTGGGTTCCTATATACACAGCATACTAATCAATACATTGGGTTCCTATATACACAGCATACTAATCAATCATTGGGTTCATATATACACAGCATACTAATCAATACATTGGGTTCCTATATACACAGCATACTAATCAATCCATAGCCAGACATAAGATAATATTATACATAACATTTTTTTTCCTTTCATACTAGCTCTAAACACATTATAATTATCACTACAATACCCATATTATATCTGTTCCTTTTTTTATTTTCCTTTTGTTTGCCATAGGCCTTCTATTATTCTCTAATACATTTCCTAACCATTTCATAATTTAAAATATCGCTTCTTTTTTTTATACACGCAAAAAAAAAATGCGTAAATCTTCGGGTTCGCCAAGCCTTTATTATATCATATTATATTAACCAAATACAATATTTTATCGATCAAATCCCAGTTTCTTAGCTTAAAAAGTATTGCATTTAAATTTTAGTAATTCTTTGAATAGAATGGTTTACCATAATTTGCGCAGTATGAAGTAGATTCTTAAATCTCAAATTTTCTAACTTTTTGGGTTTTCTAAATATTGGGAGAGGGTTGGCGCACCTCTCTACCCTTCCTATAGCGACCTCTGGCCTTGACTAACTAATGATTGAATCATCCTCAATGTGATGTGAAGTTATTATTCTATGAAATGCATTCCTCTCATTCTGTTCTAAACAGCTCGGAGTATATCACTGCACGCTATCGTACCATACTAAACTCTAGTGGTATAATCTAATAGTGTAATCTCTTCCTAGAGGAAGTTCTGGGTAACGAAGAGCAATCCGCTAGATAGGAGAACCGGAAGGGTAGATCACTTCCGGCAGCCGATGGGGATGCTTCCGCTAATTACTCATTTCCTCCCACTTTCATCCAGATCCTGCTGGCTTCTTGATTGTGGAGCTCACTTCTAAACTTTATATGAGTGATTCTCTGGTACTTTTAGATTTTGTGGCAAAATCAGATTCCTCACCCCAGTATGATCCTCGATACTCGACATTACCATCCGTCTGTTTGTTTCGAAATGGCGGCCGATTACAGATTTTATATTTATTTAAAAAAAAAATTAAAAATTTATTTATTTAAAAAAAAAAAAAAAAAAAAAATGCTTTTGGTTTATTATTTTCAATAATAGACTTTTTTATTCGATCAAGAAAACCTTTTTTTTAATCCCCCTCAATATTTGAGATTTTACGTTTCAAGATATGAAGAATCCAAACATCGAATAAAAAAAAAATCCGTCCGTCAAAATTTCTTATCTGGTTTTGTTATGATTAATATAAAGGTGAAGAAATTCCCTATAAAAGCAAAAAAAAAATTTAAATCGGATCAGTATTAGCTGAGATATAGCGTAAGGAACTTCTTAGACTAATTCTCCGATGTTGCAGGTCATCGTGGCACTAGGCCTGACTTATCAATTGGGCTTCTTTCTGACTTCCTCGCATCTCTCTACTTCATCCTTCCTTGGATTATTTATGCACTTCCTTTAGCTTCTTGGTCTTTCCTTTTTCATTTTACACTGAAGTGCACATTCAGTATTACATATCCTAACCATCTCATCCCACTTGCATTGACACTGTTCCGTTTTAACATTCCCGGCGATCATCCTGATACAAGCTTCAACTTTCTGCTCCATAGGTGCCTACTGCTTAATTTCTTTGATGAACTTGGTAGATATCTTTTATAAAGTATTCTGAACATGTTCTATTTCCCAAAACACTTGGATATAATTAACCAAAACACAGATAATCTAATTATCTAAACTGTAAACCGAAGCAATACGGCAAGTCCTGTGAATAGACAGACCAGATATTTTTGAAATATTACTATTTGTATTTATGATTATAACTTATAAATTATTTATAAGATGGAATTAATTCAAATCAAATTATAAAAATAATTTATATAAAAGGGGGGGGAAGTGTAATGACAACAAAAAATTACACGACTCATTTTCATAACTCCTCTTTCTCCCCCTCCTCCCCTCCCCCCTAGATTTACTCAAATACACAAAACACCTGAATTTACTCCTTCTCGTGAAAAACCTTTTTTATAATGGTACATTACCTCAAGCTATCTACTATATCCCATCAAATGTCAGAAAAATGCACTTAAGGCAAAAGGGGATCTAATCTAATAAACCTGAGATTTTTTGAGTCCCGTAAGCGCGCCTTTGGCTATATTTTTGTAAAACAAATTCAAAAATATTATTTTATTATTTAGTAACACACTACTAATATTATTTTTTTAAATATAAACTGCTGTCAAGAGCGATAACACTTTGAACAGGTAATTTTGTGGCGTGGGATTCCTGTCCTATCTTCCCTAAAAGGTAGTGGTGACGTTTTGTGTGTTATAGCTTGAATTGCTTCTAAGAGAAATACTTCCAATTTGATTTTTAGTATGTAACAATCAGATATTATAAAAAAAAAAATAATAAAAATATTAAAAAAAAATATATATATATATATATATATATATATATATATATATATATATATATATATATATATATATATATATATATAGTGCTTCATTTGCCCAAAATTTTCATTGGGCACAAAGTATATAGATACTGATAATTGATAATTAATTGGTACTGATACTGAGATAAATAACTAGAGAAACCGATGAAAATATTTGACGTAACCGAACACATTTTGCAACCGTAAGGAACAGTCGTGAGGATATTAGTTAAATAAGTTATAACATTCAGGTTTCTACATAACTTTATAACTTATTTCATATTTTATATAATTTTATATATATATATATATATATATATATATATATATATATATATATATATATATATATTACTATATTAGTATATAACTTTAATATTACGTTATTTTGTATTTTAGGGAATTAATAATCTTAAAAAATGAATAAACATGTTATTACTATCTGTATTGTTATTTTATTTAATTATGTTTGTGCAGTTCTTGCTTGTCACTATATGTTTTCATGTTTTTACTGAAACGATGTGCAATAAATTAATAAATATTATATTTTAAATTTTTAAAACCGTCTTTGATTCGTGTTATGATGAAATACATTAATTTAGTGAAGATTTATTTGTTATATAAATTATATTTAAGGATAATACAAAAGAATAGCAGCTTGGAAATGAAATACTCTTGATGAGAACTGACTCGGATCTTAGGGCCATAGGAACAAATTACATGGCCCCCCCACCCCACAAAATTCTTGCGGTCTACTGCTAAATTGTCTGGCTACGTGCCCATTACTGTTCCCGTTGTACGTGGTGGCTTCTCTACAGCACTTACATTGGAGCTTCGTATTTTGTGGTACTCGTTCATCAAGTTTATGAAATTTTCAACTAGTTGTCAATATTAACCGATAACAATCGCTGACCGACATATTATTACCCTGGAATATGATGTTATCAAAATTTCAGCTTTCGATTGTGCAGCCTCAAGAAGAGAATACCGGAAGCAAAGTCAAGTCTAAATCAAACATTGTTTAGTTTTTGAATTTGAAATTCGACTTTTTTTTAATCACTTTATTTCTTCAACTACTTAAGATAAAAGCTTAAATTTCAGAAAATAACGTAAAATTCACGTTATACGTAAAAAAGAAAACCTGTACCACTACAACGCAAGGGTCTTGGGTTCAGTACTAGGTAAGGACCGTTCTGTTTCTAAGCCAACGGTTGTGCAAGGAGGTGATTTGGCCGAGATCACGCTCATCCGCCAGGTTTTTCCCCTAATTAAGGGTACCCACTTCATAGAGGCTGGGTGATCTCCATGAAGGTCTCTCGTTCCACGGCCGATAACAGAATAAACTATTATCTGCTTCAGCCGGACTCGAACTCGGGCCCGGGAGCATAGTAACGCAGTGCCTTACCACTCAGCGACTCCGCTCCCCCACGTTATACGTAAAAAATCAAAATCAGAATCCGAATAAACCAAATCAACCAAAATAGGAAGACGAATGAAGAGTGGAGCATTAATAGAAAACATATATTTAACTTGGCACGTGTTCCCTTTATATCTCTTATTATTTCTATCAGGTCGGTATTAATGCCTGCATTTTGTAGGGCTTGTCATAACAATCTTCAAAGAACACTATTATACGATTTTCTCCAGGTCTATAAATATTAATAGACAGGTGCGAATTAAAAAAAAATAAAGCTGAACGAATATTAAATAAATCTCTCTTCCTCTCTAAAATAAGCTCCCATTTAAATAAATATATATATATATATATGTATATATATATATATATATATATATATATATATATATATATATATATATATATGTATCCCTTAGCAGGGAACATCTAATTTACGCCATGCATACTTGAATGGGACACCCGCTTCTCAAAATGATACCTCACTTTATCTTAAATTTTCGTTTTAATAGATCATTTTCTCAGATAATTACTAATTTAAAAGCCCGATAATTATTATTTGAACATTTTAATATATTTAAAGTATATCAGAGAAAGTAGTGAATTTTATGAGTACGCTAGATTTCAGGGAACTTGTAACCTTTCAAACTCCTTTACTTTCTTTATTGTTTAAGTTAACGACGTTTCGGGCATATCCAGTCCATTCTCAAGTCTTCAAATAATCTGCATATTGTCATCACAACTTCATCTAGTCCAAATCTGGTTAATTTTTCTTAAAAAATTAATTTTATATGTCCGTGCGTCCGTTCCCATGGCTTCTCCTTATAGTCTATTTTAATATTATAAAAGATAAGACTAACAACAGGTAAATAAGAAACAGAAATTACCAAAAAAAAAAAAAAATTAAAAGTAACAAGATATTAAAAATAAATTATACAAGATATCGTGACCGACAAAATATAAGTAAATATAAAATATATTTTTTAATACAAATCTAATATAATAAAAATTACTACATATGAGCCTCCAAAGAACTGGATCATTTACCCATTAAGATGCAAGGCTTGAACAAAATTCACAAAAATTACTGAAAGAACAAAACATAAGCGAAATAAAGAAAATAAATTTTTTGTTTGAGGAAACAATCACTCTTATCATTTAATTTCCTCTATCACTCTTATCATCTAATTTTCCTAAAAAGCCGAGAAAAGCACATTATTACCTTTATTTAGGATTAAATGTCTAAGGAATATACAATTCTATGACATAGAAGAAAAATATTTTGATGGAAGAGATTATAAGACACCCATTACAATAGGCAACATGGTCGCCGGCGACCAGGGTCGGGCGCAAAGGCTCACTTGACCCGCAATGGTCAAGCACATTTGGTGATTTGTTATTCATAAAAAGAGGCTTCTTTTCATTTCTATTTTTTTTTTAATTCGTATTCTAAGCTAAACATACTTTAATTTAAATCCTGAACTAGCCTATTAAATATTTATGTATATATATATATATATATATATATATATATATATATATATATATATATATATATATATATATATATATATATATATACTAAAAACGAAAGCCCTCAAAAATTGGAATTATTTTGGTTTCATTTTTTTTTTTTTTATGTCTAAGCTAACCTAATTTTTAATTATAAACTAATTTAATATAAAATTAATTACAAACATTAATTACAAATTCAACTTTTTTTATAGGTATTAATAAAAAAAATCGACTTAAGTACTGAAGATTTTAAAGCCCTGGAATCAATAAGATAAGCTACTTAAGTCAATTTCAATCATATAATTAGTCTATATATATATATATAGGGATGCCATTGGGCAATCATTGAAGATGATTATCCCAAAATTAAGTAAGCTTATGAATACTTTTGAATTTCTTACCTTGTCCTCTAAATTGGATACCTTTCCAAAGGCCTAGTTTGTGGTTACCATTATTTAATAATTAACCAAGATAATGTTCCTACTTTTAAGTTTATTACTAATGTTAATCAAAGTTACTGCTATCTTAATGAAATATATTTAAATTAAATACGGGCATGGTTACTAAAGAACTACCTCCTTGCTAACATTTATCTTTATTCTTCAAAATTAAAATAACAAACTATTACAATAAAAAGTTAACCATGGAATGATTCAGCCTAGACTTAGCCATTAATTGTTTTAACATAAATCTCTTATCTGTACTAGTTGTTGTTGATGGTTCCTCAGCATCTCTCCCTCGGGTTCCCCTGCATCTCTTCAGTCATGGAGCCAGAACGCATTTCTCACCTTCAGAGTCTCAGTCTTGCATCAGCCCCTCTCAGTCTAGAGGTCCTCCCTCAGCCTCGATCAGTTCCTAAGTCCCTCCTTTTCACCTCTTTGCTTCTTTCCCCCTTTCTCTCTTATTTTGCCTAAGAGGGGGTCGAAAACGATGTTCATTGGCCGACTAGTTTTATAGAGGGAGGGAATTCTGGGATTTCATCGGATGGCTCCACCGCTTGTCCTGGCAGCCGGTATCTGCGAACCATTATCCAACTAGTCTAATTTAATCATACCTTTTCCACTTTTTCCTCGAGGCCAGCCAAGCCTAAGGGGACCAGTTCTTAAAATTGATTAGATGTTCCAACTTTTGGCATTGTTACAGTGTTAACTTCTCAATAGGGTTTTTAAATTAACTTATCCCTTATCACTTATGTGGTGACATCTGTCATCGCCTGTCAGTTACCCTTCTCTACCTGCTCGACTCTTATTTCTTTTGTTCGCACTGTTTAAATTCAATAACGATAATATTTAACAATATCAATACATATTAATATAAGAATGCGGGATCTAAAAATTCACTTTCGGGCACAATCAAGCCCGTATGTAATTATTTCGCATTCATGCTACTCAATATCAACAGCCAACTCTAATGGAGCCTCTTTTTCGGCACAACTTAGCACTTTAACGAACCACGTGATTGCGTAACACACAACATTGTACGCAAATATACATAACTTTACAAAACATCAAGGGTTACAAACTAATACAGTATTTTTCCCAGGTCATGGAAGCCTTAATAGTAGCTGAAAAGGGACAATAATTTTATCAAATAATTGAATTTTTTAAGAATAATTAAAACAGCAAGATGCGTTTTTACGCAAATTCAAGACTCGATCTGCCGAATAATATCGATTCGCCTCAAATATGGTATTGTCACTTGATGACTCTGGAATGTCCCGGCATTTTCTTATTCTTGAGAGCCTATAAATCAATACTTGAAAAAAATGTTTGACTTTTTCGTTCATGGAATTATTCCATTCACTCAGCGTCGTCGTCTCTCACAATATTTGCTGGAGGGCCAAAAAGCTTAAGAGGTTGTTAGGATTTTTGTGTAGGATGTCTTTAATAACCCAAAGATGGACCTCAATATCAAGGATATCCGTAATGTTAATTTTTTTTCTACACCTCCTCAAATATTAAAAAATAGCAAAACTATAAAGTACACTGTTTTCCGTAATATTAAAATTAATCTGTAGTTCTACTTCGAGAATTGACGTAATATAAAAAAAAATATTAAAAAAGAAAGAAAAAGAAAAAAAGCTCTATTGACACACAAAATTATAACATAGTCAATTGGATAGAAAAAAAAAAAAACGGATATGTTAGAAAGCTTTGATCATTGCGGGTTTAGTGTACTTTTTCCCCCGACTCTGGTCGCCCGCTGCTGTCCGAGCCCGGCGACCTAAGACCATTTTCCTCAAGAGACCGTTCGAGCGAGGATCAGACAGCTAACAGAAAGCAACCAAGTGTCCCAGTTTATTGCAAGTCTTATTGTGTATAAAAACAAAATAACTATAGTTTAAAAGCGAAAAGAAGACAGACAATTGCACTGGATTTATGATCGGAATGATAACCAGTTTTTTATAGATTCATTAATATATCGAAGAGAATTCAACTTGGAATGTTAATCTGATTTCTCATAATTAGGTCCAATATTAAATATATATAGTGTGCATATACCTTATGTCTCCGTGGCAAAATTGATATATACATACTGATAAATACTAGATTTATTGAGGTGGGAAACTGATGATTCCTATTGAGCTATTTATCAAATAAATTATATCACTACGGAGATATTAGCTAAATATATATGCATATGAACTATTCAAAGGACGGCATCAGTAGAAGCACGTCCCGGATAACAAGGACCGACATTTACGACTGTAATGATACGCCTGCGCACTAACAGTTTTCCAATAACTGCCTGGACTCGCTGTAATATATCCTTTTTATGGCAGATGGCCTTCAGAACTGTCGTTACATCGGAAACATCTTCCTCATGATCTAGGCTACTCCTGAGGGCTTTCCGATAATTCGCTTCTAGGCGCGATGTAGGGACTCATTTGTAATTTCTGCCGAAATAATAATCAACTCAAACCAAGTCAGAATAATCATCATAATAATCAAACCTTAAAAAACGAAAAAGAAAAAAAAACACTTTTAGACATTTCTTTTTTCATTCAATAAAAACGTTGTAATGAAATATTCAGTTGTACATATTTAAATATTTAAACAGTTAGTTGAGGAAGTTCATATTTTCTTTTTATTCATATAAGTATAAATCCATCTAAGATAAAGGGCTGTATTGAGGACAGCTACTTACTGTTATCAGTTTAAAGGCATGAATCTAAACATCGCCGAAGTAATGTATAGAGATTTAGTTGAGATCCACATGATGGTATAGAGGGATCAATCTAATTAGGGATTTATTTGCCACTTCCAATAGTCCAATTTTAAATATTCCCATCTATAACAGAAAAACCAATTGCTCAGCGGAATTACTGAAAAAACCCTTAAACCTTTTAAGCGAGAGGAAACCAGTACAAACTTTTCTGTTTGATATAATCCATTTAAACCTTGATGAGTATCAACATGTATTTGATTACTTGTCTTAATTAAATTCACAATTCATAAATGTTTTATACTACTGATTTATTTTACATCTAATTTAATATGTATAATAATACCAAACTATATTTTGAATTGCTTATTTTTGAATTTTTGTGTGTTTTTAGAACTGAAGATAAATGAATAACATTCGAAACTAGTTTTCAATAAAAACAAAATTATAGAAGTGGCTAATAATTTATCAATCCCTAATTGTATTGAGATTTGTAATAGTCATGTTTACATCAATATTATAATGATGAAAGGTAAATGTACCGGTAGTAGACATTGCTGTAGTAGTGGCCACTTAGGTAATTAAATTGCTATAATACGGCAGCTAGCCTTTAATTCAGCTTCAAGCTTGGAGTAAATGTAGTTGATACCGTATAGTAGTGGTTTAAGTACTTTTATAAATATAAGTTTTCATGTTTTGAAGTTACAACTTGTAATTTGAAGAAACTGTCCCTTTTTTTCTGTTATTCTTTATTTATGATAACTTAGCATTGTAAAGTAAGAAAACATTATATTAATGTGTTTAAAGTATAATAAAAAAATTAGACTTTAATCTATAAAAAATTGTTCAAATGTTTGTCCACCACTAATACAAACTAAAGAGGTATTTCCAAGTGCCCATTACTGATGCAAATTTGATGACTAGAAAAAGTAAGAAACTACCAACAATTAAAATGATATTTGTCATAAATTCAAGGAACTGGTGCAATTACTGGATACGCTTTAAGTCTCAAAATTACCCAGAGAATCCACAGGGTCTTAAAAAAAAAATACATATTTAAATTTACTTAATTGTTACTAATATTTACTATTTTATACTAATTTACCATAACCATTGCAACGATCAATGATTACCATGTAAAATTAAAAAAACAAACAGAAATTATCCGTAACAATTTAAATAACACAGTAACAAAAGAAAAAATCGTATCGTCAACACAGAAACTTTTTGTAGAATAACGAGCGGAGGCATTGAAAATGGGGCATTCAAGTTTCCATTTTGTGTCGAAATTACTTATTTTGTAAATGGATCCCAAATATATATATTATACGTAAGTATTCTTGGGAACGGATAGCATTCAGATTTACAATCTTGAAATAAATAAATGAAAAATGGAACAGGGATATCTTGTGCCTTAGTGAAGGAGAAAAATCCATTTCGGAATAAGTTAATACGGATAAAAGCGAGGCAGTAAACGTGAAGACAAGGTTCGGTACTTAGGGCAGGTCCTTATCGTCAAGGTCTCTCATCGTTAGGTCCTGCAAGGAGAAGTGGCGGGACCCAAGGAGGGGGGAGGGGGCACTCAATGGATATGGCATCATCTCCTGTCGATGGCCGGTCTTCCAATTACCTATTGACCAAGATATATACGTCATAAACATCAATGACTTCATTAACCATCTCGTATACAGAGCAAAAGGTCACTTCTGATGAAGAAGATATCAATAGCAGATCACCGTGAGATGTATGCATTCGGAACAAATTTAAACTAAACAAAACATTATGAATATTTGGAACTGTCCTCCTTGTCTAAAAGTAATCAAGTCAAGTTATCCCATCAAAAGCAAGTAATCAGTTGACATATTATTGAAGGATTGATCAATCTGATTAAGTATCAATCTAATTAGGGATTGATAAATTATTTGCCACTTCTATAAATTTGTTTTATTGAAAACTAGTTTCGAATGTTATACATTCATCCTCAGTTCTAAAAACACACAAAAAATTCAAAAATAAGCAATCAAAAGCTAAATCAGACATTAAAGGAACATATACGTGAATATAATAATAAGACCAAGAATTCCAACTTTGCAATTCAATTAAATGAAAAAACCCATAAATTCATCAAAGACTCAGGAGTTAAATTAATACATCTCGTTGAAAACAGCCTCAAATTAAATATATATGAAGAACTTGAAATAATAAAATCCTTCAAATCCAAACCAGATTTTTGCTTAAATGACCAAATAAATATCTTCAATAGTCCAATCTTAAATGTATTCCCACCTATAGCTAAAAAACCAATTACAGGAAAAACCCCGACCCCTAAACCGTTTACCTATAAACTTCCTACCTGCCTTTCTTTCAGTGTTAGTACAATGCGAGAAGGAAACCAGTACAAACTTTTCTGTTTGATATAATCCATTTAAACCTTGGTGAGTACCAACATGTATTTGATTTCTTGTCTTAATTAAATTCATAATTTATAAATGTTTTATAATACTGATTTATATTACATCTAATTTGATATGTATAATAATACCAAACTGTATTATGAATTGCTCATTTTTGAATTTTTGTGTGTTTTTAGAACTGAGGATGAATGTATAACATTCGAAACTAGTTATCAATAAAACAAATTTATAGAAGTGGCAAATAATTTATCAATCCCTAATTAGATT
The DNA here is from genome assembly GCA_948150685.1 of Rhaphigaster nebulosa. Taxonomy (NCBI): domain Eukaryota; kingdom Metazoa; phylum Arthropoda; class Insecta; order Hemiptera; family Pentatomidae; genus Rhaphigaster; species Rhaphigaster nebulosa. The sequence continues at coordinate 1,768,842 of OX411308.1, forward strand.
GATCCTTCTATACCATCATGCGGATGTCAACAAATTCACTATTGTGTTGTGAATGAAATTGTTTATCGTATTAATCCAGAACAAAACATAATTATTATTACATAATAAGTGTTCTTGTCATTTCCTGGCGGTTAGAAAATATTCACAAACAAAATGCCGAGATCTGAATGACTTTTTAGTATTATAAAACATTTATGAATTATGAATTTAACTAAGACAAGAAATCAAATACATGTTGGTACTCACCAAGGTTTAAACCTATAAAGAATATTATAAAATGTTATATTATACTTATTTATATTACATCTAATTTTATATGTATAATAATACCAAACTATATTTTGAATTGCTTATTTTTGAATTTTTGTGTGTTTTTAGAACTGAAGATGAATGTATAACATTCGAAACTAGTTTTCAAGAAAAACTAAATTATAAGGAATTATAAGGAAGTAAATTTATAAAAATATTATAATATATATATATATATATATATATATATATATATATATATATATATATATATATAAATGCAGATATAATTGACCCCAGATCAAATAAAGGAGATAATGGTTATGGTGCGATCAGAAATAAAATACACAGTGATTCAATGTTCGGCCTAAGATTCAGGCCTTCATCAGGCCCCAGAAAAACAATAGAATACGAAAATAATAGAAAAAAGAAGAATTAATATAGTTATATAGCATCACATTGGAATTATGAAAAAGTATAAAAAGTATACCTACATTAAATATATAAGTTATATAACGAAAAATGAAGAAGGAAACGGAATGCAGTTTTAAAATGTAAAACAGTAGCAAACGGAAAGCATCCAATAAAAAGAAAGAGATAAAAACAAAAACATAAAAAGTAAAAAGGAAAGAGAGGGTTCCTGTAACAGAAGAAATAAAGAAAAAAAATATATAAAAATGGAGGAACATGCTTGCTTTGTGGTCAGTGGACAGCAGAATAAACAATTTCTAACGGGGTTTTTTCGTGGGGAACCATCTAGCAGTGAATAAATGTAATTTAATGTTTGAGTGATGAGCACATTGATACTACCGATGCGAAGAAAACCTATGAATTATATAAGAGCAACGGTTTGAACTATCAACTAACGGTTTGAACTAACTAAGGGTCGTCAATAATATCCTCAATAAGTAAACTGTCAGGACTTTAGGAAAAAGCATTAGGGGAGAATGAGAAATGTATAATATGTTAACTACGAACATTAGACCATTTTTACTTCCTTGTACGAAGTAAGGGAAGTATTGTAATCACGAAAATTTTCGGTTTTCAGATTTCGACGGAAAGATCCATTTTGACCATCCCTGAATCCATTTTGACTAGTTTCGTCGTGGGGTCTGTACGTACATACGTTCGTATCTCGCATAACTCAAAAACGGTTAGCCGTAGAAACTTGAAATTTTGTATTTAGGATTAATGTAAAATCTAGTTGTGAACCTTTTTTTTTTATCACTGCTTGATCACCGGAAGTGGTATTTTACTTGAAGGTCAAAATTGATTTCCATTAAAAATTTTATTACAAAACTATACAAAACTTCTCAAATTTAGTATTTATAACTTATATATTGACTTAAATATCATACTAGATTTTGGTCTAAATTAGAAAACCGAAAGCGGTACTTTACTTGAAGATCATATTATACTTTAATCAAAAATTATATTAAAATATAATGTAAAACATCTCAAATTTGGTAAATAGGACTTTTATGTCGATATGAATGTATTTACTATATTTTGGTTAAAATTGGTGAGCCGAAAAGGGTACTTTACTTGAAGGTCATAATAAGCTTACATCAAAAATTATATTTAAATTAAATAAATAAATCATATGTTTCGGTAATAAAGGGTACAAACGCAATTTGGTTTCCAATCCAATCAAACATTTTTATTATTTGTTTTAAGTTAAAATTGAGTGTAAAATACTGGTTTTCCTCCCCACTTGTGTGTGTGTGTGTGTGTGTTAATAGATGGATGTCGCGACGCCGAGTGTCGTTTTTGAGATACTGTAATCTTCGGAAACTAGTAACCAAATTGAGGATCACTTTTTGAGCCACCGATTTATAGTTTAATAGCCGTACAAGGAAGTCATGGGTTGTCCATATCAGATATTTTTCTGTAGTTTATCCGATATTTTTGATCTAGACAAAAGTTTCTATTTTCATTTAATAATTTTTAATAACTGGATGTTGATTTTGATAATATTCCCTAAAACCTGTTCCTCTCACAAGGAGAATGCACGAGGTGTCGGTCGCCGATTTTTATCAAATTTTTTTTTGATTATTCTTGAAAAAAAAATTCGGCCCATACCCCACCCTTTTGTCTAATGAGCCCTAGAAGTTGAGAAAAAAAAGTATGCTGAAAATACTTTATTTTATATCCTATGTTTTAAAAATAATATGGGCATGGTGTTTCCCGCTAGACATTTGTTTTTTAGAGTATTTTGAAGGAAACTTTAAAAATTAAAATATAATTGATTTTCAGTCAAATGAATTTAAAAAAGTGTTTATATTATTAAGTAAACTAGTCATATAGATTTTTTTCGCACCGAGAATGAAGGGAAATTTAGATTCAGCACATCAAAAAACCTTAATATTGAAAAAAATGATCAAAAAAAAAAATTTTTTTTATTCGGTTACGAGTGTATACAAAATTCCCAGGATGTCCCTTCAATTTTTTTTAAAGATTCTAATAATCGCTCATAAATCAGGCCGGTTTCCGAACCGTGTACATACCATAATATAAAAAGATTATTTGTGATCAAGAAATAGTAAATATTACTCATTTACACCATCCCTAAAAACATTTTCGTATTAAAATAATAAATTTCCACACTATAATAATACTGTTGTTTATTATATGCAACTCAATAGAACTGTGAGAACGCTCAAAATTTGATTATTTCATTAAATATTAATAAAAACATTAATCGTGATCCAGAAATAGTAAAGTTTAGACAGATCCAATTTTTTAAAACAAAATAATTTAATTTTAGTATATTGACTTATGTGTAATGAAAACGGTGTAGTACGGAGTAAAGTATATTAACATAATTTTATTATTCTAAACTGGCGTCAGATTTGATTTTAGCACTTTGAAGAACCCCTAAATTCAAATATTCGGGCTAATCTAATGATAAAAATTGTTGGGCTCCCCTTCAAATTTTTTTAAATATTCAAATAATCGCTCATAAATCAGGAACTCTTCGAAGGATTCAAACCAAATGTGGGACATAGATAAAGGTCCTTAAAAGGTCCTGTGGGACAAAGATAAAGGTCCTTAAACTCAACGATTTGCTTTAACTGTGGCGTTTCTACGTGTTTTAGAAACAACGTTATCCGCAAAAAACTTCAATTCTGTTTTTATATGGTAATCTTCTTTTTTAACACTGGCCTTCTATAACTAATGCACTATTGTTTTATGTGTGTGGAAAGAAGAAACTCTCCTCTTTTGAACGAGTTCAAGATTATCAACATCGGGTAAATTGAAGATGAGATACTCAGCTTTAAACCTAAACGTAATTTTGTGGCTTTCAAAATTTGGAGCAACTGAAAAAAAAAAATGTTTTTTTGTTAATATATATATATATATATATATATATATATATATATATATATATATATATATATATATATATATATATATTTAATGAGATGATAACTATTTTTATCAATTTTTTTACCAGGCACTAATGACCAGGATTGATTTGTTCCATAAAATAAAACAGCTTACCGTCCAATGCTTCCATAAAACCAAGTTATTAAGCAGTTGACATCCGCATGATGGTATAGAAGGATCAATCTAATTAGGGATTGATAAATTATTTTCCACTTCTATAAATTTGTTTTATTGAAAACTAGTTTCGAATGTTATACATTCATCTTCAGTTCTAAAAACACACAAAAAATTCAAAAATAAAACAATTTCAATTATTATCATTATATTATTATTATTCATTTCAATAATTTAATGAAACAAATTTATAGAAGTGGCAAATCATTTATCAATCCCTAATTAAGTTATTAAGCGACCAAGTTGGTAGTTTCTTCGAGAAAATAATCGGTTTTTCTTAGGTTGATTATTTTATTCATATTTTTTACTTTTCCACATCGACGAACTAATTAATATATACATACAATACGAACCCAATAAAACATTGATATATTGAACATTGATAAACAAGTGATTCATTGTCCGATTCTGATTGGTAGCATTATTTATCAAAGGAATTGAGCCGCAATGACTATCGAAGAGGCTCGGTATCGACAGAGATATCTCGATATCTGTAGAGGTTCCTTCTATACAATCGATAGCTGCCACAGGACTGACCACTTCACCACTCCAGGGCTCCCGCTTCCAGCCACAACCGCCTTACAGCTCTAAAGCGATCTCCTCTGTCTTCGATTCATTTCGAGGATTACACGGAGACACAACTAATTTAAAGTTACCTACTTTAAAGTACTAATATAATAAAATAAAATAATTTAATACTTACATATCTTTTTCAAAGAGTAAATAGTAGTAACATTACCTGCAAAAAAGAAATATTTCTGTCAGAATATTATACAATATATGATATGTATTATTCAATGAACATTACTACTAGAGGCCTACGGTTCAATACCTTACAACGTTATTCCGAACTTAATAAAGTTTCTTCAAAGTAAAATAATAAATAACTTTTTATTGTTGAAGTCCTAACACAGCATTAAAAATTGTATGCCATTAATATTGAATAATATAACGTAACCATATTATAAGACCTTGAGAAATTTAGTTAGACCAAGGGCATGGAAAAGATCGGCTGGAAGGTTAAAGCTGGAGTGGGGTAAACACACTTGCTGGAGATAGATTTTGGAGTAGGTTCATCAAGCTCCTTTACCACAGCAGGGTATGTCAGGACTAAGACCGATTATATTTATATGCAAACTATAGGGAAAAAATACTTTATTATATGATACATTTTTTTGTTGGTAAATAAAAAGGTTATTTATTATATATGTTATGGAGGATGGATGGAGAGAAATTCAATCAATGTAAGAGCTATATTAATCAGAAATTTGAAATATTCGTAGACTGTAAATATTATAAAATACGTTTTTATCAACTTTTCTCATTTTATTGATAAAAAAAAAAATGTTTGATAAAAATTATCAATTTGATATTGTGGGTAAAAAAGTTGTTTCTGATTCTACTCTTCAGATAGTAAATGCCATTTTCATAGTATTCAGAGATAATGGATCTTATTTTAATATTGTCTGGAATTTTAATATTTATAAATTGAGGGGGGACGTACGTAGAAAATTTTGGAGGGGGGATTTAAATTTTTTTCGGAGAGGGGGGAATGCACTAGTAAAAAGGCACATAATCATCTAAATGTCTATAATCGCCAAATTGGGGGTAAGTTTTAAGGATGAGCATGAAAATTGAATCGAAAATTATTGTTAAAAATTACCGAAAATATTACTTAAAATACAAAACTTATGTTGGTGAGTACGAAAATTATATTTTTTCGTCATTTGGAGAGAAGGAGGGATATGATAGAATCCCTTCCTTGATCCCTTCCCGTTCGTACGCCACTGGAGTTCGGAATAGTTTTGAAAATGACCCATAGAAGCGTGAAGTAAACTCGCCCAAAACACTCTTTTTTTTTTAACACTTTTTACTGTTCTCTTATTAATTATTTCTAATTTAATACTTAACGCTCTAGACTCATTTCGTGATTCCAATTCTCTAAAATGTTTACTTGAATAGTTTTCCAAAATAAAAAAAAAGCTTTTCTTCTGAGAATTTTAGAACTTGGTTTAAAAACCTTGTTTTTGCGATTAGCGCACTAAAGTTGTATCGGATCAAAAAAACCAATTCGTCCTAAAATTTTATTTTCTATCATACTCCGTAAAAAAAAAAATACCCCATCCCATGGGATGAATTCTTCAAGAATATTGTCCGAAGTGCTTCGGAAGGTTACATACTTGTTATTTAGTAGGTGTACTATATATTGTACAATATACCCCAAACTAACTTCAGGTTACCCAATTGGGATCACCAAAATTTAATTCTGAAATTCAAAGCATTCTAGAATTCAAAGAGGGAGACGGGTGGAATTATATAACATATACTTATACTCGTGCATAAATATTTTGTCTACTCAAAATGAATTGATTTGTAAAAATAACAAGTGTGCAATCAAATAGAACTGAAGGAAAACTCTGGATAGCTATGACTGAAATGACAAGGTGTTGTCCTACGCATAGCCGATTATTGTAATATGGCCATCAGTCCTCCACGGGAATCGATAATGTACGACTCGATACCTGGCGGGTATATATAAAGTTAATATTGATAATGGGATATAATATTGAGGCCCACCCTGTAAGGTAAGAGCACTAGGACGGAATGGAATGATTGGCTACATTTGCCTGATAGCAAGTGCCCGTCTCTCATTCTTGCTCCTTCTCTTCCTGTTAGGGATGTGAATATCGAAAATATATATCTATATATATATATATATATATATATATATATATATATATATATATATATATATATATATAGATATATATATACATACATATATCGTATCGATATTTTTTTAAAGTACCGAAATATTAGTTCGATATATCGAAAAAATATCGATATTTGTAATATTTTATAGGGACATACACATATCGATATATCTGTGCCGATATGATTAAGTAATTGTTTTTATAATATCGATGTTTCTGGGGCGATAAAATTAAGATATTGTTTTTATAATATCGACATTTCAGTGTCGATATAATTAAGATATTTTTGGTTTATTATTTTTAATAATAGATCTTTGTTAATCGACCAAGAAATTTTTTTTTTTTAACCGTCCTCAAAATTTAAGGTTTTACGTTTCAAGATACGTAAAATCATAATATCGAATAGAAAAAATTCCGTCCGTCCGCGCCTTTTTTTCGAGACTAATGTTTTTATAATATCGATGTTTCACTGCCGATTTCATTAAGATATTTTTTTTTTTTTTATATAATAATATAATATTTCATAAATAGGATATTGTTTATTATTAAATTTATTTACAGCGGACTTTAAATATTAAGAAACATGTAATTTCCTAAGCTCCTTCTGATTCGATTCGATTTTTTTTTAAAATTTGATAAAGGAGTTAATGATATTTTGAAATATCGTTAGTGTTAACCGATATATTTTGCTTTCGACATTCCACTGCTACAACATAGCAACTGTAGGTAGTAACATAGCAACTGTAGGTAGTAACATAGCAACTGTAGGTAGTAACATAGCAACTGTAGGTAGTAACATAGCAACTGTAGGTAGTAACATAGCAACTGTAGATAGTAACACGAACTCACCTCACCACAAGTCTCAATGGTTCTTTCTTTGTCGGACCCGCCGATCTTATAGATTTTTTTTTTATTTTATATATTTTTCTCCTTTTTTGTTGTTTAAAAAATATCGGTTTTCGATAATCATATTCTAATTTCGAATATTACGATATAGTGAGAAAAAATATCGATAAATTAAAAAAAAATATCAATATATCGATAATTTGTCTACATCCTATCTCACTTCGTATCCGTTCCTTTTGATCTGTAGTTCACAACTGTAGGAAAAGGTAGGAAACTTGTTTACTATTGGTGTTTAAACTTATAGAAAAATTAAAAACAAAGACGATTTAAAAAAAAAAAAAATATATATATATATATATATATATATATATATATATATATATATAATATATAATATAATATTTCGACATATGTATATAGAAAATTAGATTTGGGGTGGATCTGAAATCCTTGAAGATCCCTATCTTGATCCTGGTCTTTAAGCCTTAGTTAACTTCTAACCTTTAGAGGAATCTTATCATCTATCTATATATAAATGCATTCAGGCGGCACCACCGCTGCACGTGTCTTAGTAAGATATAATTATTTTACTAAATATAAATTTTTTATTACAATAGATTACAAATTATGCAGATTTAAAATTATTAAATAAAGTATAAATCATTATTCCTTATTAGTTATAAATGATTCTTGTTTTTTTCAATTGATTATTTAAATATTCTTACTCAAATGAAAAAAATAAATAAATTCAGAAACAATGAATATACTAAGAGAAATATCATTTTTTTTTTTTACTCTGCTAGTTATTTTTTATATGTTCAAAAACCGATAAGATTATAATTGAAGATAATTTATGAAAATCTGCTTGGATCATTTATGCATTTAATGTTTTTCCTTCCACAATATCCTTTCTTTACGTACATTAAATGTTTTTATACAATACAAATCAATTGTATGAAATGCCTCACAGATATACGGCACTACCAAAAGGTCTAATAATAACGGCAAATTTTCTAATAAAAAATATTATGATTTACAACTAAAGTACCTTGGTATGTAACAAACAAAACTCTACATAATAACTTATCACCAACCAGCAATCGACCTGCACGTTCACACAAACTGACTAATTTAAGAAATAACAACGATTGACTTACCTTGCAATTCCCATTGTGAAACCCCGTCAATCTCGCGAATATATGATGACTAACATGAACATGTGGAAGAGATTAAAAAGGTGGTAGATAAGAGATCTCATTCCTTAATTAATTAAGGCGCGAGAAGAAGTGCTGGGAAGTACCGTCATTACTGGCATGCCACTATTTTCGTAGGTAGTCAGGCTATTAGTGAAAGGCGCTTACTAATAATTGAATAAAAAAAAAATAAAGTTATATAAATTATATGATTTTTAAACCCCTGCGAAAAAAAGATGGTTCATGGGCCGGGTCGGATTGGGGAAAATCTGAACTACTTGTCGATCTGTATTTACACAAGTACAGAACATGAAACCATAATGCATAACGCTTTAGACATCCCTCTACAGTGGACACTACCACCTCTTTCGTTCACACCTTTACAAGTTTTACAACAAATAAAATACTTACCTGGATATGATTTAATTAACGCCAAAGCCCTCCAAAAGATGCCCAAGAAATCCTTAGTGTTCCTCACGACATATATACAGGAAATATTCACACATCAAAATGATACACACAAACATAATATTCAATCCCTCTTCCTACAGACCTACCAGTCACCTTATATATATATATATATATATATATATATATATATATATATATATATATATATAGCCTTCTTCTAATGATCAGCCTTGCCATATCGTCTATCAATCTGTTGTGATGTCCGAGAAGGTTATTTTAATAACGGGAATAAATAGTACGTATGTTTTGTTACATATTTGGTTGTTGAAAGTCTGTATGTAGGAGTTTGGCCAAGGCTGGTCGAATTGAGGACATTTCTGGGCCTTGTCGAATAGAGAAAAATCTGTCGAAAAGGAAAGACTGGAGAATGAGATAGTAGGTGTGAGGTAGTATGGTCTTGAGTTTGAAGAGAAGCTCCTGGTGCCAGACTTTTTCAAATGTCTGGGCGACATCCAGAAATACGTATTGTTTTTGCTCCAGTGCTCCAGCGATGTAGTCAGTAAAGCTGTGTAATTGGTGTGTTGTTGAATGTAATGTGCGAAAATCGAATTGACGGCCAGAAATTATGTTTTGGAAGAGTACAGAGCATTATATATTATGGAATATATATATGTGGTAAGATATATATAACCCATTGGTACATATTGCAGACCATAAAGATCTTTAGCGCGTGTTCTTATTAAAATTAATTGCTTGTGTGGAGATGGCGTGGAGAGGATTACTCCATCTCACGTTGCTGCGAATTATAGTTTTCCAGTTCTGCAGCTTACGTATTCTATACATGCACACATATATTATTTTGTTAAAACAATTAATATTTCTTCAAGCACCTGCATTTTATAAATACAATTGTACAACTATTTTTGACTGACCAAATGCCCTTAGTAAATGGTTATGCATAGAACTATATTTAAGTAATTGTAATACGAATACCTAAAAACTTCAAATTTAAATTCAGGATATAACACAAGTAATTCTTATTCAGCATGTCTGAGATGAGCAATGGTGTCCCATTGTATTATACTAAGATCTCTTTCATTAAAATTTATTTAACTTTTAAACTAATTTTATGTTAAAATCGAAGCTGTAACAAACATTTTTTGTTTAGTTAACTAGTTATTTTCTATAAATCAACAGCATACTTTCAATTAGCAGCATGCTTGCAATCCCTCGAACGCTTTCTAAACTTACAAGTTATTAGGAATTGATAAATTATTTGCCACTTCTATAAATTTGTTTTATTGAAAACTAGTTTCGAATATTATACATTCATACTCAGTTCTAAAAACCTATATTTTGAATTCTTTGTGTGTTTTTAGAACTGAGGATGAATGTATAACATTCGAAACTAGTTTTCAATAAAACAAATTTATAGAAGTGGCAAATAATTTATCAATCCCTAATTAGATTGATCCTTCTATACCATCATGCGGATGTCAACTGATTACAAGTTATTAAAACAGGTGATAACGCTTATAAAGCTGATAACATAAAAATGACGCACTCCATTCAATCTGGATGATTTTGTTTTTTTATAGAGATGCAAAACTTTTAATTGAATTAAAGTGGGACTTACAAGATTTTTTAGACTGGTGATAATTGGATTAAAGTTTAGTTCTTAATTTTTCTATTTTTTTGGAAAATACTTGGCGAGATTCTGATGAACGTGGCCAATAGCTTCACTCTTTGGCGAAAAAATCATATAGAACCCCTAGATTACTACACCCCCAATTTATATCCCCAATATTAGATTACTACACCCCCAAATTAATTTAATTGGCGGGGTTAATTGACATACCCCTTTGGGTTAGTCGGCGTAACGTGATATCGATAGGGATACTTTGGCAGAACACAGTGATTTTCGTGGAATCAAACATTTGAATAACATGTATAAGAACTGTAACAACTTAAATAGCACAAGAAAAATTAATTCTCCTTATTCCTATAGCTATTTATAGTTATTTTAAATTACTAAATATTTTAAATCAAATAAAAATGTATGAGTTTGACGCTCATTTATTTTAACAGATGGGCATCGTTTTATTAATTTATTTTGGCATAATTTTATTTTATTTCTATCAAATCGAATCATCCTTGTCTTGACCATCTCCGTTTTTTCCTTTCTTGACTATGGTGGGTACGCGAATCTCGTTTCCATGGATTCTTCCCAAAATAATTTCGTACGTTGTCCGAGTACTTCATGAAAACAAAGTCATTCGCATGGCATTCAGGGGGATCTAGAGATCGTGATGGGTACGATGTTGGCCTTTAGGCTTATTTTTAGTGTTTATTATTTTCTCAGAACCTTACTTATAAGTCTTATTCATTCATTATTTACAGAAATTGTTTCTTTTTGATGAATAGCAATGGAGAGTTGGTGTACGTGTGGGACGAGTTGTCACAGCTTTGCCAACTAACCCCATACTTTACGATGAAAACCTTTCCGTCATAAAAAAGATAAAACAGCAATTTATCCTACGTGATATCTCTGAGCAAACTGAAGTCATGGTGGATGGTATCCCTTTACATACACTCCCCATTTGGAAGATTATAGTAATCTAGCGCTATGGTAGGTAAAATCTGTGTGCCAACCCCAGTCTCCCTACTGAGTTATTTCGGTTGGTATTTACATAATAGGAGGAATATTTATTATATATAATATCCATAATTCCATCGTTTAGATGTGGTTCGGTGAAGGCGAAGATGCTATCCTAGCGAGAGGTGGCAGGCGCTAGTACAGGCTTCAGCCGGAGTGACCGCCCGGTGTTGCGGGCCTAGTGTACCCAGTAGCCCCGTGCCCTCCTAGTAGCTACAGTAGCTTTACTTTAAATTAGCAATCTGAAATTTCCTTTTTTCTGTTGGTTATATTTCTAGTTAGTTGCAAGTTAATAAAGAAACATGTAAATTTTAAAGGGTTAACCTGTTTATAGTAACGGCTACAGTTACAATTATTTAATTTTTATTTAACTTTTAATTGATATTATAATTTAATATCGCTTATTTACATATACTTAAAAAATATATGTTTATTTTTTATTGGTTAAACTTCAATGACTTTTAATCCGTCTATTCCCTCGACACGTCGCTGTTTCGTCCATTTTTAAGTACTGTATAAACCTTAACTCACTTTTTGTCCATTTCTTTTTTATAACACAGCGCCTTTGTTATAATATAAGAAATTACAATAATAGATACGACAAATAAATACTATCCGTTGACATCCGCATGATTGTATAGAAGGATCAATCTAATTAGGGATTGATAAATTATTTCATAATCAGTTGATTGAAACCTTGCCTTTTCTGTTTGATATAATCTACTTAAATCTTGAACTAAAGATGAATGTATAACATTTTAAACTAGTTTTCAATAAAAACAAAATTATAGAAATAATTTATCAATCCCTAATTAAATAAACATTAGTTTAGGCTGCATAGAAAAGATGATAAAAAGAAAGAACAAAGACTGATAAGAAATAGACAGCAAGTGAAAAAAGGTTTAAACGATAATTGAAAATGCACGAACCGCCCGAAACGTAAAGTCAAAGGAATAGACGGATTAAAAAATATTGAAGCATGGGTCTTTAGTGCCCTCCCTTAATCTATTTTTTATCTGCTAAAATTTGTTTAAGATTATTTAAACATTTTTTTTTAAAGTATACTTAAATTGATTCTGAAAAAACAGAAAAAAGGCAAAATTCAGCAAATGCAATGTTGATTGCAAAAACTTGATGAATTGACCATGTCGAAGAAGAATGCCACAAAACTAAAAAAATTTTTGTTCTTTTTTCTGTTTGGGAAAATTTTGGATTTTTAGTTCAATATTTACCGCAATTAAACATTATCGATAGTAAAGCTTTTATGAGTTTACTAGTCTAACATAATGACTTCCTTCAAATTCAATGAATAATTTTATAAAAATTGTCTTAATAAAGATAATAATTAATTTTTTATAATGTTTCAACAATATTATTCTGACGCCAGCTAGTTGACCAGAAAGTATCAATATTTTGCAAATTATGGACAAATGAAAACATCATAATTTATGTTAAAAATGTTATTTGGTTCTGTAATACATGCAATGAAATATTTTCTGATATTCTAAAAAAAAAATTAATACAAAAATTTAATAAAAAAAAATTTATTTGTTCGAAATTGGAGCTTTATTATACATGACTCAAAGGAGGTTATACTTTTTTTTTTAAATGGAAACGGTCGCAAATTGATTCTTGATCTAATCATCAAAAATGAAGACAAAAATTTGTTTTTTAAACAAAGAAATTAACTAGCATTGACTAAGAAAATGTCCGAGTTGTGAGTTTAGGGACAGCGATATATATATATATATATATATATATATATATATATATATATATATATATATATATATATATATATATATATATGTGTGTGTATACACACATATATCCGAATAGTTACATCATGTGAGTAATGCTATCAATAAAAGAAGGATATAATCTGGTGGAAGTGCTCTCTACGAGATGACCAACTGAGGAAGTTGAAATTGGATTAGTTCTCGAAGAGTTCTCGAGAACGGACGTTGCAGGAGATATTAGCAATGAGCGTGTCCTTTTGCTGGAACTCATCCTGATTGTTCTAGTCTATCGAAGTTTTGACACCGCTCTGTTCTTAAGACTGCACCTATCGAAACATCGGTTATACCAAAAGGGAATCGGTTCATTTACAACAATTAAAAAAAAAAAATTATTTGATCTTTTTCTTGTTTAGATTTTCTAAGATGACCTTTGATATTCATGAGATGCTGCGGTCATACATCCGAAACAAAATTTGCATTTTTAGATACCTCAAGTCTCATACCTGGAACTGCTCAATGGATAAATCTTCAATAAAGTATGCAGGAAGCAATATAGCTCGACCATGCGCGAACTTGAAAAAGGCCGAACTAAGTAAAGAACGAACTGTTTAAGGAAATGAAAAATGTAAGAGGGAAGGATAATTTAGTGAAGGAGGCAGTGAGCCGTGTAATGATCGTCAACCAGTGCCTCGTCAATATCTAATGTTACAATCTCTCTCTGCTACCGTTTCCACCTCAATGCCAGCCATCGATTTTTTTTTTTACCTAAGAAATTGGTTTAACAGTTGAAATTCATATTAGTCATTGTAAACGTTAAAAAGTACTTTAAACAGTTACTGATAAATCATTACTAGCATATATCACTTTAATGAATCGGGACTATTTTCTTTCAGATCCCCTTATTTTACGCTTCTGAATTCTATATTTGCTGGAGATTCCCTTTTTTCTGCAGAAAAAAAAAAAGGATATCTATTACACATCTTCAGCTTTTATTAATGTTTCATAAATTCGAATTATTACTTAGGCGATGGGGCTCACCTTTCATTTTGAGTCGATCTCACCAAATAAATACTAAAACTAAATTATTATTGCCAACGCTGGGGTACTCCAGAGTTCTCTGGATATAGGGTTTGTAATTTATAATAAAGATTCGTAAATTTTTTTTATTTCTCTTGGATAGGAATTCAGCAATCCTTGGGATTTTCAATTCCTCATCCAGTCTCGATGTTTTCGCCCTTTGCAGTGAAGTTCCCTTTACTATTTTTCGCAACACTCGATTCTGAAATTATTGTAGAAGCTTTTCTGTCGACTTAGCAACGTGTGAATATAATGGTGCGCAATAGCGTGGGAGGTAAAATAGCTTTATATATAAAAGATTTTAAGCGATATGACAAGCGTGAGGCAGAGAATAAATGATTAAGCCGGTAGGTTTTAATTCATAAAGCTTTGATTTTTTTACGAACGTGTGCCGAAAACCTTAAATGCCTTTCAAGCGTGATTCCAAGTTAACGGTACTTTTAGATAGTTTGTTTATGCAATTATTTATTTTAAACTGTGATGGGAATTTCTTCTTTCCTTTCTGGAACGAAAATATTATTAGCGCGGTCACTTAGAAATGATTAGATGACCGAATATAGTTGTTCCGGACACCCCAGACTGATCAGACTGTTAGAACTATTTTTTTTTTCATTTTTTTTTTTTTTTTCATATCCCCTTATTTTACGCTTCTGAACTCTATATTTGCTGGAGATTCCCCTTTTCTGCTGATATGCATTTTAAGGAATTCTATTTACATCTTTAGCTTTTATTAATGTTTCATTATTTCTAATTATTACTTAGGCGATGGGGCTCAGCTTTCATTTTGGGTCGATCTTTCCAAACTAATACTAAAACTAAATTTCAATGTTCAAAATAGTTGTTGCCACCGCTGGGGTACTCCAGAGGGTATGAGCTCTCTGAATATAAGATTTGTTATTTGTAATAAAGATTCGTAAATTTTGTTTATGGTTAAAACAGTGACTTTTTTTTGTAGCTGGGACCTTTTTGTACCTCCCCTCCCTAATCTAGCAAGCTTAACTAAATAATTTTCTGATCCATTCTCCTATACGGGACGAAGACGTCTACTATTAAAATATAACCAAAAAGTATTTAAATAGCGTTTAATCAATGTCTCTCTACTCGCTGATAGAATCCGTTCGGATTTAATAACTAGCCAGGATCTGTTGAAGCCTGTATAAATGTTAAAACCAACTATGAAATAAGGACCTCTCGAAGGACCTCTATCCTCGTCAATAATTTTCTCCTCTTCCCTTCATTATTTCAAATTTCAACCAAATACATACTATTGTTGGCAATAATAATTCATGTGAAAAATGTTCTGAAATGTAATTTAGTCTTTATGATAAATATACACATTGTTTGACAGTATTCTTGAATAGAATTGACATTACTAAACTGGCTAAACCATGTGAGGGAAATAAATAAGGGCACGTAAATCGTGGACATGTAAAGCAGGAAAAAAAATACTGATATATTCGTCTTGTATCCGTCATATTATGACGGGACCTTTATGAATTAAAATAAATAGCTAACAATTTATTTTTTTTTATTAATTACGGTTTTATAATCAGTTGACATCCGCATGATGGTATAGAAGGAGCAATCTAATTAGGGATTGATAAATTATTTTCCACTTCTATAATTTTGTTCTTATTGAAAACTAGTTTCGAATGTTATACATTCATATTCAGTTCTAAAAACGCACAAAAATAAGCAATTCAAAATACAGTTTGGTATTATTATACATATTAAATTAAATACATTTAAATATGCATATATAAATAATATGTATTTTTGAATTTTTATGTGTTTTTAGAACTGCAGATCTAATTAGGGATTGATAAATTATTTGCCACTCAAATTGATAAATTATTTGCCAAAACAGTCTCAAATTAAATATATATTAAGCACTTGAAATAATAAAATCCTTCAAATCCAATCCAGATTTTTGCTTAAAAGACCAAATAAATATCTCCAATAGTCCAATCTTAAATTTATTCCCATCGATAACAGAAAAAACAATTACTCACCGGCATTTCTGGAAAAACCCTGACCCTTAAACCGCTAACCTATAAACATCCTACCTACCTTTCGTTCATTGTTAGTTCAACGCGAGAAGAAACCAGTACAAACTTTTCTGTTTGATATAATCCATTTAAACCTTGCTGAGTACCAACATGTATTTGATTTCTTGTCTTAATTAAATTCATAATTCATAAATGTTTTATAACACTGATTTATATTAATTTAATTTAATATGAATTATAATACCAACTATATTTTGAATTGCTTACTTTTGAATTTTTTGTGTTTTTAGAACTGAGGATGAATGTATAACATTCGAATCTAGTTTTCAATAAAACAAATTTATAGAAGTGGAAAATATGTTATCAATCCCTAAATACGGTATTCTTTAATTTTATATTTACATTTATTTCAGCATTTCAGTTTCAATTAAAATTGTTTTTCAAAATTATCTTGACCAATTTAGATTTAATTTTTATTATAAAAATATCACTTTCATTCATTTATTTCAAAATGAGGTTTTTAACACTTTGTTATTAAAAATTCCATTTCTAAATTCGCACCTGCCTCATAAGAGAGACAATCAACAGGTATAATGATGACAAAAGATAGCCATAGCACGGAGAGGGATAGTGCCCTGACAATACCTATTGTCGGTCTTAATTAGATCCTTAATTGAGGAAAGTTGATCTCTCGTCCTACTCCTTTTCAGCCTTCTTCTAAAGGTCATGTCAGCGGTAGTCATGTCGTTTATCGGTCTTTTGTTATTTCCGTGAAGTTCATTATGAAACCGAGAATAAAGAGTGCGTATATGTTGGTCGATAATTGTTTGTTTAAGTCAGTAAGAAAAGTGTTGTTGTTTACGTACTAAGGAGCTAATGTTATAAGTTTTAAAAATTAGGATTGAAATTATTTCAGATTTTAACAGTGCATGTAAGTACACAGTTTTTTAACCGAACCAACTTTGTCTCTTAAGTTCACAATTTTTTTCTGCAGAATAAATTCAAGATTATGCGCAGCCCAATGTAAGTATTATCGTAACTAACTATATACGAGTAGATACCATGGCGCTTTCTGGGATATGATTTTACAACTTTATTTTACTTTACTAGTCTTGTTTTTATTTTAAAGCGTTTTTAATATTAAAGTAAAGACAAATAATATAATTGAAACAAACTATAGCAAGTGTAACCATTTGAGGCATTGAAACCTCATGCAGATACCTATGGGTTTAAAAACAATAAAGCGGCCATTTGACAGAGTGACATTGCATTCAGCATAAAATTAGGTCTGTTAATGCTAAACGAGACGGGCGTAGGAGTGATAACCCTACCCCGTGTACCTTAATTGTGAATTGCGTTGTGGTTTTCCAGGACATAAAATAGCCGCCTAGAGGTTTGGTCCATGGGTGACCCCCTCCAGTCTGTCTGTTCTCCCGCAAGCAATAAATGTCTGTAAGAACACCACATCGCGCGGCCAAAAGATCTACAAGGACAATAGAGCCAACTGAAAAAAAAAAAATGCTAAACGAGAAATTGTGAGGACCCTAATTATATGATTTATTAGCATAGTTACTAACTATTATGTAATGATTTAAATGATAATAAGGCAGCATTTATTATCTGTTTGTTATATTGCATTATATGTTGTTATCTGCTAATTTTTTTTCTTTATATATATATGTATATGTTTGTTTTTCTGTTCTTATATTCTATATATGTATGCGATCAAGTTTGGAACTGTTATACTAGACTTGGAAAGGGTTGATTGATAACTGGAAAAGAAATTTGTGGAGAAATGAGAAGATAGTTGGATAGATTAAAATAAACAAAAGATAAAAAAAAATGTAATGCAATCTAATCAAGATGAAAATACTATGAATTATGTAGAAGTATGATTAAATGATAAAAAGGAACAGGTAGAAAAATAAAGAAACGTAAAATGTATACATATTTTCCTGTCCAACTAAGGATTGAATAGTAGAATGGGTATGATAGCAACACAAATTATTTGGGTAGCATTGATATTGGTTTAAGATTTAAGTCAGTTCAATAACTGACGAAAAGAAGTTAGATTAGCAATAATTGCTATTTTGTTTTAGTTGGTATTAATAATTTCTATGAGACTCCTATATTGTCTCCTTCATGCAATAATTACAGAAATACGGTTGCTTAGGTATTACCTGTGATATCCGTACTCAATACCATTAAATTTCTCTATTTGTGTAGAATAAGAGCCGTATCGATTTGTTCTAGATGGGACTTTGCCACGCTTCGGAGGGTGGAGTACACCTGCTCCACGTGACAGTGATAATGTCCTGTGTGAGGGGGAAGGAGGATATGGGGGGGATGTACCCTTTTAGCAGATCCTTCAGGACACTTCCTCTGGGACGGCTAATGCTGCTCAGAGCACCTAATATATTGCCACAGGATCGGGGATGCATTGCCCATGTGATAATCAAGTTATTGAAGTGGCCCTTCATTTCAGTGAGCGGTATTACAGCTGTAAATCCCCTTAAGGAATGTTCAAACATCAAATGAAAGTTCAATTATATTCTAAAAAAAAAAAAAAAAGGGTTTGAATTTATCAGGGGCAACAGGCAGCGTATTTAACGCTAATAGGTCAGAGTTCATGCGATTTTTTTCTTAAAGAGCAAGTTGTAGTCATCTTGAGCACTAAAAAGTAATTATGATCTTGACGTTTTATTTGTGAATATTTTGAAAATTTTCTGACCGCCAGGAAATGGCCAACAAACAAAATTAAACTATCTGAAAATAGTAAATAAAAGGCATACCCAATACATAAAGAATTATATTAAATTAATACAGGTTTTCACCGAGGGTTTTAGGTGGAGTTTCGACAGACAAAGAATTTCTTCATAATCTACGATTGCACTCATTCACGTGACACGTACGCTCTTTCGCGAGTACTTTGAAGCGAACAGGACTGCGGTCGGGAAAACCTGTACACGGGATCACGCATGCTAATTTTTTCTTCTGATATCACGGATCTTTCGATCAATCGCTGTTTGGAGCGCGATTGCCACTGTCATTTTTGTTGAAAATGCAAGATCCTCCGGATAAAGGAGATTTCCGCGCGATTAACCGCGTGAAACTGGCGAGAGTGAAACACACACACTTTTACTTGAGCGTTCGGTTATTTCGGCTAAAAAAAAATTGGATATCAAAATTATGGTATAAAAATGGAAATTATAAGAAGACCATTGTTCGATCAATGGTAAATTATCATTCGCCAATCTTGTCTGTGAAGAGAAAACAAAAGAAAAATAAATGATCAGTGGAATAAAACGTATAGACGAAAATAAAGTAAATAAATTTACTATTTAGGTATGGATAAATTATTTGCCACTTCTATAATTTTGTTTTTATTCAAAACTAATTTCGAATGTTATACGTTCATCTGCAGTTCTAAAAACACAAAAAATTTCAAATATAAGCAATTCGTAATACATTTTGGTATTAATATACTTATTGAATTAAATTTAATATAAATTAGTATTATAAAATATTTATGAATTATGAATATAATTAAGACAAGAAATCAAATACATGTTGGTACTCACCAAGTTTCGTTGCTAGTTCAATGCGAGGGCAAACCAGTACAACTTTTTCTGTTTGATATAATTTATTTAAATCTTGGTGAGTACCAACATGTATTTGATTTCTTATCTTAATTAAATTCATAATTCATAAATATTTTATAATACTAATTTATATGAAATATAATCTAATATGTAAATACCAGACTGTATTTGGAATTGCTTATTTTTTAATTTTTGTGTGTTTTTAGAACTGAGGATGAATGTATAACATTCGAAACTAGTTTTCAATAAAAACAAAATTATAGCAGTGGCTTGATTATAAATTATTTTATCAATCCCTAATTAGATTGATCTTTATATACCATAATGCGGATTATTAATTCAGAACAAAACATAATTAGTATAACATAATAAGTGTTAACTATTAAATGTATACTGACGTTTAGCCCCGCTTGGTAGCCAATCTTTAGGACTGCAAAGATTAAAATCATAGAAACGGACAGAATAAACGTAAATATAGATAAAAAGTAAGTAAGTAAACGGACAGGATAAACGTATAAATAAATAAAAAGTAAGTAAACAAACAAAATTAACGTATATTTAAATGAAAAGTAAGTGTTTTATAAAGAAAATGACTGTCAGCATTTCATATGTCTGTTTAAATCTATATATAATCACACTCGCTATCTTTTTTTCTGCTAGTACTAATCTTTGTCTTACGTTGTTACAAATATACATTCGAACACACCAAAGCACTCGCGAAAAAGCGTACGTCAAAGGAATGCGTGCGCGACTAAACTTATGTAATACCTCGCGCTTCCCGTACCGATAGAGTGTGTATGTGAAGCTATCGCGAAAGAAATGGAAACAGCTCAGTAGCTCGCTTTCGTGAATGCTTTGGAGTAGAATTGGATCAAGTTGTAGCATACAACAGAGTATGCTTGTAAGATAATAAATAAGAGATAAAGGAATAAAGAGGAATAATAGCAGAAAAAAAAGAGAGGGTGATTAGATATAGATTTAAACAGCCAGATGAAAGCCATTTCTTTAATATTTCCATCAAACCGAAACCGGCGAATACAATTGAGCCCTTTTTCTTATAATCCTCATTTCTATATCATCAAAAAAACACCGGTGACAACTGAAAACAGTCGAAATAACCGAGCGGTCAATTAAAAATGTGTTTTCACACACACCAACCTCACAATTTCACACGGTTATTCGCCTTTAAACGGACGTTTTTACCTTTCCAAAGAAAAATGACAGGAGCGATCGAAAAATTCGTTACATGAGCAGAAAACATTAGCATGCGTGAATGCGTATGCGTGCTATCTTATGCTCCAAAGGACTCGCGAAAGAACTTACGTGTAAAGGTGCGTAATATCCATATAATAATATCCATACAGTAGTGATTCTATCCTTCACTGGAATATACTCAGTGGCAGGTGTGCTCGCGCCATCGCTGACGCGTTTCGGATTACTTGATTTTTTGCCTTCTCGCCACCGCTTCAATCAATCGCATCACGGGTATCATTGGATTCCTCTTCAACTGCTCTTTCCAATCGTATAACATTTTTATATTTCATGGATTTTTTACGAGTATGACAACAGAATCGATTTGCTGTTATTAGGGGTATTACAATACGTTTGTGAAATTAAAATGAAATTGGTTTTAATCCCTGGCTATAGCGACCACGACCGTATCAAGGATACTCTGTAAATTAATCTTCGATCATTCAATCCAGGCCGAAGCAATTTCAGAATCACGAAATTGTATTCAGTGACTGAATGTGAATAAACTATATAATATTAATTAAAAATGTCAATACACGATAGTGAATATAGGAGTTAAGTTTATTAAATCAGGTCTAGATATACCTAAGCTCCTGTTAGAGACTGCCTTGGTAAGTCAGGAAAGTCGGAGGTTGAAGGTTGGAAATTTGCGGCCAGGTTGTGGCTAGGAGAGGAAGCTCCTGGGGGAAGGAACGGGAAGGAACTTGGACTTTTCACGACCGGAGATCAAAACTGATGTTCATAGCAGTAGGCGAGGGGAGATTAAGTAAGATAGATTTGTTGAATTTATTCTGTTAAAAATACATTCGCCTCCCTATATGAAGTTGTCGGGGTAGACTGTGTGGATTCCTCGAAGTTATTAGTGTTTAGGAATTGATAAATTATTTTCCACTTCTATAAATTTGTTTTATTGAAAACTGGTTTCGAATGTTATACATTCAAAAATAAGCAATTCAAAATATAGTTTGGTATTATTATACATATTAAATTAGATTAATATAAATCAGTATTATAAAACATTTATGAATTATGAATTTAATTAAGACAAGAAATCAAATACATGTTGGTACTCACCAAGGTTTAAATGGATTATATCAAACAGAAAATTTTGTACTGGTTTCTTCTCGCATTGAAATAACAAGGAATGAAAGGTAAGTAGGATGTTTTTAGGTAAACGGTTTAAGTGTCAGGGTTTTTCCAGTAATGCCGGTTAGTAATTGGTTTTTCTGTTATAAATGAGAATAAATTTAAGATTGGACTATTGGAGATATTTATTTGGTCATTTAAGCAAAAATCTGGATTGTAGCCACCTCTATACCTAATAGCAGGGTCATTTTTAACACCACTTAAAGATATGGAGACTTAAATGACCAAATAGATATCTCCAATATCTCTATAACCCTGACCCTTAAACCGTTTAACTAAAAACGTGCTAAAATTTTTAGTTCAATGCGAGAAGAAACCAGTACAAACTTTTCTGTTTGATATAATCCATTTAAACCTTGGTGAGTACCAACATGTATTTGCTTTCTTGTCTTAATTAAATTCATAATTGATAAATGTTTTATAATACTTATTTATAATACATTTAATTTAATATGTATAATAATACCAAACTATATTTTGAATTGCTTATTTTTGAATTTTTTGTGTGTTTTTAGAACTGAGGATGAATGTATAACATTCGAAACTAGTTTTCAATAAAGCAAATTTATAGAAGTGGCAAATAATTTATCAATCCCTAATTGGATTGATCCTTCTATACCACCATGCTTATTTCTGTTGATGACCCAAAGTTGCTCAGCAAACAAATTCTCTATTATGGAGGACCTCAATATCTTTAAGTGGCGTTAAAAATGATCCAGCTATTAGAGCTTATAGAGGTAGCTACATTTTACCTTCATCTATTGGAACCCAATATTCACAAAATTTTTAATCTTCTTCTTCTTCAAAGGCAGAATAGACACACAAGGCGGTCCTTGGCCGACTCAATCACTCTTGCGCAGTCTTGTCGGTCCGTAGCGAGTCTCAGAGACACGTTAAGATTTCGAAGGTCCTCTGAGACGCTGTCCTTCCATCTACTTCGTGGACTCCTTCCGGACAACCCTGATATAGCCCTTTGACGGTTCTGCCATCTTCCATTCTATGGAGGTGACTTCGCCATTTTAGAAGTTGTACCCTGACATAGTCGGAAAGCTTCACATCGCCATATAGGGAATACACTTCTCTATTCTTTCTAAGACGGTATACCCCATTTTCTTTCACTGCTTCCAGAATGCGCCTTAATATTTTGCGTTCAAACATGTCGATGTTAACAGATGCTGATATTTTAAGTGCCCATGTCTCACATGCATATGCTGCCACTGGTCTAATGAGGGTCTTATATAGCCTCAACTTGGTTAAGCGGCTTACCAATCTACTTCTCATAGGATGAGCTATGGAGAAAAAAGCTTTATTGGCCGAGATAATGCGTGCCTGGATCTCCTCCTCCTCCTCCTCCAATGCTTCATTAAACTGTGCACCAAGATTCTTAAAACTAGCAACACATTGGAATGTGTGGTTTCCACTTGTATAAATGATCTGGGGCGCATGGGTTTCTTTTTCCTCAAGACCATAATCTTGTCTTCTCTTCATTAATTTCTAGGCCAAATCTCCTGGCCTCCCTTTCCGGGATTTCAAAAGCATCTTTTACATTATGGAGAGACCTTCCAGTTATAATCACATCATCGACGTATAATTGGGCCCCTTTGTAGAAGATATTAACGTCCCTCATCCAGGCAGGCTCTTGCTACTATGGTTTGTAGTATAATGTTGAGTAAAAAACTGTAATATTGGATTATTTATATTTGATATGATCTATGTTGAAACATTAATCTCCATGAGAGGTGGTTTTCGAAAAGTTATGTCGGTTTTAGTCGCCTGACATTTTGAAGTTTTCGTTCACAGCATAACTTTATCGCATACCGAGACAATATCAGATTATTAGGGAGAATTTATTTTGTTATCACTTAATATTTTAATAATGCACTAAAAATTGATAACAGGTTTTTAGCCAAAATATTAAATAAACTATGCATATTTGCCGCTCTATATTTCTGCCATTCTGACCCCTTTCCATAGAACCAAAACATTCACCCCCTTCTTTATCCTCTAGAATTCCTTTTCTTCTGATATCCGCCATGCTTTTTCTCTAACCTCATTCAAATCCCTCCTTTTCCAACACCTTCTTTCTTCCCATTATGATGCTCCCTAATTAAGAAATTACAATTTAAGTTTAGCATCTAGATCAGAAGTAAATAATTGTATAAAGTTTTGAAGGCACTAGCTTCAACTTCGCTTATCAGCCCATTATTTTTGTATTTTTCATTTTTTCTCTTTTTCTTTTCTTTTTTCTTTTTTCTTTTTGTTTAACATTAATTAATCTTTTCAAGACAAGAATTTTGCTCATTATTTTATTGAAAATATTAATTGATCTTTATTTTGTAATCTGACGGCAAGATACTGTTCAGTTTTATTTGTTCGATTGTGTTATTCATAAGGGACCTAGTCCCAGAATAAAATGCGTCTTCTCTTCTATTTTATTCTATTCTATATTGGTCATGAATCTACATTTAGGAAATTATATGATCTCCCAAGATTGAAAAAAAAAAATTTTTTTTATTAAACCAATAAAACAAATTTTTGATTCCGTTCCAAATGCTAACTACCCAAAACTTTTAATATTGATTCTAGAACAATAAAAATTTATTGAGTAATGGCGTGATTCCTATAAAACAATTAGTTAGTAATGCACATTGATCTGCCAACATTGAGACGCAGTTAAAGTAAATAGATGACAACAAATTAAACTATAGTAAGCCGTGAAGTATTAGCTAGAGACTAATAGAGACAGATCGACTGAGGCTAAGTTGGCCTAGAGCTGATAAGAGAGCTAGCTGTGAGCTGCAGGCTGATAACCTGCCCATCTTCTTATCTATAGGTCTGTTCCAACACGATATTTCACTATCATCAAACTGTCGAACGCATGCGCAGTACGGTTTATCCGTTCCAAAACCTGTACCTCACAAGCGTCCGATAGTTTGATGATAGTCTAAACTCGTGTTGGAACAAACCAGTTGTTTCTAGGGACGTCATAATTTGTCTCAGGAGGCAGCATTTTGTAACCTTATTTAAAATTTAATTTTAAATATATATAATTTAATTATAAGTTGTTTATTACGATCTAATTTATAAATCACGTGTTTAATAATTACCATATATATGTGCGTGTATATAAATTTGTAATAAAAATGCCTCTGTCTGTAAGAACCATTGGACAGGATTCGATTTATAAAATACTGGTAACTGAACTGAACGCCATAATATCCGAAGGTTGAACAGTTACAAGAGTGGCTTCAATTAATGTAGATTGCATGTGTCCGTCCATTCCCCCTCCAGTTTCGTCATTTATCACGCCGAGGTCACCACGTTATTTAAAGTTTCAATAACTAATCCTAAACAGCGCTTTAATAATTGAAAACCAATCTATATTTAAATTACTTTTGTTTTAATAAAAGAAAAAGGAAAACTGAACACTCTGTAACAGTCACATTATACAGCAATTTTCCACCATTAGGAATCATTGTATATCTCTATCAAAGGAAAATTATAAGGGACAAAAAAATAATAAATTAAAATACTATACCAGTAATTAATTTTTATGTTAATAAAATTGACACCAATAAAATACAATTAATAATGTTCCACGTTTTTAATTCGAAGCTGACTATAAAAGGATCAAAGAAAAAGCTGATTATATAACTGTATACTCATGTGTACTTATATGTTATATAAGTATGGTTATGGTAACATAAGCATACTCATAATAATTATTATAAACATACTCACTCGCATTGAAGCAGCCAGTGCATCCTTTGGCTACCTAACCTTTGTTATAAATGTATAGAGAAATTACAATTGCAGATATCAAAGCGTGGAATCTATTATGATTTAATTATTTGTGAAAAACAACTTTCCCTGACAATTATCTATTAAATAATTATTAAAAAAATAAGTCTTTAAAACTGTCATCGGCGTTTCGAAGTAAAAAAAAAAAAAGATAAAAATATCTTTGGCCCACCACAGTATACTTAATAACCATAAATTTAATTTTTATAATCCCAAAATATTAGAAAGTGAGAAAAATATATAAATTAGATAAAAAGAAATGGAAGGAATGTAC
Organism: Rhaphigaster nebulosa; assembly: GCA_948150685.1. NCBI lineage: Eukaryota > Metazoa > Arthropoda > Insecta > Hemiptera > Pentatomidae > Rhaphigaster > Rhaphigaster nebulosa. The sequence goes on from OX411308.1 coordinate 1,795,374, forward strand.
ATTACAAAAATTATAAATAATGTATTTAATTTTAAGTTAGATGCTGTTAATTAAAATGCTGTTAGTTAAAGCCATTATGAATTTTAATTTTAACAAATAATACATCGATTTAAATATATATAAAAGAATAATTATAAAAACTTATAAAACAAACTTAATAATAGTAAGTATGAAGAAAATAGGTTGGTAGGCAATAAATGACAATAAATGTATGGGTAGCACAAAGTTCATTTCAGTGTTAGTAGAATGTGACAGGAATATGCAAATAGAGTTACTCCCCAGAATATTGTATAATATAATAATTAATTAATTAATGATTAATAATTAATGTGGACGAAGTAAAATTGTACGGTATACCGTGTATTATTGAAGGTAACATGAAATTTTACTATGCAACGAAAAATGGTGTAAATTAATACAATTAATATTTATTGGTTGTAATTGGTTTATGTTGCATTGTAGAAAATAAGCATCTTGAATACGAAGAAGGACTTCGAAACGATTCGACAGTATTAAAGAAATGTTTTTTTACTAACAAAGATAATTGTCATGGTAAATTGTTTTTCATAAATAATTAAACCATAAAATTGTATAATTAATCTTTCCTGATATTTGGAAATTACAAAATATAGTGGAATCTATGTTTCTGGAAATAATAATTTTTATTCTGTCAGTTTTCATAAAAGGTTAACCGTATTTAGTTTAAGTGGATTCTAAAATTTAAGTAGTTCAACTTCTGATTCAGCTCGCACCCGCAGTTCTTCCTAAATTTCTTCTAAATTTCTACCAAAAGTTACTTTATTACGGCCCAAAATTTTTGCCGAATTTCCAGATTGCTGGCTGTCTTACTTTAAAAAAAAAATACACATGTTTATTTTGTCAACATTTTCTATTGCCCTGTAGAATTGGGGTAAATGTACCTCACTGCTCGATTTCCCTTCTAAATTTATTGACAAAGAATGGAGAAAATGGAAATAAAAAAAAAACAAACATAAAAATTAAGTATTGATTTTTTTTTTACATGCCTCAACAAATGGGAAAATTTCTTATCCTTGTAAAAACTATACGACATCTAAATTTTACTCCATTTCATTTACGGAGGAATCACACCAAATGTAACTTCCTTAGTTTACCTATTTCCTGTTGGAATGGAAGCGGTCTATTCCACCCCGAATTTCCTCTTACCCCGTTTTATCTTAGATGTGTAAATTATCTGTAGCTACAGATATGCAATAGCTAAAGTTATAAAAGTGTAGAAGAAGTTACTTATTTCAACATGAATAACAACAATATATATTGATATTTTCAAGCGAATTCTGGAGCGGAACGTACGAAGTTAAGGCGAGGGATGAAGAGCACTTAAGATCGCAAATGGCTGAAGCAGAAGCCGACATTAATAAAAGCCCTTTAGAAAGTAGGGCAGTGACTGCCGAGAGATAAGAGATGTACGGGGAGAAGGAGGGGGTCTGGATGTTTTGGTTAGAGCTGTCGGAGGGGGATATTGACCCCGCGATCTAGGTCGACCGAGGCTCGTCAGGATTATCTGGATCAAGAGAGTTGCTGTGGTCAGCGCTTTACTGGTCTGTGGTTACTACTGCAGTGCTGTGTTGGTTTCCAACTTCACCTGCGTATTAATTATTACTTTCATAAGCAGCTTGCCCAAAGCTGCAGTACCTTCTGGTCCAGTATATTCTGTAAAGTAAGATCCCAGCAGTAGAGAACTGTTAATTGTAACAACTTTTTCCAGTTGGCAGCTCCTCAATTAGTCTAGAATGGACTAACCAATCCGATATAGTAAATCACTCCTAGACAATTTAACAGATCGAAATTGTAGGAGAAGGAATGATTTTAACTATGTCTATGTCTACAAATAAATCTATGTTAACCACAGTCCATCTTCTCTAAAGGTGCGTATTCGTTTGTTGGCTAGCTCAAACAAATAAATAAAATATTCGTTACGGAACTTTATTAAACCTTTTCTATCTTAATACACTTTAAATTTATACCAATGAAAACAAAGTTTAATACGCATGCAAGAAAATAAAATAAACTTTACCTTTTGATTACTTAACATAAATCTGTACAACAAAAATAAAAATTTGAAAGCTAATTTAATTCTCTACAATGTTTTGCATAAAAAAAAAAAAAAAATCTTAGTTGAATCAGTATTGCTGAATACTGTGGATGTGTGAACACTGGATTGTGAATATATAGAAACATTTTTTGTATTTGACTTTGACAGAAATTTTGGTGCTTGTCATAAACTGAAAATGTTCGAAACAGTATCAAAGGATTATAGCCTACTATAATGGGCAGGATATGCAACCAGAATACAAAATGATGCAGAGCAAAATGTTGGAGACGAACTTCATTTAGAAACGAAAAAGGTAAGTAGAGGAATAATCCAAGGAAGGATGAAGTGGAGAGAAATGCGAGGAAACCAGGAGCCCGCAATTGATAAGCCAGAAATCCAAGGATCACGCTATCCAGTATCATCGAGGAATTAGTCTACAAAGTTCAGTTCGCAATATCTCAGCTAATACTGGTCCGATTTTTTTCGTTTTGTAGGCAATTTTATTACCTTTCGATTATTCAACATTTGGATTTTACGTATTTTGACTACTATAATCTCAAATTTTGAGGAGAGAAGAGATAAAATTTTGTTTTATTTGTTGATTAAAAAGGCCTACTATTAAAAATAATATATTAAAATAATTTTTTTTATTTTTTTTTTATTTTTTTTTTAATTGCCTTGGTAAAATGATTCCAAAACACCTCACATCTCCTCTCAATCTTTATAAATGACGGAGTTATAGGCTTATAAAATGACTGATCGGCGAAAGACGGATGGTAATGTCGAGTTTCGAGGATCAACCTGGGGTGACCTGTGACTTTTTTTTTCCGAATCTCAAGAACATCGATCCGTTAGTCCCGGAGAAAAGCCACGGACGGACGGATTTCTGTTATTCGATATTTGGATTTTACCTATCTTGATACATATAACTTCAAATTTTGACTGGGGAGGGTTTTTTTCTTTTTCGATTACAAAGGTCTATTATTGAAAATAATACAACATAATCAATTTTATAGTGTTTTTTTACTTCCTTGTACGAAGTAAAGGAAGTATTGTAATCGCGAAAATTTTCGGTTTTCAGACTTCAACGGAAATATCCATTTTGACCATCCCTGAATCCATTTGACTAGTTTTATCGTGGCGTCTTTACGTTCGTACGTACGTTCGTATTTCGCATAACTCAAAAACGGTTAGCCCTAGAAAGTTGAAATTTTGTATTTAGGATTGCTGTAAAATCTAATTGAATATTGCAAAACCTGCTTGAATTTTTCGCGTCGGAAAAAAAAATCGGAATTATGTATGAAAAACAGCTGGTTGTCAAACATTTTTAGTTTTATAATTCTTTTTACTTCCTTGTACGAAGTAAAGAAAATATTGTAATCGCGAAAATTTTCGGTTTTCAGATTTCAACGGAAATATCCATTTTGATCATCCCTGAATCCATTTTGAGTAGTTTCGTCGTGCGTACCTGCGTTTCTCACATAACTCAAAAACGGTTAGCCGTAGAAAGTTGAAATTTTGTATTTAGGATTCTTGTAAAATGTAGTTGTGAACGTCCTTTTTTAGTCACTGTTTAATTACCGAAAGTGGTACTTTACTTGAAGGTCATAATTGATTTCCATCAAAAATTATATTAAAACACGAAACAAAACTTCTCAAATTTAGTATTTATAACTTATATAGTGATTTAAATAACATAATAGATTTTGGTTTAAATTGGTAAACCGGAAGTTGTAGTTTACTTGAAGGTCATAATAGATTTTTACCAAAAATTATATTAAAATATAATGTAAAACATCTCAAATTTGGTAAATAGGTCTTTTATATAGATATGAATTTATTTACTATATTTTGGTTCAAATTGGTGAGCCGAAAAGGGTACTTTACTTGAAGGTCACAATAAGCTTACATCAAAAATTATATTTAAATTAAATACATAAATCGTATGTTTCGATAATGAAGGTTACAAACGCAATTTGGTTTCCAATCCAATTAAACATTTTTATTACTTGTTTTAAGTGTTAAAATTGAGTGTAAAATATTGGTTTTCCTCCCTATTTGTGTGTGTGTGTCAATAGATGGATGTCGCGACTCCGAGTGTCGTTTTTGAGATACTGCGATCTTCAGGATCACTTTTTGAGCCAACGATTTATAGTTTAATAGGCGTACAAGGAAGTCATGTGTTGTCCACATCAGATATTTATTAACAGTATGGATTTGATTTATATCCCTATTTGTGTGTGTGTGTCAATAGATAGATGTCGCGAAGCCGAGTGCTGTTTTTGAGATACTGCGATCTTCGGAAACTAGTAACCAAATTCAGGATCACTTTTTGAGCCACTGATTTATAGTTTAATAGGCGTACAAGGAAGTCATGCGTTGTCCACATCAGATATTTTTTATTTGCCTTCCTATAATATTTTTTATACGCCTTACATTTTCCTCTATCTTTATAAATAACCGAGCTATAGGCTTATAAAAAGTCTAATCAGCCACCATTTTGAAACGAAAAGACGGATGGTGCTGTCGAGTTCTGAGGATCAGCTTGTGACTTTGTTGACAATTCTTTGGAAAACCGGTCAAGTAGTCTCGAAAAAAAGACGGACGGATTTTTATTTTTGACCTCAATAGATAAGAAAAGTCGTGTGAGTGTGTCTATAAAATATTTTTGAAACATAACTATTTGGTAATAATAAAGCATTGTTTAATAATTTGTTGCGTTTTTTGTATCAAAGCAATTTATAAGATTCGAAAAAAAACAATTTTTTTATATCTAGAACAATTTAAGAGATACTCAGAGAACGGTCTTTCTTCTTCCGCGCATGTTAAGACATTCCTTATCGGACGACGAAGGCTTTTTATATTCTCCTTGGCCTAGACAGGAATAACTGACCTCTTTGGAATTCGCTCCTAAATAGTGTTTTTTCTTCCGATGCTTTTTATAAAATTAAAATCTATTCTTGACTTATCAATTAACAAAAATGTTTCTCATTTGAGAGATTTTTAATTTATTTAAGTGAAATTATTGTTTGAAAAACTTATTTATTCTCTTCTGTTTGTAATCAGTTTTTATCGCGTTTTCATGATTATTAGTTCATGATCATATTCAATATTCTTCCTCATAATAAAATCTCACTTTTTTTATACTGATTAGAGATCTACGCTGTTTTATTTTCGCTTTAATTTCCGGTTTGTGAAACCAGTAAATGTTCATTCATTTATAAGCATTCTAGTTACAAAAGTTATGCTTTTTTTATTTTTTTTTTTTTTTTTTAAATTTTGAAAATTTAAATCAGTATTTGAATAATGAAATCGGTAAATTTTGAAAAATTTACCGATCGTCAGATTATATATTATATATTTTTCAAAAAAAAGTTTAAGCACCAAAAATTCCAAGTTTAGGTTTCAATTTATTATGGAATTTAAAGAGCACCTCTATCGATTCCAGCTCAGAATATATCGAGAAAAAAAAATTGCAAATGATCTAAAAATCGACTATCGATGACGTAAACACCATATACTAACGAATCTCAATCGTCACTCTGACCTGAATTAACCAGTGTTAGAAGCTATAAAAATATATTCCAATTATAAAAGTTTTGCCATCTTGATACACTCTTACTGTTATTTGGGAAAATAGCTTTATTCGAGACCAACTGTATTCATTAAATTCACAAAAATGTGGGTAATAATCACGTATTATCTGGCATTTGTTTTTAAAGTCGATTGTCAATTATTTGTCTTCTGTTCTTTGGACTATACATATCGGGATCGTTTTTTGAAAAAGGCTTATGTGCAAAAAATTCGAAATTTAGGTTTCAATTTATTATGGGGTTATCACCACCCACCCCTATCGATTCCAAATATATTGCAATTATAAAAGTATTGCTACCGTAAAAAACTACTACTACACTCAATAATGAGTAAAATTCAATAAATATATATTTTTTTTGGGGGGGAGGGGGAAAGCTTCACGTGTTTCCTGTAAAGTTCGCTAAATGGCTCTTAGGCCTTTTTTTAGGCCGTATCAAGATACGTAAAATCCAAATATCGGATCAAAAAAAAGATTCGTCCTTCTATAAGATTTTTGTTTCTTGCTATGCTAAATCGAATGGTAATAAAATTTCCTACAAAACGAAAATAATCGGACCAGCATTAGCTGAGATATTGCGATATGGACTTTGTAGACTAATTCCTCGACGCTACAGGTCAGCTGACTTATCAGTAACGGGCTCCTGACTTACTCGCATCTCTCTACTTCATTCTTCCTAGGATCATTTCTTCACTTCCTCCAGCTTCTTGGTCTTCCCTTTTTCTTTTCTCAATGAAGTGAGCCTGCAGCGTTTTCCTCTGTACCATTACACAATCTGGATACATGCCCTGTCGTTCTTAGGCTACATCCTTTCAGACTGTTTCTTCCGAATACTTTCAGTTAAACGGCGATCATCTTTGGACAAGCACCAAATTTCTGCTCCATAGGTGCCTATTGCTTTATTTATTTATTTTTTTTGCTGAACTTTTGTAGTGTTACATGTTCCTGAGGGAACCAGTCCACTTTTGTTTAATTTAATTTAATCAATCGAAAATATTCCAACTTTCCCGAAACATTCCAAATGCTCATTTGAAAAATAATCTAATTATCTAAACTGTATTCCAAAGCAATACGGGAAGTCCTGTGAATAGACAGACCAGATATTTTTGAAATATTACTATTTGGAAATAATGAACCATTGCGGAATAATTTGCAACGTTTTACTACTTAAAAAATTAATTTGTGAATGACACTTTCCCTTTGATCTATAACTTTATATATATATTTTTTTAAACATTTTTATAACATTGGTTACGACGTTTTGAAGTACTTCTTTCTCATCAGGATATATGCTCTCTTTAAATTACATGATTCTCTCCCCATGTCCCGACATTTGTATAATTTTACTGTGTCAATCCTAGCTAGTTTCATTATAAAAAATCATTTGGGGAGTAAATTTTCTTTTCCATCTTTGTTACATGCACTGTTATATCATTCTAGGATTGACGAAGTAAAATTATATAGACGTCGAGACATGGGGAGAGAATCATGTAATTTAAATAGAGTATATATCCTGATGACGAAGAAGTACTTCGAAACGTCGTAACCAATGTTATAAAAATGTTTTTTTTTTAAATATAAAGTTATAGATCAAAGGGAAAGTTTCATTCACAAATTAATTTATTATAATATATTAACATTCCTATAAATTAGAAATTATTTAATATTAAAATTATAAAAATATACTTTAGAAGTTCCCTTTAGACTAATTACTAGGATTTACCTAGACTAAGCAATCTGAGTTTTTAACTACTTAAAATGCATGAGCCCGAAGGTTAATCGAAGAGAAATTAGTGGGATAATTTTTGGTCATTAAGATCCGAAGAGGGTGGAAATAAAATTAGGCTAATTTAACTCAATTATAATAAATTAAAATAAAAAGTTTTTCATAATAAAAATTGTATTATTATTGCTTTTTGTTGGTGTTTGCCTACCTTTATAATCAACATTACTAGATATGTGTTAATTTCTGGAAATTATGCACTTCCTAACTTCAAAACATCTTTATTACATATTCATATTTCGACGTTTCGGACCATCAGTCCATCTTCAGGAAATTCTATTATTCCTCAGTCTTATCCTTATTTAGCATAGTCGATTTTTTATTTCCTTATAGCATATATTTATAAACTTCATAGTTTATTTGTCGAATTTTTAAAAATATACTTCTTAACGTCATTTTTTTATAGATATGTGTGGCACTATCCATATTATTGTAGTTATTAGACATTATTGAAGGTGGATACATCAGTACAATATAAAAAATAATATATATATATTTTATTATTAATATATATAATTATTAATATATATATAATTATAATATATATATATATATATATATATATATATATATATATATATATATATATATATATATATATATATATATATATATATGTATATATATAAATGATGTGAAAAAGTTTATTTTTTTTAAATATTTGTACAAATAAACTATGAAGAGTTTATACTAGGTTGTTACAAAAGTCCTTCTGCATTAATATAACTTTATTTAAGATTAAATATTTTAAACATTATTGAATACTACTCTTAAAAGTAAAGTCCATCTTTTTCAACTACTTTCACCCATCTTTTTGCCAGTAATTGGATTTGATGCCGGTATCACTCCTTTGGTTTTGTGGCAAAGAACACTTCACATCCTATTTTTACATATGCGTAATTATCAAAGATCCGGCCTTTTAAAAAATGAGCCATTGATCTAAACATAATCTTATGGTGCAATCTTATGGCCTATTCGCAGGATGAGGCAAAACGTTTACTCCTTGCAGTTCAGATAAGTTTTCCTTGGTCAAACGAGAACGATGTGCAGGGTTATTGTCGTGTTGCAAAATGGCTTGGTTCCTGCTGACCAAAGCGGGGTACTTTGCACTAAAAACTGCATAAAATCTGTCTTACTGTTCACAGTGAAGGTTTTAGTCCACTGCCCGACCATCAGGAACAAGCTAAAAATGCAAAACGGCACACATATGGCACACATTTCTTCGGCGGCTGCCTTTACCCTTACGTCTTTTTTCCAGTAATGTCTCAAAAGACCACGGAGCACGATTTTTTCTTCTGACATTGCACGTGTGTTTTAAAAATATAAATGGCCGTATAACGACAACACAAATCAAAAGGAATTAAAGGATTAGTCAAAGTAAACATTGACATAAATAGTAGGATCAAAAATATCCTTATAGGATTAATTATAAGAAATGAAATTAAGGGTTGTGTTCAGGCATAAGGATTTTTCTAACAACCTAATAAATATATAAGGCAATAAAATATCGACTTTGTTAAATAAGGTAAAGACCCAGCAATTATATAATTTTCTGAGGATGGAATGATGTTTGGGACCATCATTCCCATGGAACGTCGAAATATGAATGTATAATAAAGATATTTTGATGTTAGGTTAGATATTGGAAGTTAATTTCTAGAAGTTAAAATATATCTAGTAATGTGTTTCCCTATCTTCGAATAATTAAGTTTTTTTTTATATATAAAAATTTATAATTAACATTAATGACAGACGATAAATATTGAATGATTAGCATTTCAAGTGTAAAATATCTGGAATCCGGCGGGAAAAAATTCTTATGAAGAGGATTTCTTTGGGGTTTGGGACTCGTGTATTCGATGTTGGTTCGGCACGTTACTGCCTCTATCACTTTTTGAAGTGCGTTACTATTCTCAATGGTAGATTCCATCGACTTCATTATTAACACGAAACCGCTGAAGGAGCTGAGACTAAACAACGGGCTGGCGTGGAATCCATTCTACGCGGGTTAGAGTCCCGCCCAGAGCTCGTTAGCCCTCCCACAGTCCTTTCGAGTGGTCGCTACTCGTTAAATAGGAGACATCCCCGCATCACACCACTTGACATTATTTTTTCAAAAGCTTAAACCCCCGCCTTTCAATGCGCGGCCAAACTTACCAAATGAGTTTGAATTCATGGGAAACCTTTTGGCGAGTCACACACGTATTCTTTATCCCTTCATACATGAACATGTCATCTTTAGTAATGCTATTCATAAGATTTTTTAAAATTAAATTACCAAAGTTCATTAACTCGAACATGAGTTCATATTTAAGCAGTATTTTTAACGAATAAAACATTAAATTAATCCAATTAAAATTTCTGTCAATTAAGAAATCGTACTAAAAAGATAACTTGTAATTAAGAAACGTTTCAGAAATGTTTTATGAAATAAATAACTCTTCAAAGAATTCACTAATCAACCTTAATTCAGTTCATCATACTTCCAAATCGTTAGCTTTTATTATCTTTTATTATCTACAGAACTAAAAATAATATATTTGCATGGCATTCGACAATTCCTTTAAAAACGATTTTTGGTTATAGCAGGAAATTTAATTATAAAACAATATAATAACTTATTCAAATGTACCTTAAATTGGCCTATTATAGGAATATATTATTTATTATTTATTTATGATTATTTATTTATTTCATAAATCCTTTTTAAATAAATTGCTGAATGTAATATAAAAATATTGTTTTTAATTCTGAAGATGGAGATCAATGCTCCGAAACGTTGACGAATGTTCAGTTGACATCCGTTGACGTCCGCATGATGGTACAGAAGGATCAATTTAATAAGGGATTGATAAATTATTTGCCACTGCTATAATTTTGTTTTTATTGAAAACTACTTTCGAATGTTATACATTCATCTTTAGTTTTAAAAACACACAAAAATTCAAAAATAAGCAATTCAAAATACAGTGTGGTATTATTATACATATTAAATTAGATGCAATATAAATCAGTATTATAAAACATTTATGAATTATGAATTTAATTAATCAAATACGTGTTGGTACTCACCAAGGTTTAAATGGATTATATCAAACAGAAAAGTTTGTACTGGTTTCTTCTCGCACAACTAACAATGAACGAAAAGCAGATAGCACATTTTTAGGTAAACGGTTTAAGGGTCAGTGTTATAAAATTGGAAAATAAAAGTTACCAATTTGGAAGTATGGCAGACAAAATTTCCAACTTAATAGGAGAAAAACTTCCTACAAAATTTTGTAAAATATCAACCGTAATTCAATATTGGAATGATCAAACGTTTAATCAAAATGAAATAATAAGAAGAAAAAATATTATTTTAGTCGATATTTTGTAATTTAACGATTATTTTTTAAATCTTCGTTTATTATTTTCAATAATGAAACTTTGTGATAGACAAAGAAAAAAAAATATTAGCACTTCTCGGAATTTGTGGTTTTACATTTCATGATACGTAAAATCCGAAAATCAAATAACAATATTCTTACCGTACGCCGTTTTACTCCGAGACTAATGGGCCGATTTTATTTTAGATTTAGCACCAAAGTCACAGGTTATCCCAGGATGATCCTCGAAACTCGACATTATCATCCGCCTTTTCCTTTCAAAATTATGCCGACTAAAGGTTTCATACGCCCATATTTTAGCTGTTTATGATGATACAGGATGAATCATTCTAACAAACCCATATAAAAAAAAAAAAAAAGAAGAAATCTAAAGAAATGTATGCATATATATATATATATATATATATATATATATATATATATATATATATATATTGTTGAACATGCAACGCTTTGGGAATAACAAACCACGGTGTAATAATTGCAAGATTATTTATTTTTGGACAAATCTAGCCTGTTACCGGTGATGATCTGTTTGTTCATTAAATCATATAAAAACATTATATATCTTTGTGTTGGTAAAATTAAATTCCCAGCAACGAATTGTTCCTGTGAAAGTTGGAGGCTTTCACTAATTATATTTAATATCTTTACTGCTGAAATAGTTGATAAAATTTATATATAAATATACGGACGTGTAATAGGTCACAGTATGAAACCCCAACTGTCAAGTTCCAGCTTTTTAGCAGAGACTAAACAAGTTTTTAAAAACTAAAATTTCATCATATTGAGATATTTTATTGTTTTTTTTTTTTACCAGCAAGTAATATACTATCGAGTAGAAAAGATTATCGATTAATTTATGTACGAAAATTTTGGGGAACCATAAAATAACCCGAAATCAATACTTTAGTACTTGTGGGGTTTTATATTGTGGCCGATGAAACATCAGTGATATGTTGTATGCAGTAGTAGAATGAGCCCTATGAAAGCATTGAAGCAAGCTGAACAGAATATAAATTTTATACAAAATGAAATGGTTGTTATTAAATACACAAGCCATGCAATAAATTTGGAGTAAGTGATTGGTTTAACAAAATATCAATAAATTTGGTCTATCTGAGTATACAACTTGATGAAACATCTAATATGCACTGCTTATCGCATTTAAAAATTATTAAAGGTTATATAAGGCTATAAAAAAAGAAAAAGCCACCCAATAAATTTCAAATAAGTGATTGATATAACAAAATATCAATAAATTTGGTTTATCTGGGTATACAACTTCATGAGACATCTAATATGCATTGTTTATATAATATAATCTATCAGGCAGCTTCATAATTAGTTGGTATCCGCATGATGGTATAGAAGGATCAATCTAATTAGGGATTGATAAATTATTTGCTTGTATAATGTATATTATTATAATATATTTCATAGCAAAAAATAACGGGTATAATAAAACCACTATTAATAATATTTAAAAAAAACAATTACGAAAAAAGACAATTAATGATATCTATTCAACAATCCCCGATGATAGGCCCATCCCGAAACATTATGTTTTGATATTACGGCTCTATATCCGCCAAAGTCGGAAATGAATTGAAAAACTAGGATTAAACCTTGCATTTAAAATAGAAAAAACCCTATCCTCATATTTCTCTTCTCCTAAAGACAAAATAGACCCTTTCCAAAAAAGCGGAATATACGAAATAAATTGTAATGATTGTGCAGCCAAATACACGGGAAAAACTGGAAGATCGCTAAATCAGAGATTAAAGGAACATATACGAGCATATAATAATAAGACAGATAATTCCAACTTTGCAATTCATTTAAATGAAAATAATCATAAATCACAACTCAGGAGTTAAATTAATACATCGCATTGAAAACAGCCTCAAATTAAATATATATGAAGCACTTGAAATAATAAAATCCTTCAAATCCAAACCAGATTTTTGCTTAAATGACCAAATAAATATCTCCAATAGTCCAATCTTAAATTTATTCCCGTCTATAACAGAAAAAACAATTACTCACCGGCATTACTGGGAAAAACCCTGACCCTTCAACCGTTTACCTAAAAACATCCTGCCTATCTCTCGTTCATTGCCAGTACAATGCGATAAGAAACCAGTATAAACTTTTCTGTTTGATATAATCCATTTAAATTTTGGTGAGCACCAACATGTATTTGATTTCTTGTCTTAATTAAATTCATAATTCATAAATGTTTTAAAATACTTATTTATATTACACTTAATTTAATGTGTATAATAATACCAACTATATTTTGAATTGATTATTTTTGAATTTTTTGTGTGTTTTTATTTAATTATTTATAATTTTTATTAATTTATCAATCCCTGATTATAAGGCAGCAATCTTCTTCCAGCGAACGACACTTTGATCCAGAAAACTTAGAATATACGAGAAAGTAAACAGAAAGCAATAACAGACTGATATTTACTTAACTCAATAGTCGAAAGAGAAGTCAATTACTAAGCAAGCCGAGAGTTGAATAGCAAATCAGGAGACGCTCGCTATACTACAGTATATAACAGTAATATGGCGAGACCCGCTGCTATTTTACAACAGTGCATAACAATAATTATATGATGTATGTATGATACCCGCTGCTATATTACAGTAAATAGCAGTATATACATATATATATATATATATATATATATATATATATATATATATATATAAAATTATATCATATCAGCTGATATCATATCACCAGTCAGTAAACATAGCCAAGTTAATGGTTTCATTTTGGCTAACCAAGCGTCCTCTATCATCATTTGTATACTTCTTGATCTCTCGGAACATAAGTAGTTCTCTAAAAAGTTTAATAATGTATACCTTATTGTGAAAGGCCGAAATTAGGTGAATGTCGGAATTCTCTCTTGATCTTTAACATTCAAAAACTCGTTTAGAGTAAGGCCGAAATATTGTACAAATAGCTTCATTTCTCAATTATACCTGACACAGCCGGCATTTGTCATCGCCATACGGTCAAAGTCGAGAAAATTAAGGTAGACTATGTTTCTTTACATAAAACTAAAAAACATTACTTTTTGAACTGCGTAATTTCATTACTTAGTTTTATAGTAGGGTCCTATTTCATAATAAAGTACAAAAGTGCAGATACAAGTGGAAAGGTTCGTATTTAGACTTATTATTGTTATCATTTGATAATAATAATTTTAATCATTTATTTTTTACAACTTGTTTTTCAAATACAACTATTTTAAATATCAGTTGACATCCGCAAGATGTTATAGAAGGATCAATCTAATAAGGGACTGATAAATTATTCGCCACTTCTATAATTTTATATTTAATGAAAACTAGTTTCGAATGTTATATATTCATCTTCAGTTCTAAAAACACTAAAAAATTGAAAAATAACCATTTCAAAATACATTTTGGTGTTATTATACATATTAAATTAATTTATATTACATTTAATTTAAAATGTATAATGATTTTGAATTGGTTATTTTTGAATTTTTGTGTGTTTTTAGAACTGAAGTTGAATGTATAACATTCGAAATTAGTTTTCAATAAAAACAAAATTATAGAAGTGGAAAATAATTTATCAATCCCTATTTTAAATATTACCGTCTTTCAATACTATAACAATATATACAGCTGTGTAACATCTTGTAATTTACTTTATAGGCACCTGTTTCATAATAAGTACACGTAAGCCTATGACTTGCACTGTAACATGTTGAAACACGATAATATTTAAAACAATTTTATTAAAAAAAAGCAAATTAAAAAAAATATATAAAATTATTATAACCTAATGACAATAAGTAACCGAATACTAAAAACGAACATTTCCACTTGTAATTTATATTTATATTATATTATATTATATTTATATTTTTAAATATGTCCCAGGATGTTGTAGATAGGGACAAATAGAAATAATAGGTCGACAAAACTCTAACAAGTCAAAATTTTCAAGATTTTTTGGATTTCTAATTTTTTCCGCATTCTGAAGTCGAAAACGGCGAACAGTATTTTAAATATAGCCATTATTGTGTAAGAAATGGTAATAAAAATTGCCAAAATTCAGGATTTACTCAAAGGGGTCCTTTTATGTGTAATTTTCTTTATTAATGTTGAAGGTTAAGCCTCCGTCAAATTACACTATATTTTATATGTATTTATTTAATTAAAGTCGTGAATGTTTACTATTCTCAAGATATTGCCATTTTTATGTCCAAATAAACTATAAATGAGTTAACGTGGGTTATTGAGGACACAGTATAAGAATCTTTAATGATATCAACTTTTACAACTGTATTAATATAAGAAATAATTATTAATACAATGAATTTTTATAACAAATTTATTGCAACGTTAAAATTTAGACTATCGTATCTGAGTTGATGTAAGCATGATATTATAGAAGGATCAAATTTGGAATTGATAAATTATTTGCAACTACTATAATTTAGATTTTATTGAAAACTAGTTTCAAATGTTATACATTGAGTTTGGTATTATTATACATATTAAATTAAATGTAATATAAATTAGTATTATAAAACAAATTAATGAATTATGAATATAATTAAGACAAGAAATCAAATACATGTTGGTACTCACCAAGTTTCATTGCTAGTTCAGTGCGAGGACAAACCCGAACAACGTTTTCTGTTTGATATAATCTATTTAAACCTTGGTGAGTACCAACATGTATTTGATTTCTTATCTTAATTAAATTCATAATTCATAAATATTTTATAATACTAATTTATATGATATATAATCTAATATGTAAATACCAGACTGTATTTGGAATTGCTTATTTTTGAATTTTTGTGTGTTTTTAGAACTAAAGATGAATGTATAACATTCGAAACCAGTTTTAAATAAAAACAAAATTTAGACTATCGTATCTCAGTTGACGTAAGCATGATAGTATAGAAGGATCAAATTTGGAATTGATAAATTATTTGCCACTACTATAATTTAGATTTTATTGAAAACTAGTTTCAAATGTTATACATTGAGTTTGGAATTATTATACATATTAAATTAAATGTAATATAAATTAGTACTATAAAACATTTATGAATGCCAGTAATTTCTGTTACTAGTCCAATGTAACCTTTTCTGTTTGACTCTTGTCTTAATTAAATTCATATTGATAAATCTTTTATAATACTAATTTATATTACATTTAATTTAATATTTACAATAATACCAAACTGTGAATTTTTGTGTGTTTTTAGAACTGAACATTATAGAAGTGGAAAATAATTTATCAATCCCTAATTACTATCGTTTCTGGCTTCCGACAGAAATCGTTTATATAAGTCGACATTCGGTGGCAAATTTATAATACTGATCATTCGATCTCTTTCCAAAGATTTGTCACGGCAACAACATACAGGAATTCAAAATTCACAAAAGTTTCATATATTTTTATATATAGAATTTGTTTCCTTATTGCTTTCCTGATGGAGAATTTTTTTTTTATAAAAGGGAATTGGAAAAATCACTCTGCCGATATAGCGACAAAAACAATTTGCGATGTCGTATGTCAAAAGCGAAAGGCGGATTCGAAAAACTGTAATGGCTTTTGGAAATATGAGAGTTGACCTGGCGTCCTGTCATTGGTCGGGGATATGTAAGGGACAAGGCTATTGGTTCGATAGATCAAACCTGGAAATGGGTAGAATAATTAAAAGTGTTTGAACGGCGCGCATGCGCAATCGCGTACCAACGGTCAAACCAACCCCCTCACTCCCTCATCTCAAGTATTATAATTATGAGTCCATTAACCCGAAATTTGAAGAAATGCCTATTTTATTAACTGGATATTTGAAGATTTATACACAGTACAAACTATCAAAAACCATTTTCAAAACCTGCCAGGTTAAAAAATTCTATATTTGATTGTTTAATTATGATTTTTGTGATTTTTAAGAGCGATATTTTAGGATCGGAAGCTCCGAATTTAAATTTTATTAGTCTTTTTAATAATTAGATATGTCAGTTTTATTAATGAAGAAAATATTTATAGAAGATCCTGCTCGGACGGCAAATATTTTTCAGCTGAACGGAAACAACCATTACTCAACCATTCTCTTCGCTGACTGCAGAAGCCGTCAATTACACTTTATTATATTTACCGCGCATTGGGGAAATTTTTGTATTAACCTAATAATTATATATATTTATGTCTTTAATATTACTCAATTGTTCCTTTGATATTAATTAAAATTAATTACAAGCGATTATTTTTAAATAAAATAATTATATTGCAGAAGGTTTCTTTCCGTTAACGAGGAATTGCAGGCCCATTTTCAGGCATGATCCTGACCTACAACGGTTCAACATACGTTCAACAGCAGATATTTAATTTTTAAATTAGGTTTAAAATATAATTCACAATATTTTATTAATTATTTTTTAACATATCGCCAGTTTGGAGCAGCATTATGTGAAGATGAAAGTTTGTAGCTATTTATCGGTCCCAGAATAAAATGAACGCTTAATTATTGAAAAATTGTGAAATTATCGATAATGATAATTTCACAATTTTGTAAATAGTGAAACGTAGATATAGGCACAGTTACACAAGCACAGGTAAAAGGTAGCAAGGAACTTTCATCTTCACAAAAATGCAGTTTTATCTCCTAACCGACCGATTAATGCTATCAATCTGAAATTAAGTTTTTTAAAGGAAATTTAGAACTAAATTGATCAAATGATATAGTGATTATAAATTTAAGATTTTTCCAATATAAGCCATTGTAAGGTTCTCTTTTAATTTTATAATATCAAATTATATTAGGGTTGACTAATTTCTGTTTTGAAATTATGCTCAAGAAATTAACAATTTTATGACTTTGTTGGGGAAACTTTTTGAGCTTATGCCTCAATATATATAAAGGTATATATAAATATATTCATTGGAACTTAAATAGTTATTGTGAAACTGACAGAAAGTGATTCGTGAGAAACACTCCTGACCTCCGAGAGACTTTAACTCGTTCATTTTATTAAAAAAATGCTCAGGCAATTTTATATTTCATTTAGACACACTTTGGCTTTTCAAAAACATTTTTATTATTACTTTTAATATATGGCTTCTATTCCAGAAAAATCATAGAAATTTTCCACAATTTATAATATAAAGAAGACCATAGCTATAAAAATAGAGACAGGCTAAGATATTATTGTTGTTGTTGTTGTTGGTGTTGGTGTGTGATGTACCTTGGTATCCTGTCGTAGGAGTCCCAGGAGGTGAGGCAGTTGTAGGAGCTGTACCGGGACGAGCCGGCCATCCCGGACTGACTGGGCGCTATCCCCTCCACCGTCCCTTCACCCCCTCCCCTAACGTAGTTACGTCATCGATGACGTCGTAGTTGTGACGTTTCCTCCAGATCCTCTCCTTCCCGTGTGTACAAACAGCCTGCTAGGGACGTGCTGGAGCAGACTGTCTGCCTACAAGTGATGGGCTAAGCAGTGAAATCTCGATAGCTGACTATAGAGTAGCAGTTACCTAGTGATAAGGCGTTCTGGTAACAAGTTACTTTAGTAACCCGTGAATTCATAATCTGTTACACCTCTCACTGGCTCTAAATATTCAAAGTTATTTAGATTGGAGAGCGGAACAGATAAATTGAATTAGGTCTCATAAGCTCACATTAAAAAATAAATAAATTATTTTAATTAATTATTTATATTAGGCACTCCGTAAATGGAGTATATTCATTATCAATTTTATTATTGATATTTACATATTATACGACAATAAAACATCATAGTCACATTCATAACATTACTTTTTCAAATATCATAACTATTGACAAAATATGAAAAACATGAATATTATGATGCTTTAGGAATAATCAAAACATTATATGTAACTATATTAAATAACATGAAATTATAAGATACGTCCAGATTATGAGGGCATACCGTGAAATATTTTGTCTACGAAAGCGTAAACATCAATATTAAAATAATAAAGGAAGATCCGGCCCATAAAATAGATATAGTACCTACTATAAATATTATATAATCTTACATTACTCGTAAAAAATTAAGTGACATATATTAATTTTGAAATAAGGAAATTGAATAAAAATTTCTTTGGCAACTTCTCTAATGCTTTGACGGTATTATATCATTATAACCATTATACCTTCATCATCTTTCCAATATAAAAAACAAAAAGAAACTGAATCCAGTCTATTATTTTAAAAATGTCATTTTTTTATTTCATACCAACTTCCCTCCCTTTCAAAATATCAATATTTTAGATTTTTCCATTTTAATCAGTTGACTTCCGTATGATAGTATAGAATGATCAATCTAATTAGGGATTGATAAATTATTTGCCACTTCTATAAATTTGTTTTATTGAAAACTCACAACATCCTCAGTTCTAAAAACACACAAAAATTCAAAAATAAGCAATTCAAAATACAGTTTGGAAAGTGAAATTAAATGTATAAATTAATACATTGCATTTATATTATATTTAATTTAATATTTATAATAATACCAAACTGTATTTTGAATTGCTTATTTTTGAATTTGTGTGTGTTTTTAGAACTGAAGATGAATGTATAACATTTGAAACTAGTTTTCAATAACAAAAAAATTGTATAAGTCGCAAATAATTTATCAATCCCTAATTTCCATATTAAGTAATAAATTCCACAATGCACCACAATTTTCCAAATTTCCAATCATTAATAGTAAACTTAATCGTAGATAACGATTTGAATTTAATGTAATTTGGTACGAAGAACGGTAGTTATCATATTCACGCTGATCGCGCCTATAATTTCACCTATTAATTAAGCATTCGTTCGTGATTGGCTGCTGCACCCTCGGCAGTGAAGGAGCAGTGATTTCAACCACGGTCTCTTTCTGATAACACGTTATCATGGTGACTGCTACTTTCAAGTAATAGGTGATTTTAGGCTGCGACATTATTTCTACCAAACACGTTCCCTTGGTTCAATTCGTAGCCACTGGTCGACCTCCTTTCATTTTATTAGTTTTAAGCAGCCGAAAACATTTTTAAAGTAACAATAGACCGTTTTATCTTTTCATGACATAGATGAACAATGAAAATAATATACATCAGTAACCCTACTAACAGTACCGCTCATGCAAGTATGGATATAATGTAACTTAAGAATTAAGCGACACGAGCTCTGTTAATTTACTGATACCTCAGAAGTTTCTTTGATGTAAAAATAATATTTAAAACAAAGGATAGAGACATTAAATGATGTTAAAGGATTACAATTTATTTATATTGTATTTTTAATCTCTAAAATTAGCAATTAAATTACCTAAAAAACAAAAGAAGTTTCATCGAAATCGGACCAGTATTAGCAAAGATATTTCAGCAGTCTCAATGCCTTTATAATCGCATTTTCTGATTTATATTTTACGTATATATATTTTTTTTTGTATCGAAGGTTAGCGGAGTTGCAGAACCTTATAATAAAAGTACGGGTAAATTTCGGTTTGTTAGGGAACTGTCTTTTGTGGGTCTCGAATTTTTTTCTTACTCCCCCGTTTTTATAATATATTTTTTAAAGTTAAAATACGACTTCAGTGACGGAGTTCTACTGCTCACGGATTTTTTATTTTTACCAGTGATAGATCGGATTACTAAAAAGGTATAGCGACGTTTGGATTAGCGAGAATCCACTGTACACCACTAAATAATCACATGTTGAGCACAGGATGAAAATAGTCACGAATCCAATTGGCCATATTCAACCCGAAATGAATAGACATTTTGGCTTATGTTAGAAAATTTGCTAATATTTTCATTTAGCTAACAAAATAATTGAAAAAAAAAACCTTATCTTTATTCGCAGGAGTTGCTCCAGCACAACATCACACGGTAAGGTAATCACTTGACATCCGCATGATGGTATAGAAGGATCAATCTAATTAGTGATTGATAAATTATTTGACACTTCTATAATTTTGTTTTATATAGCTCAGTGCGAGATTAAACCAATACAAACTTTTCTGTTTGATATAATCTACTTAAACCTTAAACTGAAGATGAATGTATAACATTCGAAACCAGTTTTAAATAAATAAAAAAAATTATAGAAGTGGCATATAATTTATCAATCCCCAATTAGGTAAGGTAATCGCTTTAAAAAGATAGCCAGTGGACAAGAAGTTTTGCCAACTTAACAAAAATTACTCTTCATAGCAAAATATACTTTTTTTTTTCTGTTTGGAAATCGTAGAATTAAATTATTCAAAATATGTAACTTGTATACAATTATTTAATCTCACAAAAAAAAAAAAATCAGTATATGGAGTTTTGTGAGCAAAAATCATATTTCTTATGTCTCCCAGGTTGACCCTAAATTATGTTTTAAAAAATTAGCAAAAACGTTTTTGAATCCACCTATGATGGCCCAACGACCGAATAATAAAGAATGATAGGAAATTTAAAAAAATAAATGATGTTTTTAGCAAAAAAAACGAAACGTGAATATTTAACTATGAGATTATCATCATATTCTCAAATTATGATGCTATAGCTAATAGATAAACTTCATGCTGACTTTGGCACTGATATTTCATATAAAGAAATTTCACATCTTCTAAATATTTTTAAAGTATTGTTAAATGTATTTTATAAAGGACTATAAACAATATTGGTTTATATGCTAAAATTATCATGTTTTTTTTTAAATTATCAACAATACCCAACAACGAAAAAAATAAAAAAACCAAAAAAGAATACGGTGTACGCCATTAACCGATAACCTATAATTTTTTCCCCAATTAGGAAAAGGTTGGGGACTCCCGCCCTGAAGGATCAAAGTATACTTTTTTAAATGTACATGAACTCATACAGAGGCATAAAATAAGGCACCATTACCGTCCCTAAATTGTAATAATTCAGCGTGTCTCCTAAAAGCGATGGAATTGATTACGAAAATAATCCTCTCTGTACTGTCTAATTAAGTAAAACAATGTTATAAACTCGATTATAATGTAGAAGATCATTTTACGCGACATGATCCGAAGGAAATTTCCTAAATTGCTATACGAAATTCCGAATTCCTAGGAAGTTTCCACTCAAGGTTAAGTTTATTAACCATCACATTGAGATTAATATCGTTAGCTGAATTATCAACAAAATGATTAATAATAATAAACAAATGATAACTAATCAAAAGAAGGAACCATTGATTGAACACTGTAAATAAATTCGATATGGTGGAGGAAAACGATCTATTTTCAATCGAATTCAAAACAAACATTATTAAGAATAATAATGTTTGTTTTGAATTCGATTGAATGGAAAGACCTTTTGAAGAATTAATGATGGATATATTAAAATTTGATTCTCATAATATAGTGACAATAATAGATACATTCTCAAAGAGACTTTTTGCCAGATTATGTAAACATGTAAATGCAATTAATATATTTCAGACATTAACAGAATATCTAGCACTGTTTCCAAATCCCATTAGAATAAAAATGGATAATGGAAAGGAATTCAATAATAATCTAATTCGTAATTTTCTAGAATCTTTAGGAATAGAGGCATATTATACAACACCAAATCACCCTAATTCCTTAGGACTCCTAAATAGAGCACAATCAACTCTGGTAGAAACATTGCGAGCCTTAAAAGAAGAAAATCCTAGAAATGATTTAAAAATTAATCTAAATCTTGCTACATTAACCTTTAATAACTCTATTAATCAAACATTAAAACTCGCTCCAAACGAAATAACATATGGAGTAATAAAAGATCCAGACAAAAATGAGGAAATAATTAAGGAACAATTAGTAAATGAATATCACAAAAACATGAACATTGTTCATAATAAACTCAAAACCGAAATAATTCAAGAAAAGAAGGAGAGAACAAATAAATTAAATAAAAACCGCGAAGACCCAGAGGTTGAACAGGATAGGCCTTATGTTAAAAGAAGAATAAGAAACAAGGGCGAAAAGGTTTATAAACCAGTCATACCTTTTATAGATAGAAATCAGAAAATTACTGTTCATGCTGATAATATAGCAAGAAAAAGGAAGTCCAGACGAAAATCTAAGAAGAAATTAATTAGTGTTTCAGATGGAGAGATGGTCTCTAGTGACCTCAGTGATATTGACAGTAACTACAGCGTATAAAGTTACAAATGTTCAGCATTCATCAGGACTAATAACATTTAAAGTTCCGGACTCAAAACTGATATCAGACTACAAAACGATTGTTCATTTTTAGATTTAACAAAATTAATCAATGAATTAAATTCACTAAGGTTATCACTGAAATCCAAAAGTAGTACAGTAGTTAATACAGTAACTCAAGTTATGGACACAATGGACAGAATACAAATGACATTGTATTTCAATGAACTGTATAATGTTCTCACCTATTTAGAAACAATTTGGTTAACAAGCAAATTCTCTTGTACGATTAGGCAAAATATCATTCATTATATAGTAAAAATTCCAAAATTATCTAAAATCTTTAATACAATATATCTTTTATCAGTCCCTATTAAAGAAAATAATCAAGTTATAACTACTCTTGTTAAGCATAACCTAATATTGTATAATTTACATGAAATGTTTACTGGAAATTGCACATTTGTTAAAGATAATTATTATTGTACTAACCTTAGAATAGTTAATGACACTTGTATTCTTAATGCCTTAAGAAATAATCTCTCTAATTGTATTTCTACTAACGTTCTTAATATTTCTCCTTTTATTAAATATGTAGATATTATAGATGCTTATGTAACTTTTGATATATCCTATGTTGTATTGTCTAGTAACGGAACAATCCCTGTAAATTTGCCAACTACCTCTATTATTAAGTTAGAAAGTAAGGAAATAATTGTAAATCAAACTAGGAAATTTTATATCAACTCCGATACCTTATCCATTAATCATAAATTAAATAACCTTAAGAAATTAAATATTACATTTGATAAAATAGACTTACCTATAATCTTGCATGAAGAATTTGAAACATTAGAAACTATTGATAATCCCATATTGTACTCCACACCTCTATTAATTGTATATATTACTATATCTTATTTTATTGTAATCCACATACTTCAAATTTATTTTAGGATAGTAAAATATTGTAAACAAAGGACCTTTCCTAGCCCACCTATAAATTTCCCTCTTATTGTACAAAATGAAAATATGTTCTCCCAGAGTTCGAATCTTCAGAAGGGAGGAGTTATGGACTCATCCAGTCCTCAGCAACCCCTGAGTCAGCAGTATGATGGTTCTAGTATATATATCCCTCAGATCTAGAGCATCTAGTTCATTTACCGTCTAGTTAGTCATAGTTGTAGCTTCCTATAGTTGTAACGCTATTTCAGTATTGTAAGTTTTCCTTAAATAAAGTTTTTAAAAAGTGATTTAGTGTGTCCAGTTATTTAATTATAGACCGATTTTAGTCGGAACCGCATTAAAGTAACGAGTTGGAAAATAGCTACTTTTCAGAAGACCAAAAAATATTACAATACTTATAACTTTCCTTCTATTGCGAATAAATTTGTTTATCTCCCGCCCTTTTTGTTTCTCGGAAATCCTAGATTCGAGTTTATACATTGTTTTTATTTTTTGCGAATATGCTTCTAGTAAAATAAAGCTAAAACAAAAATCATCTAGAATGCGATTTTTCACATTTGTTACTTAAACAGAATGGTGACGATATAATATATTTACAGTATGTTACATAAATTTAATTGAGATATGTAACTAGAAGAGAAAAAATTTTGCCGAGGAAAACATAATTAAATTTAAATTAAACTGCTATAATTCAGTATATTATACATTTCCATTAACATGAAGAAATTGTTGTAAAATGTATTTATAAATTAATTGGCTTTATTTCAAAAGCATATATGACTTGGTATAAAAGGATGTTACACGTTTAATGAAAATATTTATTACACATAAAACAAATAATAAAAAAAAAACAGCCTTAATTGATTGTTATTATAAACGATAATTTTCTAGAAATGAAATGACTTTATTGAATAATGATACAATACAATCAGCCACACTCAGTTGCAATAAGTATTAAGGCTCTAAATTTCCATTAATACGATATATACAAGTGAACAGATAAATAATATAAAAATAATAAAATAAACAAATTGAAATAAATGAAGGGGTAAACAAAAAGTGAATATGTATATATATGTGTATCTTATTTAACTTAAATTTTCCTTATTTTGGCTTTTACTTATTCCGTTACTATTCAATCGATCTATCTATTTAATTTCGTTATGATATTTTTATATATTTTAAAATTATTTTTATCTTATATATATATATATATATATATATATATATATATATATATATATATATATAAGATAAAAATAATTTGAAAATATATAAAAATATCATAACGAAATTAAATAGATAGATCGATTGAATAGTAACGGAATAAGTAAAAGCCAAAATAAGGAAAATTTAAGTTAAATAAGAATAAAACAAGACTACTTGAACACATTCGTATTTAAATACAATATTTACATTCTACCCTAGGGAACTACGAATCAAGTTTTACCCTCCACATTATAAACGATATTAAACTATTTCGTAGTTATAATTTGAGTTTTTAAATCTTAATTGGACTTGGCACTACGTATCGAAAAGTAATATGTGATTTGAATATTAAACCTTTCTAGAATAATAATGATTTCAAAACATTTCTTGATGAACCAGTGTCCTTTGTCATTTATTCTTAATGCCTGTCTCACATCTAATTATATTTAACGTCTTTGGAAGATTTACAAGCAATTTTAATTAATTTAAGTAGGTATTGTTTTGAGTACGGGATAATCTCTTGATCCCTTGTTGCCACAAGGCAAGGAAAGGATGTAACAGTTTAAAAAAACAACAACAGAATAATCTTGTCACAAGTGAGAAAGCATCTCGTACCTTAATTTTAAAGCCTCTTAACTCCAAAATGGTCGTTTTTATTTATTAATTTTTAATTAATTTTTTAAATTGTAATTCTGATACATTAGACGGCTAGGAATGTGCTTGTAAAACATTGTCACTTCAACAAACGTCTAAATTTCGGGCTTTTTGAGATTCTTCTGTTAGCTGCCCGATTGGAAGAATGTATGTTTTAATAACCACCGCATTATTTATTTGCTACTTCAGCCACTGTGGTCAACTCACTGACAATTCGCGATCACACTAAAGGCTGGTTCACACAGAAGCCGGAATGCGATAAACGGTACGGAACGGTGGTCGTACCTCAGCGGTACGAGCTGTACCTTCTGAATTATCTGGGGTACCTTTGCACTCCTCGGTAAGTATTAATGTACAGAACTGAATACAGATATACCTTAACCTAATACCACATAATATATATATATATATATATATATATATATATATATATATATATATATATATATATATATATTAATAAAGCATTTTGTTACAAAAGATAACAGAATTTTACTGATTATATTACTTATACTTTAGATGCTACTTACAATATTTACAATTTTATACAATATTATGAACTTTTTTTTTTACGTTCATTTATATAATATATATATATATATATATATATATATATATATATATATATATATATATATATATATATATATATATATATATATGTATATATATATATATATATATATATATATATATATATATATATATATATATATATATATATAGAGAGAGAGAGAGAGAGAGAGAGAGAGAGAGAGAGAGATAAAGCAAAGTTTATCTAAAGTTAGATTTTAATAATCAAATAATTACGTTAGTATTTTTAGGTATGTAATGAGAAAAAAAAAAACTTTTCCTTTGCCCTGTCGATCTCTAAATCAAAATTTATACATTTTTTTCAAATTTAATAATAAACAATTTTACAACGTTTCGGCCTATTTAATGAGTCATTTATCTCTTAAGTGATATTCTGTATGTTTTGGATCCCTTGTTTAAGATTTTTTACTGCTCCAAGTTGTCAAAAAATATTTCACAAATATTAACAATTGAATCGTAAATGTTACATATACAATGAAAAACAATTATTATAACGGAGAATCTTGTTTTTATATATATTGAAAAACAGAAACAGCGCAGTATAGTGTCTCGTAGAAACTATATTTGTGAGGATAACACAAAATATATTTTCTGAAAGTTCTTCCTATGAGAAAGGTATGTTTTCATTTCTTGTCTTAATTATGAATAAAAGGAGATCATGGGATCATGAATGGAAAAAAAAAAAAAAGATAGGAATAGGGTGGATTCCACCGATTATACTGAGAACTTGAACCATATTAATATTGTTTTGCTTTATTATTTTCAATTGAAAGATAAAAGCGCTGTGGATAGGGAGGAATAGAAAAGGATTTCGCTGGAGGCCAAGGGTCACTAACGCCGCAGAATTAGTTAGTCTACAAAGTTCAATTATACATTTCAAGACAAAGGTGTACAGTAAATTAATTCCAAACAATTTATAGGTGTAAACAGTTGTGGATCCAATGAGGGAGGGAAGGCGCAGGGAGCGACCGCCCAGGGCCCCATGCCCGAGGGGTCCTAGCGCCATATAAAAATTAAATAAACGACTAATACATTATAGACAAATTTATAGTTTTGGGGACCCCCGAACTCTCCCTTCCTCTTGGAAATTCCCTGGCATCCCTTTGTCCCAACCAAGGGAGGCTCCGCAATATCGTATCATGGGCCCCACAAAGTCTAGAACCGCTATTGGGTGTGAACGATGTAATACTAAATTACATCCTCATTCCTTTGAAACATATCATAAGTAAAAAAATTATATATATATATATATATATATATATATATATATATATATATATATATATACTGAATTATTTGCTGTCAATTATTATATTTTCTAATGAAGACATGTGATTGTATAACTATTTACTTGTAAAGTTAATTATTATTTGGCTATTATGTGTATATTGTTGGAATATTTCAAAAAAACAAGTTGTAAGCCTCTCTAATCAATCAAAATAACTAACAAACATTTCTTCCTTTTAGGCATCATGAGGTCAGAAATAGATAAGACTATATAATGCAGATCAGATACAGCACACCCCACATCAACATTCTAAAAAAGATTAAGCAAATAGAGACAGTAAGTAATCGCAACCATTCTTTCATCACCATTCCATACTTCTAGAATTTCTGTTTTTTTAAATATGAGATGGTAGAGTTACTATTTGTATGTTACATATGAGAGAATAAAAGTTTATTTAAACATTATACAATAGTCTCACTTCTCCACGTTGAACCTACTTCAGAAATGATATAAAGTAACATTAAAAGAAGTTACGAATAGTAAGAAGACAAAAATTAAAGTATCGCTGGTCTTTAATTATTAACTTAACAAAGACCGAAAAATATAAAAAAAATGAAGAAAATAACACACACACATTTGCAACTAAAGGAATAAAAAAAATGTATAAAAAATGATGAAACCAAAATATTACAAGTTAAACTGGAAAATCTAACAAGCTTAACAAGGGCCTCTTTAACATTACAGCAGCATTAACTAACACTCCGCATGCTCCACGCCAGCTTTACCATAATAAATATTTACTCCATTAGTATCCAAAATTATAATAAACTTTTTATTGTAATAACACTGATGTTTGAGAAAAAAATAGTATTAGTAGAAAAATACAAGAAATTAAAAAAAAAAAATTCTCCCTAAAAATTTCGCAGAGACAGAAATCAACAACAGCCAATTTATACATCGCTTGAAATTAACATATAATTACCGAATAATTCAATATAACCGAAGTTCAAAAAATCTTTAATTTGATAAAAAAAAAAAAAAGGAGGGATGTTTTCTGAAGATATTTGACCGTAGAACATTTACTACAGCCCTCATCGACCCACCAAAATAACGTTAGTCCAACGATTTACAAAAAAAGAGTAAAAAATTTACAGAATTATTCATTTATAGAATAGTTGCCGTCTGTGTTAACTCAACAATAAGCCCATGTATTCTAAAAACAATTTATCACTCTTTATCACCAACATCATTAATGAATAATTTAGTCTGAACACAGACAAAACAAACAAATGGTGGTCATCAAAATAGGACCAAACTAGCGATTATACCAAACTACTATAACGAAATCGAAAAAAGGCATTAAGGTATTGAAAAAACTCCTGAGAGAAAATGGATAGGAAAATGTCTCTGTACTGGGTCCACAGTATAAATATAATTATTTTATTTTTTTGGTCAGCAATGAAAAACACAATAATATAAGGAAATAAATAAAACCCTACTTAAAACTGAAAACCTTTGCTCCAAGTTATAAGGTCTCAGACTCTAAATTCAGGGTTTCAGATAGTTTTTCATTATAATATCGACCAACGCATACTTACTTTTTTATTTCCGTTTTCATGATGAACTTCAGGGACGTAACCACAAACTGATAAACGGATATGGCTACGGCTGACATGGCCATTAGGAGGCGGCTAAAAAGAGCTGGATGAGAGATCTATCTTAATGAATTAAGAAACTAAATGAAGACCGAGACAAGAGGCTCTACTGCGTACTAACCTTCCCCAGGACTAAAATGCCATGACTGTTTTTGTTATTATCATATTTTCTGATTTTCACTCATATCTGTGAATTAGCTGCGAATAAAGAGCTAAAGAAAAAAAAATCCGTGAGCAGTGGAACTTCGTCACTAAAGTAATATTTTAACTTTAAAAAATATATTATAAAAACTGGGGAGTAAGAAAAAAATTCGAGACCAACAAAAGACAGTTCCCTAACAAACCGAAATTTACCCGTACTTTTATTATACGGTTCTGCATCTCCGCTAACCTTAGATACAAAATAAAATATACATATATATATTTTAAAAAATCGAAAACCCCGGGGGATTGGGGAAACCAAGTCGAGACCCCCAAAAGATACTTCCCCAACACCAACTAAGTCACATACAAATTTTCAGCTCTTAAACTAATATAGTGAAGCTGTAGAGATGCGCAAAACTTAAAAAACGCCGAAATTTCAGGTAAACATTTTGACTGGGATTAACCCATTCTTTAATGGTATCGTTTGCCTGGAAGAAAGCTCTACATACCGAATTTCAGCTCATTCGACCGCTGGAGGTGCGCAAATGTGGTGGGGAAAAAAAAAGAATATATATATATATATATATATATATATATATATATATATATATATATATATATATTCTTTTTTTCAAACATCTCCAAATCTTCCATAATCGTGCTCTAGGGGTTATAAAACGGATAGAAAAAAAAACGCAGTCCCGCCGCTAACCGCCGACCTTCGACCCACTGCAATAGTCTATTTTTTTCGAAGAAAATACGACTAAAAAGTCTCTATCGGGGAAATATATTTCAGCTAACTAATTTAATAAACGGCATTAATATCAAGAGTATTTTATTTTCTTATTTTTACTTCCTTGTGCGCAGTAAAGGAATTATTGCAATCGCAAAAACATTCGATTTTAAGATTTCAAGCGAAATATCCATTTTGACCATCCATGAATCCATTTTGACTAGTTTCGTCGTGACGTCTTGTACGTACGTTCGTTCGTTCGTTTCTCGCGTAACTCAAAACCGGTTAGTCTAGAAAGTTGAAATTTTGTATTTGGGATTGCTGTAGCATCTAGTTGTGCACCTTCCTTTTTGGTCATTACATGATTATCGGAAGGCCATAATAGATTTTCAGAAAAAATTATACATATTAAAAAATAATACAAAATTTCTCAAATTTGGTATATACGATTCATTAATTAATATAAATAACATAATAGATTTCGGTTAAAATTGGCAAGCTGGAAGTGGAACTTTACTAGAATATTAAAATAGGCTTTCATCAAAAAGCTTAATAAATGTAAAAATTCTCAAATTTGGTATATAAGACTTTAAATGACATACTAGATTTTTGTCAAAAGTGGATAATCTAAAGTGGTACTTTACTTGATGTTCATAATGGATTTAAATTTCTCAAAATTAGTAGTATTTCTTCATCAAAAATTATATTATAATATAATGCAAAAATTCTCAAATTTACTATATAAGACTTCTATGTTAATATACATAAACTACTGTATTTTGCATAGTATTGGCCAATCGGAAATTGTAATTTAATTGCAGGTAATAATAAACTTTCATCAAAAACTATATTAAGATATATAGGAAAATATCTCAAATTTTGTTTATAAGACTTTAATACCAATATAAATATCATAGTATATTGTCATAGTAACATTTGCCGATCGAAACTGGTAATTTACCTGAAACTGTTTGCCATTTTTACCTCCCGCTTTTTTTTTGAGCAACCGATTTTAATAAGTCTACAAGGAAGTCATGTGGTGTCCATATCATATGATTTTATTCTGAATAAACTAAACATCCATTATCTGAAGTAATAGTTAAAATAGTGTACTATATCAAATATAGGTAATGAAGCTAAAGATCTTGTGGGCACAACCCGCTTGTACATGTTTACTGATTCCTCGCTGAAAATTCTGAAACTAAGCTCAACGTTAATATTCATAATTAATATTATCATATTGTAGAGAGGGGGAGAGAAATAATTAGGTTGTTGTGAATTATTAAAGATGGTGAACACGGGTACCAAGCAGGAACAACCATCCACTAATGATGTCTTGTTAGTCCTATCTTTTTAGGACTGAGTTAGCTGGTAGAGGTATCTTCAATCTCTTCCAGGACAGCCTCTTGCCAGGATAATTAGGGAAGGTCGCTGAGGCAGAATAAATAGTTACCAGGATAGATCCTCCGTTTCCTTTCTTATACCCGTCTGGGCGCTCGGCAGGTAGCTAGTTCAATAAGTCTGCTTATATACACATATTTTATTTCTAAACCGTCAGCTGACACTTTGTTAATTTAATTATGATTATATTCGAATTTTATTATAAATCAAATCCATACTGTTAATAAATATCTGATGTGGACAACACATGACTCCTAAACTATAAATCGGTGGCTCAAAAAGTGATCCTGAATTTGGTTACTAGTTTCCGAAGATCGCAGTATCTCAAAAACAACACTCGGAGTCGCGACATCCATCTATTGACACACACACACACACGCACACAAATGGGGAGGAAAACCAGTATTTTACTCTAAATTTTAACACTTAAAACAAGTAATAAAAATGTTTAATTGGATTGGAAACCAAATTGCGTTTGTAACCTTTATTACAGAAACATATGATTTATGTATTTAATTTAAATATAATTTTTGATGTAAGCTTATTATGACCTTCTAGTAAAGTACCCATTTCGGCTCACCAATTTTAACCAAAATCTAGTAAATACATTCACATCAATATAAAAGTTCTATTTACCAAATTTGAGATATTTTACATTATGTTTTAATATAATTTTTGATGAAAGTCTAATATGACCTTTAAGTAAAGTACCACTTGCGGTTTTCTAATTCAGACCAAAATTTAGTATGTTATTTAAATCAATATATAAGTTAAAAATACCAAATTTGAGAAGTTTTGCAAAGTATTTTAATATAATTTTTAATGGAAATCAATTATGACCTTCAAGTGAAGTACCACTTCCGGTGATCAAGCAGTGACCAAAAAGGGAGGTTCACAACTAGATTTTACACCAATCCTAAATACGAAATTTCAACTTTCTACGGCTAATCGTTTTTGAGTTATGCGAAATACGAACGTACCTAAGTACAGACGCCACGACGAAACTAGTCAAAATGGATTCAGGGATGGTCAAAATGGATATTTCCGTTGAAATCTGAAAACCGAAAAATTTTCGCGATTACAATGCTTCCTTTACTTCGTACAAGGAAGTAAAAAGCTAAATAATTTGTTTGTATTAACGGGCTAGTTACAGGAACTACCTGCCCGATTTGAAAAATTCTTTTAGCGTTTGATAGACCGTTTATCGAGCAAAGATTGGACTTTATAACATAGAAATGGAGCAGTAACCATAAATAAATTACTGAGACGTAAATAAAGTGTCCAACTTGCGTAAGTGCCATTGATATAACGACTTCATACCTCAGGATGTAAGTTTACCACACAAACTTTTTAATAAATATAAAATGTTGTAAATAAAATATGAGGGCAAAAGAAAATAAAAAATGTAAAAACTTATATCTTAACTAAGCGAAAATTTATTTATGTTTATAAAAATTTACAATAGTTTAAACCCTGTTCCTTTAAAATATCTGCAACTAACGAGACTGAACAAAATATTATAGGCTATTATCATAGAGGCTATTTTATTTTTTAGGGAGTAAATCTATTTTGAGGCGTGCGAAACCTCTAGTTTTTATTAATGTAAAACTATAGCATACGACAGAGATGAGCTACATATTATGGCACAAATTGAAAATACACATCACTAATAAAATAAATTAATACTTAAAGTATCAGCGTTACTAATAGCAGACATTT
Source organism: Rhaphigaster nebulosa (assembly GCA_948150685.1). NCBI lineage: Eukaryota > Metazoa > Arthropoda > Insecta > Hemiptera > Pentatomidae > Rhaphigaster > Rhaphigaster nebulosa. Next base: position 1,828,710 of record OX411308.1, read on the forward strand.
TTTTTTTTTTTTATATCAGCTGTTTAAAGCTAACATTTCTCAGCTGTGTTTGAATTGTCTAGTTGAGTTTTATTGCCTTTTTTTTTAATACGTACACTTCATTTATCGATAGATCCAAAGAAATTATTTGCGTTGTTACATCAAATGTTATACTAATCACTCCCATTGGATAAGTACAAATATATAATACATACAATATTAGTAATTATACATATTTTTAAAACTTATGGTCCATAAACCTTCTTTAATATAACATACTAGATTTTGGTCTCAATTGGAAAACCGGAAGTGGTACTTTACTTGAAGGTCATATTAGACTTTCATCAAAAACTATATTAAAATATAATGTAAAACATATCAAATTTGGTAAATAGGACTTTTATATCGATATGAATGTATTTACTATATTTTCATTAAAATTGATGAGCCGAAAAGGGTACTTTACTTGAAGGTCATAATAAGCTTACATCAAAAATTATATTTAAATTAAATACATAAATCATATGTTTCGGTAATAAAGGTTACAAACGCAATTTGGTTTCTACTCCAATTAAACATTTTTATTACTTGTTTTAAGTGTTAAAATTTAGTGTAAAATACTGGTTTTCCTCCCTATTTGTGTGTGTGTGTGTCAATAGATGGATGTCGCGACGCCGAGTGTCGTTTTTGACATACTGCGATCTTCTGAAACTAGTAACCAAATTCAGGATCACTTTTTGAGCCACCGCTTTATAGTTTAATAGGCGTACAAGGAAGTCATGTGTTGTCCACATCAGATATACTTTTTTTTAGTTTTCTCTCCGAATAATTAGAAGATTATTGGTGAATTATATACACGCAGATTACCATCATACTATTGATGTACAATATCAAGGCAGATTAATATTTTATTTTAGAACATCATCGTCATCATCATGATCTAAAACCTCTTTTATCGCTTACGCAGTGTGAGGTTATCCTTTTTCAGGTTGTCCTCTCCTGTACCAGTTGGCTCCTCCAGCTCCATTCCAATCATTGTCCCTGGAACGCTTCCCGTAATCCTTGCTCTCGAAATCTTCCTCTATGTCTCCTGCCTTCCACTTGAGTCTCGTAAGTCTTTCTGGCGACTTTATCTTGTCTCATCCTGAGAAGGTGACCGAGCCATCTTAACTTTTGGCCTTCCAGAGTTGTTTCCATTCTTTGTTAGTTCAGAACAAAAGATTAATATTTTAGAACAAACAACGATAATTTTGAACAACATTCCTGTAATAAGGGATGTGTTATAGATCGAACTCGTGGATCATGGAACGCGATAGATAGCACAAACGACCACTAGAAAACGGCTCGTCAGGAAACATTAGAGGATTCATTGACTATTTGTGGGGTGCTATTCCTGTGCTATTTGATCAAGAGCTTCCTTCTTCATTTATTTTTCAATTAACTTGTGTGACGATCACCAGATTCGGGTGGATCGTTTGTTTTTTTAAATATATAACAGAAAATTTTAATATAGTATTTCGGACTTCGAAATGCTTTTATTTGATTTTTAATTTATTTTATCTTAAATGTGTTTGGCTCGAGATTAACTTATATCTACCCACATATACACACACACACACAAACATTCACACACTTAATATATCCTCTTAACAATCCAATTAGACGATGACTAAAGATATATTATGAATTAAGGAAATAAGGTTCCATTAATAACTTGTTTTGTGAATATGAAAATATATTTCATTTCACTTTTTATATATATTGTTTTTTTTCCCCTATATGTACTAGAATATTTCTTTCTTTTTATTTTACTTTATTTTTTCATTTATGAGCTCTTTTTACTTCCTTGTACGAAGTAAAGGAAGTATTGTATTCGCGAAAATTTTCGGTTTTCAGATTTCAACAGAAATATCCATTTTGACCATTCCTGAATTCATTTTGACTAGTTTCGTCGTGGCGTCTGTACGAACGTTCGTACGTACATTCGTATTTCGCATAATTCAAAAACGGTTAGCCGTTGAAGGTTGAAATTTTGTATTTAGGATTGTTGTAAAATCTAGTTGTGAACCTCTCTTTTTGGGCACTGCTTGATCACCGAAAGTGGTACTTTACTTGAAGGTCATAATTGATTTCCATCAAAAATGATATTAAAATACTATGCAAAACTTTTCAAATTTAGTATTTATAACTTATATATTGATTTTAATAACATACTAGATTTTGGTCTAAATTGGAAAACCGGAAGTGGTACTTTACTCGAAGGTCATATTAGACTCGTCAAAAAATATATTAAAATATAATGTGAAACATCTCAAATTTGGTAAATAGGATTTTTATATCGATATAAATGTATTTACTAGATTTTGGTTAAGATTCGTGAGCCGAAAAGGGTACTTTACTTGAAGGTCATAATAAGCTTACATCAAAAATTATGTTTAAATTAAAAGAGAAATCATATGTTTCGGTAATGAAGGTTACAAACGCAATTTGGTTTCCAATCCAATTTAACATTTTTATTACTTGTTTTAAGTGTAAAAATTGAGTCTAAAATACTGGTTTTCCTCCCCATTTGTGAAATCAACAAGTCTTCATGATTAGAATAAGATATTAGTTAAGTGGGTTTTTCCGCTTAAAATGTCGAAACTGTCCATTTCTAATGCTTTATCCAATGATATTGACAGTTTTACTGTTGTCGTGGAACATGAAGAAATATCTTGGAAACTAGTTACCTAAGTAAGTCGACATATAATAACGGAATGAGATCTTCAGTAACAAGAGTGTGTGTTTTTGTTTGTGTGTGTGTGTGTGTTTGTGTGTGTGTGTGTGTCAATAGATGGATGACGGGACGCCGAGTGTCGTTTTTACTGCAATCTTCGCAAACTGGTAACCAAATTGTACAGAATAAATATACAACAAATTATTACGATTATTTTTTTAAAAATCATTTTTATATACTCATTTTTTAAAACAATGTTACGTATAGTTGTCTTATTTAATAACATACTTTCTCCTACTAGGTCAAAACTCATGAATATAATTATTTTGTCAATGACATTTAACTGTTATATAGTTGTAAAAGTATCAATTATTTACAATTGCACACTACTTTAACCCTAATTGGATTAATCTTATTGCAATTCTTGTTTATATAAATATTTATTATTATTTTTCTACACCGCATCTTTTATCTTTTTTGTCATAATTGCATGTTTCTACTTTACTATTTTAGATATTTACTATGTTTTGATTAAGTTTAATCGCTCTGTTTCTTTAGTCTTGAATGAATATGGCTATACCTTTTTTAATATTAAAGTGCATTATTGAAAATTTCTATTTCTTAGGATTTAATATAATCTTAATAGTGTTATGTAAGGAAGGGACTGGGGACAGCTGTTGGCCAGTTTTCAATTAGAACTAATTAATAATGCCCGTCCGACTCGGCTGCCCTCTATCAATTATTTTCAGCAACTAATGGACGAGCCTTGTAGCGATGGCCACATTCCCGCCACTGGTTGATCTGTCGCTTTCCAAATCAGACACAGTTGCACTAACTAGTCTCATCGCCCAACTTTATATATTTTTATCTTGGATCGGGCTGTAAATGTAAAATTAATTCAAATAAGGATCAGTCTAAAACATCACCCAAGATTATTCCTTTCGCGGTTACGATTTTCCGAGGGCGCGCTGTGTCTCATAGACACCACAGATTTCTATTTTGACGCAGTGTAAAAGCCGCGAGCTCGCGTGATCTTCGATGAGCATTATGATGATATGGAGTCAAACAGTTCACAAGGTAATATGAAAAAAAGAAAAAGTGCAGTTTTTACCCAAGATCTCACAAACCGCGTGAGCAATTGTCATTGCCAAAAATGCTCTGAAAACATTTGCCTCAAAGGTCAGGCAGTATATTTATGCAAATCATGTTTCTATGACCGTGAAGATGAGACTGATTGACCTAAGTAAAATTTTATTTTATACACACACACATACATACATATATATATATTTATATAAATATATAAATATTTATATATATATATATAAAATACATATATATATATATATATATATATATATATATATATATATATATATGTATATATATATATATAAATTAGATATATAATATATATATATTATATATCTAATTTATATATATATATATACATATATATATATATATATATATATATATATATATATATATATATATATATATATATATATATATATATTAGATATATAATATATATAAATACACTTTTAGTTAGCCATTTTTTTTGTCTTTAGCGCAATATTGTTCTATTGATATTCTAACTTCGTGCCTTTACAGACACTGCCTTTTTTAAATTATATTATACAATTTTATTTATATTTGTTCCTAATACTGTTTATCTTTAGTGAGAAAATTTTTTTGAAAATAATATACAATTGTATTGTTTTTTTATTTTATTTCTTTTATGTTGTATTTATCATTATTTTATTTGTTCCTAGTAATGTTTACCTTTAATGAGAAAACTTTTTTGAAAATATACAATTTTATTTTGTATTAATTTTTTATTATTATTATTTCTTATATGTTGTATTCATTATTTATTTTCTTTGTTCCTAAAAATTATTTGTTAGCCATTTTTTTTGTCTTTAGCTCAATATTGTTCTGTTGATATTCTAACTTCGTGGTTTTCAATACACTGCCATTTTTTAATTATATTTACATTTGTTCCTTATAATGTTTACCTTTAGTAAGAAAACTTTTTTGAAAATAATACACAATTTTATTTTATTATTTTTTCTTTTATGTTGTATTTATTATTATTTTGTTTGTTCCTAAAAATTATTTGTTCCTAATAATGTTTACCTTTAATGAGAAAACTTTTTTAAAATATACATATAATTTTATTACAAACTAACAATTATAACCACTTGAAACCAAATTGTAATTGAGGAGCCATTTATTCACTATCAGTTCAAGGTAGACACTTCATTGTATTGTATTGTATTGTTTGTGAATAAATTAGTTAATAACTTAATAAGTATTTAAATATTTAAAAATAAATAAACAATAATGATTTATGAGAATTTAATAAAATGATCATTTTCAAATTAAGAGCGGTCCTGACAGACAGCTGTAGCTATGTCAGTAATAATACTTTGAACACTTTTGTAAACAACATCAAATTCTATAATTATTATTAATAAAAGTATTTTCTATCTATCTCTATACAATTTTATTTTGTATTTATTTTTTTTTAAATTATCATTTCTTATATGTTGTATTTATTATTTATTTTGTTTGTTCCTAACAATTATTTGTTCATAATAATATTTACCCTTAGTGAGAAATTTTTAAAAAAAAATTATTATGTTTAAGTGTATAAAAGTATATAAATATTTTTGCCATTTAATTGTTTTAAGATTTTTTAAAAATTACTTTGTTAAAAAATTAATAAAAAAGTATTTTTTAAAACTATGGTTTATTTAAAACAACATTTACTTAAGAAAAATATTAATTTCTTCCTGTAAAACACAATGGGTGTATATCAGATACCACGCGAGCCATGGCGATATTTTGTTGAGCGCGCCCTGGGAAGAGTTAATTGTCCTTTTTAATTTCTGCTATAGGACCTACTGGCTTGAACTTGGACAGGTAAATTTTCGAACAGTGGTAGAGAGCACTGGTAGTGAGCAGTGGTAGAGAGCAGTGGTAGTGAGCAGTGGTAGAGAGCAGTGGTAGAGAGCAGTGGTAGAGGAGCAGTGGTAGAGAGCAGTAGTAGTGAGCAGTGGTAGAGATCAGTGGTTGAGAAGATATTTGATGTTTATCGTCCATCTCTAAGCCAGCGCCAGCTCCCTCATTGCTTTTCGACCCAAGATTAATAAATTTCCACTCTTGATGATTGCTTTTGAACCGGTTTAAGTCTGTTAGTGCTATGGTTGTAAAACAGGTTTTCGATTTGATTTTGCACACTTTAGGAAAATAAAGTAACCATGATTCCATTTATATATTTAGGAGTTCTGAAATAGAATGTTAGATCCAAGTCAAAGCCTGTTAGGTACGGGCGATATTTTCTGCTGTTTGAATTAGGAAAATGTATATTTACACAAAACCTGCGATTAACAGTGTCATTTCAACAAACAAAATTGTCATTCTTTCCCTGCTTCCAAGTGTAGGATTAGTGTTGGGCTAAGGCTAAAAGCGCCTAAGGCTGGTCTAAGTGATATGCTTCGGATTGCTTGACATCCGCATGATGGTATAGAAGGATTAATCTAATTAGGGATTGATAAATTATTTGCCACTTCTATAATTTTGTCGAGAGTCAAATTCAAGTGGCTGGAGGATAAAAGTTAATTTAGAATGGAGGATATAAAGGTATAATTTTATACTGTCCCTAACTGAGTACCAATGATTGATTTCTAGTCTCACCCATTGTCTTCTTGCATGGTGGATGGCTCTTGATGCTGCTCTTGTTTGAATTCCATTTCTCATTTGAACATAAGACGGTGTCAGGTTTTCTCTTACGCAGGCGTTGTTGAACCAGATGGCATCTTTTTGTACTGCATTCTTCAGTTCTGTTATGACATGTTTGGAGATAGAATCAAATTTTGAATTGCTCAGTTTTGAGTCTTTGGGTGATGTAACACGCGTTATAGCTTGGCTCGCTTCATAACCAGTTGACATCCGCATGATGGTATATCTAGGTTCAACCAAATTAGGGATTGATAAATTATTTGGCATTTCTATAATTTTTCAAAATTATAGAAGTGGCAAATAATTGTTTCGGATTGGGCCTAACATTTTTATCATTCTACCATTAACAGAATTATAAACTATGCTGCCACAATGAAGTTTACTTCTAGAGTTACTATACTTGTTTTGTCTACGAAGGAAGTATAGTATGGCAACTCACTGTTTTTACCTCACTTAAATATAAGTTAAGTGACAGAATGCATTCAGTTCTATTTTTTTAAATTTTTATATAAGGTGCCCAGATGAGACTTTAATCAAAAATAAGTCCTAGATGCTTGAAGCTTTGAGAAAAATCTATTGGTCTCCGTTAATTTCAATATTGTTCAGGTTAGGATATCACAAGACGCTTTTTTACCAACAACGACTTTATCACCTGAATTCTGTACACAATTGAGTACGTTAGGTAAATTGTTTCCTTCCAGATAAATTACTAGATCGTCTGCGTACAGTAAAATTTTGACTGGTAATTTAACTACTTCGGCAACTTTATTAATAGCTACATTGAACAGTACAGGGCTAAAAACACTGCCTTGCGCTACTCCTTTTCGTCGTTCAAACTCTGCCGAAATTCCTGTACGACATCGAACATTAAATTATCGATTATTAAAAAAAAAAAAAATAAATGAATCTTAAGATTTCACCGTTGATTGACTAATGTAATGTAATCAATAATGACATAGCTTTTAGCGGAATCAAACGCATTTTCAATGTCTAATTATACTGTAAGTAGATGCTTTTTCGAATTTATAGCTTCTTGTATTTCTATTTCTAGTTTTATTATATGATCTAGATTACCACGATCAGCACGAAATCCACTTTGCCAAACGTTCAATTTATTTTTACTCTCAAAATACCATTTCAATCGAAGGACAATAATTTTTTAAACAAGTTTACATGGACAGCTGATCAAAGCAGTAACAAGGAACTAGTTCCTTTGATTTCCCTCTTTTTATGTTGCAGTCCCTACTCCAGTCATCTGGAAAGTTGATTACCTCATTGAAGAAATTATTTAAACAAATTGTGCTTAAATGAGATAAGTTTTTAATCATAGAGTATTTTATTTATAATGGGAACTGAAGAATATTCTTTACATGACTTAAGTGCAGAATTGAATCCGTGGAACGAAAAGGGAAGATTTAATGGACTTAATAGGAGGAAATAGGTTTGAACACGTTGAAAAATTTAAGTATTTGGGATCTCAAGAGAAAATAAAGGCGCGATTAAAGGCAGGAAATGCCTGATATTTTTCGGTATCAACATTAATTAGGTCGCGCATTTTGTTAAGAAACTTAAAAGTCAGAATTTATTAAACTATTATCCTTCCTACTGTTTTTTAAGGGGGTGAAACGTGGCCGCTAAGTTTGAAGGTAAAACAATGCCTTAAGGTCTTCGAGAATAAGGAATTGCGTAAAATATTTGGTCCGAAAAAGGATGAGTCCACAGGAGAATCTAGGATGTTACACAACGCGGAATTGCGGAGCATGCATCCTGTTAATATAATCGAAGTGATATCAACGCGACTGTTGGAATGGACTTTTAAAGCTAGCTATTAGGCTTAGTGACGAAGTAATCCCTAAAAAGTTAATAAACGTTGAGCCGAGTGGTAAGCGTCCGAGAGGAAGGCCGAAACGTAGGTGGGAGGATTGTATTAACGGTGATCTGTGGACCGAGGTTTGTAGGCAGCGATTGGTGGTATCGGCATCGAGCCTCCGGGTTCGCTAAGCCTTTTATTATTATTATTAATAGACTTACGTATTGTGAAAGAATATAATATAATATGACAGTCTGAAGTGTTCATCTAAGATGTTAAGCTAGTGCTGTCAAATCTGTAATGGCAATATGTTGAGTAATCAACAGGAGATATTTTCTCGCACTGATACGTCTAACGATATCTCAAAATTCTCCAGTGTTAATTATATTATGTAAATATTCTAATGCTATTAAACGTTTATGTTGTAACGGTTTTAGGTCACTATTTTAAGTTCGCCATCTTTATAGTTGAAGTATGTTACCCATTACAGCGCTTACGGTGGGCCAAAGTAAAACTAATCACTCTATTAACAGCTGACGTACGTCTCTCACTTGAACAATTATTAGTTATTTGTTATCTACTACAGGGAATATCCAGAAATTAATTATTTCTGGTTTTATCTTAGTTTGGACCCAGCGGTAAGCATCCTAATTTTCTTATCTTTAAATCAATTAAATTTTACTGTACAGAAAATATAAGTTAACTAATTATTTTGTTGATGTACTTTTAGTTGGTGTTTTGGTTATGTTAAATAAAATTAATGGCTGTACAAAATGAGGTACAAAATAAATAATGTATTTCCATGGAAATGAAGTCTCGTTTTTCGCACAAATTAAGATCTCTGGACCTTATACATAAAAACCTATTACAATGTTAATTAGCATATTTTTTTTTTTTTTTCCGTGATTACACTCGATCCTTTATAGAATGATGCGATTCATTTATATTTATTTTAAATTCATCAAAAGAAACGCATGAAACGATTTTCCCCAAATAACAATATTTTTTTTTAAATTTTATTCTTTGTCGTATAGAGTAGGAGTTTATTAACCTAGCAAAACCTTTATAATTATAATATATTTTAAAGGTTTCTAGCACTGGCTAAGGCCAGAGTGACGACTGAGAGAGAATCGTTAGAGGTGGTGTTTACGTACCAAAATCAATTGAAACCCAAATTTCGAATTTTTGGCGCTTAAGCCATTTTCAAAAACCGACGTCGATATTTTGAACAACATTAATTATTATTCAATCACAAGCACTGTGCTGGCTGGCAGCAAGTTGGGAGTTATTCTTTGAGATTTTTAAAGTGAATGAATGAATATTTTTATTTCCTTTCGGGGTATGCCCAATACAAACAGAGTTGGCTACAACGATGATGGATGGATACAATAACTATAATAATTTGCTATAATAATTTTATAAAAATATTTATAAAAGTCAAAAATATTATTTGACTACGTTGCTATGTCAACGTCATCTAAAAATACGTGCAAACATAAGTATATGAAGATACAATAATATAATATAAACAATGTAAAAATAAAATATTACTATAACATAAACAATGCATAAATAAATACCTTCAAGCAGCTTAAATATACTAATAAATAATATATGATACATGAATAGCGGGTATATCATCAACAAACAAGATCAACAAATCAACAAAATCATTCATTTACAATAAACTATTTCAATCTACAACATTGCCTTACGTAGTAAAGATTTTCAAAGTGTGTCTGCAGAATGCAGGACGGTTAGTAGTTTAAGAACAAGATCAAAATGAAAGTTTTAATTAAATAAAATTATTAACAATCTGCCATTATACTTATTTTATTGTAATTAAGATAATGGTCGTTGAATTAATCTTAGGTGAACGAGGTAGAGGTGGTGGCGCTACCTGTTGGCAGCGGGAGGTACTATCTAGTTACTGCCACAGCCGCGACCAGTTCCCGCCCGTTCTCTAGATGTCTCCTTCAGTCATCGCGGCTATTCCGATATCGTTCATTAATGACCAACGAAGACTACCTCCTCCGGGTACTGGTATAGTCCAAGAAGTGGCACAAGAGCAGACAATAAGAACTCTGTGGGCAATAAGCGAGCTCATCAATCTCTTGGAGCTGACTCGGTTAGAGAGGCACTTGTTGCTGGAACAACTTCCAGCTCATGGGTTCCCAACACGCCATCGGTACATCTATAGCTTCGAACTCAGATTTTAGATATTTATTAGTAAGTACTTCATTTTTTTCCCTTCTATATTCTACTAAGAGGAGAAGTAGGAAAAAAAAAAAAAAAGAAAATTTATCATTATCATTTTTATAATCGAAGGATTTAATCTTGTTTTAATTGGTAATCAATGAAAACAGTATTGAAATGTAAACAGTGCGATAAATAAATATTACATAGGAGAAACGTCAAAAAATTTAATAACTAGACTCAAACAACATATAAAAAATAACAAAAATCAACAAACAATGCCAATATCAGCACTTGCAAATATTTATAAAAATAATGGATAATGGCATGACGTTTGTATATGTTTTAATAATAATAAGTGACGAGAGACATGAACATGGATGGAGGAGTTCGAAACGTCCATGTTGAGCAAATTAATTAATAAAAAGGATTTGGAAGGATGTTGGGTTATGCGATGTATATCTAGAATTTGATAGCCAATTAAAATAAAGAAAATTTATAACTTCTATTTTTGCTATGACGTGATCCCGCTTAAGTCTTTATAGTGTCACACATGTTACCTCCAACGATCATTTTATTCATAATTGTATATATCACATAATAATGTAACTTATTTATATGATAATTAATATGAACAAAAACTCGCGACAACAAAGAAAGTAATAATTTCCCTCTGAAACAATTACATTGTTATTCAACAAAGTTGGAACAAACAAAAACAACAATCAACTTGTTACAAATTGCCTTTTGCTTGGTTTCTCTGTGCCAATTAAAACTAAAGGTATAAACTTCTGCACTGCCAATTTCGCTTATTATCAATTGTCTCTCTATATTTACAGACTATTTAACATGTTTCTGAAAAGAGTTAATAAAAAAATGAAGATGATAAAATTATAAAAAATAAGAATAAATATTGTTTTTTTTTAAGAGATTTCTTCGTGTTCCGTGACAACATTAGAAGTGTCAATATCACTAAATAAAGCATTGAAAATTGACAGTTTCGACATTTTAAGCTGAAGAATCCTCTTATTCTCCTGCTGCAGGCTTGTTCATCTCACAAATGGGGAGGAAAAGCAGTATTTTACACTCAATTTAGCACTTAAAACAAGTAATAAAAATGTTTAATTGGAGTGGAAAAAAATCACCTTTATTACGGAATCATATGATTTCTGTATTTAATTTTAATATAATTTTTTATGTAAGTTTATTATGACCTTCAAATAAAGTACCCCTTTCGGGGTAAAAATTATTAATTTTTAGTAATTGTTATTTCTCTTTTAGTTTACCTATTTTCATTATTATAAAGCCAGTTTTATTAATAATCAGCTTAATATATTAATATTCACTAATTTATTTTTAGTTGTTGTTATTACTCTGTCAGTTTCATTTTACAAATTCATCACTGTTTTCATTTTTCTCACTAAATTTTTTTAATTATTAATTCATTCACTGTATATACTATTGTTTTTATATTTATTTTTGTACCTTGTTTATTCAGCCCTGAAGAAGACCTGTAAAGTGGGTCGAAATGCGGTTTCTAACAAATAGTTTTTACTGTTGTGTTCCACTTTTGGACCGCCTCCCGGACCATCTCATTCCTTCATAAATTTCATAAAAGTCATCTATTTTTCAAGAAAAACTTACCCTTTTTAATCAACACTACTTTTTATAATTTAAAAAAAAAATATTTCTTATATTATTAGGCAAAGTTTCTTTTTACTTCCATGTACGCAATAAAATTCGCGAAATTTTTCGGTTTCCAGATTTCAACGGAGATATCCATTTTGACCACCTCTGAATCCATTTCGACAAGTTTCTTCGTGACATCTGTACGCACGTTCGTATGTGCGAATCTCGCATAATTCAAAAACGGTTAGCCGTAGAAAATTAAAACTTTGTATATAGGGTTGTTGTAAAATTTGGTCACTGCATGATTACCGGAAGTGGTACTTTACTTGAAGGTCATTATTGATTTTCATCAAAAACTATATTAAAATGTAATATAAAACTTTTCAAATTTGTTATGTAAGACTTATGTATTAATGTAAATAACATAATAAATTTTGCTTAAAATTGGCAAACCGGAAGTAATACTTTAACTGAAGGTCATATTGGACTTTCATAAAAAATTACATAGATATAAAGTAAAATATCTCAAATTTGGTAAATTAGACTTTTATACCAATTTAAATAATATAATAGATTTTGGTTGAAATTGAAAAGCCGAAAGGGGTACTTTACTTGAAGGTAAAAAACTTACATCAAAAGGTATATTGACATTTAATCCAGGATCTCATGTTTCGGTGATAAAGGTCATATACGCGTTTTTTTTTTCCCACTCTAATTAAGCAATTGTATTACTTGTTTTAAGTGTTAAAATACTTTTATTCCCTGCCCATTTGTGAGCTGAACAAATCTGAAGCAGAAGAATAAGATATAAGTTAAGCGGTTTATTGCGCTTAAAATTTCTAAACCTTCTCTTTCCAATCCTTTATCTAGTGTCATAGACAGTTCTAATGTTGTCAATGAACCCGAAGAAATTTCTGGGGAACTTGATAGCAACTGAAAGAAAACGACATATAATAACGGAATGAGACCTCCAGAAAGAAGAGCTTGTGTGTGTGTGTGTGTGTGTTTGGGTGTGTGTGTGTGTGTGTGTTTGTGTGTGTGTGTGTGTGTGTGTGTGTGTGTGTGTGTGTCTATATGTGTCAACAGATGGATGTCGCGACGCCGAGTGTCGTTTTTGAGGTACTGCAATCTTAGGAAACAAGTATAGTAATCAAATTCAGAATCACTTTTTGAGCCACCGATTTATAGTTTAATAGGAATTAAAGGAAATCATTGAGTGTCTATCAGACATCAGATTTTTTTTAATGCATTTGTAGGTGTAGGTAGAATTAAAAAGAGTATAAGTTTTTCTTGAAAAATAAATGACTTGTGAAAAAGCAATATAATTTAAGTTGATATATTAGTGATAAAATATGTATAATTTGTCGTGCATATTATAATATGCCTGTTATAATATTATACTCAAGACTGCAGTAAGTTTAAGAATGGGGTCCTCTTCCCCCCCAAGAATATATAGCGATCATTGCGAGCTTTTATTAAAAAAATAATTAGTGAAAATTTTAGCCCACAAAATATTTCCTCACATTAATGAGGATAGAGTACTTTTATAAGTACTTTATGAATAATAAAAAAGTTTTGTGGCTAACATCATTATTAAGCAGAGATCAGTAAATAGGGCCTAAAATCCTTTTCAGTTGACATTCGCATGATGGTATAGACGGATCAATCTAAATAGGGATTGATAAATTATTTGCCACTTCTATAAATTTGTTTAGTTTCGAATGTTATGCATTCGTCCTCAATTCTAAAAACAAATTTATAGAAGTGGCAAATAATGTATCAATCCCTAATTAAAATGGATGATATTTCTTAGTGGCGTACTTGACATATTTCAAGGAAGGGCAACTAAAATCTTCGAAGATTATGGAGAGACAAGTCAGTGGAGCGAAGTTCAAAGTCATCAAGGATTCTAGTCTGAAGATTTAATAAACAATAGAGTCCTTATTGAAATAGAGATACTGAACAGTTTTCAGTTTTGATGGAGTATTCTGCAATCAAGTGAAATTCACTATTTTATATAAATAAAATAATGAATAAAAATAATTAAATAATATAGATGCGTATATCTAAGAGAAGATTTATTTCACATCAGGCACTATTGCAATTTTGAAAATGGCAGACAAAGAAGGACACGATAATAATTATTAATTAAATCCCATAAAACAAAATTCTATGAAGTTTCGGGATCTTATACACCAATATCAGATCGAAATATTTTCTATGTAATTGTTACATTTACTGTAATTTTACAAATTATTCTAACATTATCTAAAAATCCAACATATATCATGATTTGTTACGTTAATTTAGTCATACTCTAAGTACAATATTTTCTCTTACATGTTTAACAATCCATTTGACTACTTCGTCCTTTTCTTAGTTAAAATTTTGTACAATATTTTTATAGGAATGCCGAGAAACATCAACTCATTTGTGCCACAACTAAGAAGGGGAGTGAACGATGTTTCCGTCGCCAATTTTGATCAAAAATTTTTTTTGGATGATTCCAAATTGTAAAAAAGTCTACCCATAACCTACCAATTTATCCAACGGCTCCTAATAACTGAAAAAAAACAGTGAAATACTATAGTTTATATCTCATGTTTGAAAAATGATATCGGCGTGGTTTTTCCAGCTAAATATTTGTTTTTTTAGAATATATTAAAGGAAAGACATAAACATTATAAACTAATTGATTTTTGTTCAAATAAATTGAAAAAAGTATTTTCATTATGAATAAAACTAGCCTTATAGATTTTATTACAACAGAAATGATGACAGATTTGGATTTAGCCCATCAAAACCCTCAGTTCCGAGTATGCTTAACATTTTTAAAGTCACAAAATTACTACATTTGGGGTTGAAGCTTTGTATCTTGTCTTCAGTTTACCCGATATTGACGTTCTAGGACTCGTTAATAAGACGAAAGTATATGTAGAAAATTAATAAAGATAACGGGAGTGTGTTTGTTCACAAAAATAACAAAACTATTTAATTTAGTAATGAAAACTTCCTTAAAGTAGTAGGAACATATAAAAAACCAGTGCATTACCTTATAAGGTCTATGTAAAAAAAGATGATTGCCATATAAAAAACAAATTACACATAAATTAGACCTTAAAGGCTAGGTTCTAATCCAGGTATATATTTTAATATAAAAACATTATCTGTTATCAAGAAATAGTAAATATTACGTTTTTATAACGCCGCTATAAACCTTATCGGATAAAAAAATATAAGTAAAAGTCATATTAAATATTAAATGTACCAAATATATTAAAATTAAATAATTAAATTTCGTTAGGGATTGATAAATTATTTGCCACTTCCACAATTTTGTTTTTATTGAAAACTATTTTAGAATATTATACATTCAACTTCAGTTCTAAAAACACACAAAAATTCAAAAATCAGCAATTCAAAATGCAGTTTAGTGTTATTACACATAATAAATTAAGTGTAATATAAATTAGTATTATAAAACATTTGTGAATTATGAATTTAATTAAGACAAGAAATCAAATATATAGTATGTTGGCACTCACCAAGTTATATATCAAACAGAAAAGTTTGTATTGGTTTGTTCTCGCACTGAACCAGCAATGGAAGAAAGGTGGGATGTTTACTTGGACGTCAATTAATTAAATTTCGGAGCGTTTGACATGTCTATTGCGTTAAATATAATATTATGCTTATTATTATAAGCATTGGAAATCGACGGTTTCGACATTTTAAGCAGAAGAACTCACTTAGCATATATCTTATTCTCATGATGAAGACTTGTTGATCTCACAGATGGGGAGGAAAACTAGTATTTTACACTCAATTTTAACACTTTAAACGAGTAATAAAAATGTTTACTTGGATTGGAAACCGAATTGCGTTTTTAACCTTTATTACTGAAACATATGACTTATGTATTTAATTTAAATATAATTTTTGATGTAAGCTTATTATGACCTTCAAGTAAAGTACTCTTTTCGGCTCACCAATTTTAACCAAAATCTAGTAAATACGTTCATATCGATATAAAAGTCCTATTTACCAAATTTTAGATAATTTACATTATATTTTAATATAATTTTTGATGAAAGTCTAATATGACCTTCCAGTAAACCACCTTTCCGGTTTTCCAATTTAGTCCAAAATCTAGTATGTTATTTAAATCAATTTATAAATTATAAATACTAAATTTGAGAAGTTTTGCATTTTATTTTAATATAATTTTTGATGAAAATCAATTATGACCTTTAATTAAAGTACCACTTCCGGTAATCAAGCAGTGACCAAAAATGGAGGTTCACAACTAGATTTTACAAAAATCCTAAATACAAAATTACAACTTTCTACAGCAAACCGTTTTTGAGTTATGAGAGATACGAACGTAAGTACCGACGCCACGACGAAACTAGTCAAAATGGATTCAGGGATGGTCAAAATGGATATTTCCGTCGAAATCTGATAACCGAAAATTTTCGCAATTACAATATTTCCTTTACTTTGTACAAGGAAGTAAAAACTGTTATAAGTCATAAAAAAATATTATTCGTGATTTAGAAATAGTAAGCAAAAATATATCGTATTAAACCTAAATAAAGATATAGCGTATTGAATTTTGTATACGTTTTTCAAAGTTTTCTGTGAATGCCCCCTTGGGAACCGGTTCACCATTGCTTATTTTTTTTATATCTCGAAAACTGTACATATATATATATATATATATATATATATATATATATATATATATATATATATATATATATATATATATATATATATATATATATATATAGATATCAGTGCCAATAACAGCGAAGATGTGTGTGTGTGTGTGTGTGTGTGTGTGTGTGTGTGTGTGTGTTTAGTAGCTTCCGAAAATGTATTTAATACACAATAAAGGAATTTATGAATAATAATAATAATACGGTGAACTGAACCTTGGTGAAATGTATTGGATGGTTGATATGCGCAATATACCGCTGATATTGCCATTCAATCAGATTAATTAAACCACGGGACTGAGTTTTGGGGTATGTATATAACGCCATTCCGCTGAGCCGTCGCCGCAGCCGCCGCGGCAACAGTTTAAATTAATTATTGTCTTAGTTAATGCAATAACTCTAGTGAAATGAATCATAACCTAAAGATATTCATTGCATTTTTTTTTAATTGTTATAATAAACCATAGTTAAAAAGTGCGACTGAGTCAACTAATAAGATAATAATGAACATTGCAGTAAAGATAAGATCACATTTTGTATTTGAATCCTTTGGCCAGGATTTTTAAATTCGTTTTCATGATAAAGTCATAACTATGATTTCATTACCAATAAATAGTTTTAGGATATTGATTGAATAATATTATTTATTCACTATATACGATGGGTTTAGGACGCAGTTCATAATATTAATATGGCTGCGAAATATATAAGAATGAAATTTATTCAACGAATTCAACAACCGTGTTTAATCAGTTTTCCATTAATATCTTACCGAGAGTCCTCCAGTCACCAAACAAGGAATGAAAAATGAAGAAAATAAGGAGTAAAATCATTTTACAACACAAACATTTGTTTTGAGAAGAACGGATTTGAAATTTGCCCGACATATCTTACCCTTGTATTCTCAGAAATTTTATCGGTACATATAAGGGTTTTAATGTGGTTCTAAATCAAATATGAATGTAGGTGATGTTAGTTACTTCTTGAAACCTATTACTTGGTACTAAAAACCCATTTTCTCTAAAAGCTGTTATCAAGTTTTTACCCTTCAAATATTTTAGATTTTCACTTGCAGGGAAAAAATTCATTCAAATTAAATTTACATAAATTGTGCCAATATTCATTGTATTGTAAATATTTGTTATTCTTGTTGTTATACTAATTAGGAAGTCCTCGGAAACAATTCAAAAATTCATTGATGAATTAAATTTTCAATAATTGAATTAAATCACACCACAGAAACCTCTGTGACGTTTCGGTATCTTATCTCCATTATAAGGCCGTAATGTATCCACAACTGACAGAAAAGAGATAAAGTAATTAGATACTTCTGTTTAACAAATGCTTTGTTATACAAAATTTTAATTAATGAAAATGACAAAGTTGTGAAATTGATTGCTAGACATGCCCATATGAGAAAACATCATACAGAGTGAATTACTACATTAAGAAACTATTGCAGCCTGATGATGGGGATAAGACCCCGAAACGTCAGAGAATTTTTCGTAATGTGATTTAATTCAATAAATCTATTATTTGAAGCGGAATTCACCAATGAACTTTTTAATATTTTTTGGAGGGTGTTTTGTTGACCGTAGATATAAATAAGGAAGAAGTTGGTCGGGGGGTGCGGTAAAGACAAACACACTAATAAGTATGATTTATTTATTCTGTGCAAACGTTTCGGCCTAAGTTTCAGACCATCATCAGAGATAAAAGAAAAACAAGATAACAACATTGAAAACAACAAAGGCAGTACCAGTACCAGTAAAAGAATTGAAATAAACAGAAATGTCAATGATGATATAAATCTATGAACTATAAAGAAAATTTATATTACCATCTTTTTTCTTTATACTTCATACTTTTTTTAGCTTACTTGTAATTTCTGTTTATTAACATTTTTTTACTGTTACTGGTACTGCCTCTGTTGTTTTTAATGTTGTTATCGTGTTTTTCTTTTAGCTCTGATGATGCCCTGAAACTTACGCCGAAACGTTGCCACAGAATAAATAAGTTATACTTATTAGTATGTTTGTCTTTGACCTCACCCTCCGACCAACTTCTTCCTTAATTAATATTTTTCTGTTTTAATGATATATTAAGAATGATATTATATGTGAGATATATATTATTATGCATTCCTAGATATCACACATATCCATGAATATAGAAATTTAGCGATCAATAACAGATGAAACTCCCATTGGCTGCACTGTATCCCAGAGGAGAGCTTACCGTACAAGGCTCTGAGGATTATCCTTCGAGGAATTGTAATTATCATGGACAAACTCCTTCCCCTCTCCCCTCCACCATTCCCTCTGGTAATTGCAACATAATTGGATAATCTGATAAAGGTGGGCTTCCTGCCAACTCTTTAATACAGGTCTTCTCTGACCAACTTCCAACCACTGTGCTGTATGTAAAACTGGTTGAAACGTGCTATACCTATATCTAGGTGGTTGTCGCACAATAGAAAGATCAGCAAATCAAATTTTACGATAAAACCAACCTTCTTAAAAACGTTCGTAGGTTTTTTGAACATTATTTTACAGGAAGTTTTTGAGGTTTTCTAGCATTTTCACATCAAATGATAAGGCTTTAAATATTATGAATTCTACTCAAATCTATCCCACGATCAAGCACGGTGAAACTACCTGTAAATTGACGAATCTAATTTTCGCAGGTGTTCATGTGAAAATTAGTAGTGGCTCAGAGAAGACAAAGTTATTTTTTCATGTTTCGAATTTTTTCCACTAGTTTTCTATATATCTGATTTATTTTTTCTCATAATGGAGTTGTTTCCTCTCCGTCAATTTATATATATATATATATATATATATATATATATATATATATATATATATATATATATATATATATATATATATATATATATATTATTTTTTTTTAATTCTCTTTTAATATCATTAGTTCTCTGCTGTAACAAAGTCGAACTTTAAGGTTTTCAATGTTTTCTCTGTAAATGATAGCATCGCAATAAGAAAAAAAAAACCTGTATCACAACCCATGAAGAGTCTTGGATTCTAGGCCAACGGTTGTGCAAGGAGGTGATTTGGCCGAGATCACGCTCAACCACCAGGTTTTAAGGGTACCCACTTTATAGAGGATTAGTGATCCCCAGGAGGGTCTTCCGATCCCACAGCATCGATCCACGGCTGATTATAGAATAAATAATTATCTTCCTCAATCGGTCTCGAACCCAGGATCGGGAGCATGGGAACACAGTGCCTTACCACTGCGCTACTCCGCTCGCAGAGCAATAAGAAATTACCCGAATAAATATAACCGTTTGTTCATCCAAGGGAAGAGGCCGCAAGATGTGGAGTCTGTCACTATCAACAACCTAGGTATGTTTTTTTTTTTCGTCTATAAAGTATGACTTCCTTGAAGGCATGAGCTTGTTTATTTACAACTGAACAACTTATAGAGTGTAGAAGCATGCTAATTTTAATCACGTATTACGGGAATAGCACACGTTTTTATCTATTTTCGAGACGTCAATATAAAAGGTTTTGTAATTTTTGAGTGTTTCCATTTTTCCCAAAATTTTTTCTTTGTATTTTAAATAGTGGATTATTTTTGGAGCTTTTTTTGCTAGTTGATAGAGCTTATATAATCATTTGGATTTATTGCCTAATTAGCTAAAAATTTGACATAAAAGAATATTCTACGCGGTTAGTTTTTCGTATTAGTTTTTCAAGAGACCACCAATAAAGTGTGCCCTATACTTTAATCATTGTAAGAAATGAATTCGTTTTCCCTACAGAAGAAGGCTGAACATCCATAAAAATAAATTAAAAATAATTATTAATTCAGTTGACGTCCGCAACATGGTATAGAAGGATCAATCTAATTAGGGATTGATAAATTATTTGCCACTTCTATAAATTTGCTTTATTGAAAACTAGTTTCGAATGTTATACATTCATCCTCAGTTCTAAAAACACACAAAAATTCAAAAATCAGCCATTCAAAATACAGTTTTGTATTATTATACATATTAAATTAAGTGTAATATAAATTAGTATTATAAAACATTTATGAATCATTTTTTGTCTTCTTTCTATATTTCTTGACATTTCTTTGATTTCTTGTCTTAATTAAATTCAAGATTCATAAATGTTTTAAAATACTAATTTATATTGCACTTAATTTAATATGTACAATAATATCAAACTGTATTTTGAATTACTAATTTTTGTGTGTGTTTAGAACTGAAAATGAATGTATAACATTCGAAACTAGTTTTCAATAAAAACAAAATTATAGAAGTTGCAAATAATTTATCAATCCCTATTTATTAATTCTAGTCCCTGTTTATTGTTTCAAATTGTGGTTATGAACAAAGAAAATTACGAAAGTGAAAAGGAGGGTTGCATGAGAGCACGCTAATCCCTGTCCACAGGAGGCAATACATTTTAATAAGAAATAAACATAAGTATTCTCACAAAGTATATTCATTTTGCCAATATTCGTGGATTTATATGAAATTTCGTAATTCTTTATTTTCCAAACATAATTGCACAATATCTGTAATATCTTCAGAGTGTACTTTGTTTGATTCTAGACCCAATGGAGGTGACAGGAGACGACGAGGATTGCAGGATAACTCTTCTGGATGAGTGGATGAAGGATTCCTGTTGCTCACGGGCTCCGGTTGATCCAATTTGTGGAATCCTTTCCTCCCAGCCGTCGCTAATCAGTTCCTCCCAAGTCCACCAATCAGATGTCGGGACCGTCTTGTCGATATCTACTTCCAATATCGGTAATATCCTTTCCCGGAATATTTTATGAAATATGGAATTAAGGCCAACACGCTTTTCTTTTGGTCTCCAGATTTATAAATAATTTTTTTTTTAACAATATTCCAAAACACAAGGATATAGAAATATCAATAACAGATCTAGTACGAAGCATTATTAATCCTAGAACTGCCAAGGGGTTTTAAGTCATGCCGACTGCCAAGGGAGAGGGGAGGAGAGGCTCACCGAACCCACACTCATAATTTCGTTTTTTAGCCAATAATTATATTATTTTCTTAATGTTTACTGCAATACGGAGTAATATAAGTGTTTTGTTTAGTAAAATTAAAAAAATATATAATTATTCCGATGGAAAGTGGGAGGGTTTATACCTCAAATATAAATGCTACTCAAGTACTTATAATAATCCTATTTTCTTGTGTTTTTTTTGAATTTTTTTTGTGTTTTTTTTTTTTTGAACCAAACGACACCAATTTTTTTTTTTATCGAATAAATTTAAAATTTGCCAAAAAAAAAAAGTAATTTACGTATCATATAAACACACGAAAAATAGAATATAAAAAAAGGTACAAAATTTAATGGGAATAAATTATTCATAGAAGTCCGAATTATCGGATGAATTCATTCACTGGTTACAGACAATTAGGGCCACTGAGTGTTTCTTACAATACTTACAACTATATTGTAAATTAGTAATAATTTATCAGTAATATTTTTAAACAACAATATTTTTTAGAGATTATTAATTACAGTGAATATAGTGCCTTTTTAAAAAATATATTCAAGTCCATAAATGAAAACTTGATAACAAAGTTGTGGGTTCGGCGAGCACCCCCTTCTCATCAGTATTTCTAGAGGTCTTTCGACTTAGTAGGTTCCCTAGAATTTCTATAATTATCTTTCTCCCATAAAAATTATTTTAAGAATAAATTTGTGTTTTAAAAAGATCTATCATTCACGAAGCTTCAATATATATTTTTTTAAGATTATTTAAGCAATTATAAATATAGACTTGGAATAAAAGAAAATGTTGTTGGTTCGACGAACCCACCCCCACCTTCCTCTCCTCCCTTCCCCCCACCCCTTGGCAGTTCTAGGGTTAATAGAGGAAATATTAAACCAGCGATAGGGTTACGTGCAAGATAGCAACGTGCAACTGACCATAAATAATATTCCATTAATTACTAAATCACTTAGTTTTATTTTACAGAAACTTGTATTGAAATTTCAGATAGATATCTTAAATCCATACTTTAAGTTAAAATTATTTAAACCGAAGAAAAATAATGTTTGTTATTCAGCTTTTATTGAGCCTAGTTTTATATATAAGAAACTTAATATCTTCGTTTTTATATAAATACGATATATTTCGCACCTGCTGTAAAATAAAGATACAACTCAGAATTCTATACAACTCAGTTTTCTACATTTTTTAATAACTTCTCATTAGAACACACTGAACATTCGTGATACCCATTCGTAGGGTATTACGAAAGTTTAGTGTTTTTTAATAAGGAGTTATAGAAAAGTGTAGAAAAAAAATCTTTAATTATGATTTCCCAATTATTTCTAATTCTGAGTTACACCTTTCTTCTACAACAGGTGTGATATATATCATATTTATATAAAAACGAAGTTATTAAGTTTGTTATATACAAAACTAAGGCAATTGTACAGTTATGAAAAAACGATTGTTTACCACAATAGATGATTATTATTATTAATTTGCATGTCCTCTCTTCTTATATCCATACTAAATGTATCATCTGCTTTGATATATCATACAATATAGAAAATCCAATGCAAAGATAGAAAAAAATACAACAGTTAGCAGTAAAATTAACAATAAAACTGAGTATAATAATCATAAATTCAAAAATAAACAATAAAATCAATTAAAATATAAAATATGTAAGAAATTAATGATAAAAAAAAATAAAATCTCTATCAATAAAATTTTATTTTAAATTATCTTTAGTAGTAACTAAAATACAAAATTGAAGGTATCAATATGACAGGGGTGGGTGAAAAAAGTTGAGATTCCCAAAAGACGCTTCTCTAACACGAACTTAATTAAAATATAAATTTTCAACACTTTAACTCAATATGATAGTTCTTTAGAGGTGTGCACAACCTTAAATCCTCAAAAAAGCATTCTAACTAAAATTCATCCAATTCTTCCTAGAAAACAACCATCATATGGAATTTCAGCTCATTTGATCCGAAGGAAGCCGCTGGAAGTATCCCAATCTAGCGGGCAGGGGGAATATATATACATATTTCAGACATCCGCGAAACCAACAAAACTGTGTTGTGGGAGTTATGAAACGGCTTAAAATTTACACCATTCCCCTTCCGATGGCCTTCGATATATTGCAAAAGTTTTATTATTTTCGAGAAAAAAAAAATACGACTACAAAATATAGAAAGCAATCAAATTAACACAATAAAACAACATTGGCCACCAAAAATAGACTAGAGAGTATATTATAAAATATAATAACATAATATATTACAACATAATCAGTTAACATCCGCATGATGATACAGAAGGATCAATCTAATTAGGGATTGAATTTATATTAATATAAAATTATAGAAGTGACAAATCATTTGATTTGCCACTTCTATAATTTTGTTTTATTGAAAACTAGTTTCGAATGCTATATATTCATCTTCAGTTCTAAATATATACAAAAATCAAAAATAAGCAATTCAAACTATAGTAACTATATTATATATATATATATATATATATATATATATATATATATATATATATATATATACATATATATTATATTTTTTTATAATTTTCAATAAAACTAAATTATAGAAGTTGCAAATCATTTATCAATCCCTATTAAAGCTATAAAGAATATCAAACTTGAAATAACATAAAGGGGAATTCACGCAGCCTTTGCTAATGTGTTGTGTGTGCTAGAATCGAGAAACTGACGTAGCGTTTGTGTCGTAAATATGGCCGCTAGCACAGCCTGGGGTCTGGTAAACCTGTGTTATTTCGCTAACGCAAAGAGAAGGTAAATGGGAGATTTTCACCTCAAGTGTTTACTTTCGTTTTGTTTACTACTTAATTTTCGTTTACTTCTGTTTTTTGTAAGTAAAATGGAATACAAAAAAAAAATCGGAAGGAATCGACACACGTTCGAAGAAAAAGGACAAATACATCCTGTCAACCATCATCACTTTCTTCATTTTTAAAAACATATTCAAGCAATTCTGCCTTTTTATTTCGCATTGGCATTTAAAAAATAAAAATTATTTTTGTTAGATCATGCATAACTTTACCTTAGCAAATAACACTTTAGCAGGTTAACATAGAGAGGTCTCACTCAATATTCGTGCTTACTGTTTAGCAACATAACACAAGCTTCGTGAATACCCCTACAATCTTCAAAGTAGCATAATCATTTGACATCCTCATGATGGTATAGAAGTATCAATCTAATTAGGGATTGATAAATTATTTGCCAATTCTGTTTTTTCTGCATGAGGTTTTGGACCCGGGCTCGAATTTGTTTATCGAGACAGTCAAATTCAAGTGGGTGGAGGATAAAAGTTAATTTAGAATGGAGGATATTCTACAAAACAAATTTATAGAAGTGGCAAATAATTTATCAATCCCTAAAGTAGCATAATATGAAAAGTACAAGTATAATTTATATTATTTGACGTATTTTTACCCTTAATATTATTATATAATTATAAATTAACTATAAGTTACAGATGTAATTATACCGAATAGGTTTGCATATATATTAATGGGAAGCATTCAAGCCCTGCGATCTAGACATCGCTCACGAATGGATAGGCTGCAAAAAAAATAAATAAATAAGGATTTTGTGTATTGGAGCATGCCATCTACGCCCTACTTTGCAGACCAGAGATTTAATGACGAAACAGCTTTGAAAAATACCTTCTTAGAATTCATAAATTCAAAGGATTTTAATTTATTTCTAGGAGGGCTGCCTTTTAACAAGGCAAGAGAGGATTAATTGATTACGATGAAGTGTACTTAGCCAGATTAAAATTTATTTGAAATGAGTATTATTCTTGCCTCAGTTTTTGAAGGTCTTTTTTTTTTTTTTAAAGATCACCTAAAAGTTATTAATTCAAATTCTAACCGATAACGAAATTTGTTTTGCTACGGAAAGTGTAAAAAAATCAACGATCATCTAATATGGTATTTAAATTGTTTGTTGATGTTATTTTAAAAGGTTATATGTTGTAGCATGGAACACGTAGAAATATATGCACCCATGGCAGGATTAATTTGTTTTAATTTTTTTAAGACCTCAAAATGGACTCAGTTTATTCGTTATGACCTCAATGGTAACATTGAGCGAAATATCTACAATTCACGGAAATTCTCTTACGCATCTCCACACATACACACACACACACACAAACACACACACATACTTTTGAGATTTGTTTCGTCTTGAAATGAAGGACGATTAAGATGCCACCAAAGATTAGGCGAAAACAATATTGGTGATTGATGATGGATGGTAGGCTCTGGTCGGATTGATGGAAAACTGATGATATTACAAAATATATTGGATCTTGAAAGTTTTTTTAAGTGATTGATTTAGATGTTGAAAGAAAGTGCGAAAAAAAAAAAAATATTGTCATCACGTTAACACTTTGCTTTGTTTATATTCTTCAAACAATTTTAAAATTGTTAAATATAATTAAGAATGAGATTCTTTTTAAAATTATAAAATGAAGTTGACGAAAAAGTATATAACATTAGCATATAACTATCGTAAAAAATAAGCAGCCCCAAGAGGGTAGTGATCTCTGGAGGATTGTAACTTTGGACAGTCTAGTTCGAGGGAGAATTTAGTAATTTTATAATTTCTGTTTGAACCATAAATGAGGCAAACAGAAATACATATGATCTAATATAATAATTAAAATGTAATAGAACTTGAATTATATTATAATTTTATAAGTAGGAAGTAGATGATAATAGTACAAGATTTAGAAATTAGAGAATCGAAAGCCGTAGCTAAGTCAAGTTCCAAGA
This sequence comes from Rhaphigaster nebulosa, assembly GCA_948150685.1. NCBI lineage: Eukaryota > Metazoa > Arthropoda > Insecta > Hemiptera > Pentatomidae > Rhaphigaster > Rhaphigaster nebulosa. The sequence goes on from OX411308.1 coordinate 1,855,351, forward strand.
TAATGCTAAGTCGCTGCTTAAGCATTTGCCGAAAGTTTTGATGGACTTACTATCAGTTGACTATTGAACACTAAGGCGATATTGTCCTCTATTTGGTTGCTAATAATAATAATGTTGCTGTCTGGTACCTTGCGCGTTAAACAAATCAAAACATGTTTTTGCAAAAAATAAATAAGAAAATCATATGTTCTACGATTATTTAAAAAAAAAATAATTATGGTCGAACTAAAATATCGTTGGATTTTTTTGCAATATTTGTTAACAAAGCCTTTAGTAATCTACCAGTAGACATAGATTGTCAAGTGTATAAATCAAATTAAAAAAAAATATATAAAACTAGAATTGAATGCCAACGTTTCGGCCAATTCTCTGGACCATCACCAAGGCTACAAAGAGATCAAACAACGAAGATCAGAATCATACAAATAGATAGAATGAACGTATGTAAATGGTAGAATACAAATAAAAATTAAGAGTAATCTAAAATAAATCAATAAAGAAATATTATAAAACTAAACAGAGCAAAAAACAACAAAGTAAGTTTATACATCTATATCTGTAACAAAAAAATATGGGTAATAGTAACAAATGAGACTGAGGGAATTAAACGTAAAAATTATTTTTCATAAATGATATAAAATAAAATGAAATAAATATAATAAAATATGAGAAACTATCGAAATAAAGAGCAAGGGAGGGAAACATTCTCATGTAATCAAGACAAAGGACTGAGTTTTGCCAGGTAAGTATTTTATTCTCTCCCCTCCCCCCCTAAAACCCTATAAATGTTCCCCTAAATTCACCAACAATAACCCTAAACCTATTTAAATTTTCCTCTAAATCAACCAACTTTAACCCTAAATGTTTAATTATTTTTTTTCTATTAGTGAAACCAAAATTACCCCGTTGAATAAGAAAAAAAAATACCCCAGACAGTGAATAAAACCCTGAATCTAGGGGAAAAATCCCCAATCTGACAACTGTCAGGTAGAGAGATAAAATGGCAAACTGAAAATTTACTATTTTATAAACTCAATCAAAGCAAAACCCATATTTATTAAATATAATATGTTAGCAATAGAAATGTGTTTGTAGTTATAAGACTGTAGTTGATATAGTTGCCAGCAATGCGGGAAACCATACCATCACAAATACCTGAAGCAATATTTTCCATGGGTTTGAAACGTTTATGGAACTTTTTTCAAAAGTTAACATTTTAACATTTTCGAATGATCACTTGAATATAGTATCCCTTTTTTTCAAATTACAGTCAGAACTTCTGAATAGTCAGGAAATTACGAATTACCGCTAAAATAGGTAATTTTGTTTTCATTATAACACACATTGTAATCCTTTTAGTTACAGGATAACTCTCTTGAAGAGAGGTGGAGTAATAAATATCGAGCTCACTATTTCATAACATAAAATATGTATTAAATATATATTAAAAAATATGTATATACAGTAAAGCGTCGATTATCCGAACTAATGTTGTCAGTGGTGGTTCGGATAATCAAAAGTTTGGATAATCGAAATTCACGTACTAGACCACTATATATATATATATATATATATATATATATATATATATATATATATATATATATATATATATACATAATGTATGTATACATAAATTAATTTATTTTTTATTTATTTATTTTTTTATATATAATAAGGAAAAGGAAGATCTAAAACAACAACTTTGTAAAAAAAAATGTTTGTTTATTTATATAAATATAGTATGTATGTGCATAGTGAAAAAAACAGTATCATAAAGTACATATAAATTATTTAACTTAGTCACATATACATAATGAAATGAACAAAAATATGTATTTACGTGTATGGAAAAAAATAATCAAAGTGTATCTAATCAAAGCTTTATCAAAATTAATGCTGTGCCATATAAAATGTCATGATCAAATTAATTAAAATTACAAACATGAAAAAAAACAAAAAAAAAACGTTCCGATAATCGAACGTTCGGATAACTGACGTTCGGATAATCGACGTTCCACTGTATATACATATATGTATCTATTAATATTCTTGAATTGAAATGAAAATTTTTTCAAATTTATAGAAAATTAAATCAAGTAGCTTAGAACGTTCTGTACTATTAACACTTTTTATATTAGCTTTTTGGTGAAATGAATCACTTTTTAATAAAGGTTCTGTAAAAACGTTTATTAAAACGTTTCATGGTAAAAATTTAAAGTTCCAAAAGAAAAGAAAAAAACAATAGAAAATATAAACTCCAATCAGTCGAAAATAATAAAGAATCCATTCCTAATGAACAAAGAACGCAAGCAGACAAGCTGTATAAATTATGTCCGGATACTTTTAAAAGCACCTCTGTAATTAACTTCGATAAACAATCACAAGAAATAATTAATGTGAAAAATTACATAATCCATACAATAATTAATAAAATGTGGTATGTACTTAAAATCATTTATAAAAATGATATTTAATATAAGACCAAAGATTTCATACGTGTTCCTTCAACCTCTTATTCTTGAACAAGTCCTTCCAGAGCTCCTTGAGACAGAAGTAGTTACGCTGGAATAAATATACAGATACTGGTCCATAGATTAAAGTAAATATCTGAGTCCTGGGTACTATTACAAATTATAAGGATATTATCTGAAGATTTCAATAACAAAGCCTTGAGTCTTCCAAAAACAAGTAAATAACTAAGAAATTCAAGCGATTTCAGAGCAGAATAAGATAAAAACAAATATCTGCAGACCAGTGATGCACATCGCACACCAACTGTCCAAAAAAGACTCGCCAAGTGTGGATATAGTATTGTCATTATTATATAAATAGTAACACTTCTACAAGTGTCGTATTGTCTTTACTGTATCTATAGCAACATTACTATAGTATTGTCATTACTGTGCATCATACAGTGCATTCACCAAGTATGCAATTCAATGAAAGGTTTGAAGACAGAAAGAACGGGATGGCCTAAATTGACTTCAGGACTTTGTTTGGATTAGTTAAGAAATAAGAATAGTAAAAGTCACTGGATCTAAGAGCAGAGGCAAATAGAAAAGAGGGAGAGAAGGTTGTGTTCTTCGGTTTTTACTTTATATCTCGAAAATGAATACCTCTAACTTAAAACACTTCACGTAAAAATTGAAGAACATTAAATTCCCTACAAGAATGTTCCAATTATTGTTTTCGTATCTGTTACATTTTAAGAAATATACTTTTAAGCAACAAATTTGAAAAAAAAAAAAATCATTTTTTACCCATATTATACTGGACTATACTATCTTCCTCTTATCGTCTTTATAATTTCCTATTTTGAAGTGAACATATTTCTTAAACTATAACTGATACGAACAAAATTAATAGGAACATTTTTGTAGGAAATTTAATCCTCTTCAGTTTATAAATAAAATGTTTTAAGCTGTAATCAATCGTTTTCGTGACATCAACGTAAAACCGAGATTCCTTACCTCCCCCATTGTTCTCTTTGCCACTGCTCCTAGATCCGGAGACTTTTAGTATTTTTACCTCTAAACTAGTCCAAACAAATCCCTGAAGTCAATTTTGGCAATCCCGTCATTTCCGCCCACAACTCCCTTTTGAGCTTTCATTTACTGAATAAAAGGCAATTGGACATATTACAGTATTACCTCGGACCTACTTTCTCTATTTGATGAGTCTTTTTTATGTTGTTGATGTGGGATGTGTTGTTTCTGGTCTGCATTTATGTAATGCCTTACCTTTTTCTGGTTAATTATTTACTGGTATTTGGGAAACTTAATGCTTTGGATTCTTCCAAAAATATACAAACTTTAATTATTTTTTTTCTGTTTGTTGGAGTTTTATCTCTCCTGGATTATGAAAAATAATATTGAATCAGATACCTGGGGATCCTGAAGGCGACCTCATCGAGCGAGTCGGACGGGCTGGGAGGCGGTCGCTCGAAGAGGCTGGAGTTGTTGAAGTTGATGTTGGGCCTGCGCATCGGGAGGGTCCCAGCGCATCCCACCATCAGCCCGGAGGACCGCTTCTTAGGCTTCATGTCCCGCCGGCGGGCCCGCACCGCGTGCAGCCGGAAGAAGAACAGCGACATACTGTTACAGAGCAGTGTCTAGAGGTTAGTTAGGGTTCTGCATCCCACAACAGTTCTAGGTCCAAAGGAGAGGGGGAACAAGGGAAGAGAAGGAACAAGGATCATATTGGCAAAAAGTGTGTAATGAAGCTATGGCTACATTCCAAGAGAAATTTGACCCAAAGCTCCGATTTACCAGAGCATATAGGTCAACCTCACACGAGATATTGCAAGTCCTAAAGGGGGCGGTACCCCTCGACCTCCTGCTATGAGGCTCGGCAGGACTTTCAGAAATTCTTCGTGTGAGGATAGTGGAAGATACAAACAGATGGAAGAAGGTAATTCTTTTAGATACAATAGAAGAATGGAGCGGACGGTGGGAAGCTACACCCAGAAGAGAGTACTCAAACAAAATACAGTCACTACAAGAAAAGTGGTTTCAGATGTTATTGGGTCTTACAATTCCTTACAGAGCTGGGAGTTTTCGAGCCTAGAGTCAGATGATTTGGTACGGATGTTGATCCCCAATGCCTAGGGATTAATTTTTTTCTATCTGTTTTTTAATGAGTATTTATAATAAGTTTGATAGGCTCCAAGTCATTATTAATTCAATTTTAATTTCCTTCCTTCATATTTTTTTTTTTATTCAGGGAAATTTTATTTATTTTTCTCTAGTTCTTAGTAATTTATTCAAATAAACCTGGACCACTATACCTCATCAAGGAAAGGTCTTGGGTTCTTGGTACTTGGTATAGTACTTGGTAGGGACTTAATGTTTCTTAACCAACGTTTACCCAAGGTGGTAATGGAAAGGATCATAATACATAGGTGTCCAATGGAGACATGCCTGTCCAATATGATGTGAATCACGCTCGACGTTTGAAATGTCAACAAGGACATTGCAGGATGCATTGAGAGTGAGGAAGGTGTCGATGAGAAGGAAAGGTATGAGAAGGAAGGAGATGGACTTGAGTGTTGCCTGGTTAAGGTACACACTACCTGTATCACCTGGCGCTAGGCTACTTCTCGAACCTCTAAGCCATGCACTCAGTTCCATGCAGTATTTTCCTTCCTCTAGTCCTTAATGGTCCGTTTTTATTGTTATAAATTATGCCCAAGGGTACCATTGTGATCACCCTAACCTAGGTTTTACTTTCCCAATGTGACCGCCTTCGTACATTGTTGCTCGAATGACAGTTGTTAATAAAATTTTATAAAAAATATCAGTGATTAATTAAAAAAATACGTATGCATTTGTTTGAAAACAATAACTTCGTGTTTTGAATCTTTGCCTTAATATTCAAATAATATATTTGACATTATTCCTTTATTTTCCTAGATATGCACATATATTTACATAATAATTTTGTTTTGCACCAGGAATTAGATTTAAATAAATATATCTATCTTCATTTTCACGATTAGATACAATGAAGTACAATTGATAAATAAATTAAGTTAATAATCGAATCAATTTATAATATCGAAATAATTTTATTTATTATTCAGTGTTGGAAAAGTAAGTTATCAATTGCTTTATTAATATTAATAATAAAGCTCTGACCCTTTATTTATTTTTCTCTGCATAAATTATTTTCGTTCCTCGTTTTTCATGAGTAATAACATTAAAAATAAAAACAAATTAAAAATTAAAATCCAGGCTTACCGCATATTTTAAAACTTCATACTGTAGCGGTGATTTTAAATATTCAGTCGCCCAGAACAAAATAAAACAAATTGAAAATTAGAATTTACTGTTCATCTCACCGGTTCATCTCATCCAATATGAATTCTTATGAGTTCTAATTCTTTCAACGAAATACATAATTTGTTTTATCATTTATGGCCCTTATTTATCGATATGCCCTTTACATCGATACATCATATATATCAAAGGAAGAATTTTCATTCAACGTTTTTTACTGTAATATTAATCCACTAGTATATATATACTAGTTGATTAATATTACAGTAAAAATATATATATATATATATATATATATATATATATATATATATATTATATATATATTGTTTGTCAACATCACTCAAAAATCTCGGTCTTTATTGATTTGATTAAGTCAAAATATAAAAAGATTTCAAAAGCAAACAGCCAGTCGGAAAGAAAATACTGCTATTTTAAATGATATAAATAACAATTTAAATCTAATCTTAAAACTACAATCATAAGATTCAGCGAATTTTTAAATGGATCTTTGTAAAACTGTAAAATAAGAAAAACACAGACTATTTAAAAGTATAAATCATTATTTATGTGTGTTCTATAACACGTTTAACTTCGGCAGAAGACTTAAGTGGTTTGATGCCATGTTTATCGTAAATGTTATGTAATTACAAAGATCCACCTTTGGAATTATTACTACAAATCTAAAATATTCTAGCAAAGTTTGGTTGAGAATCATTGATGATGTAACTAATATTCTCTGGCAATCACTTCTCTCTTAACATAAGTGATTATGGTTTTAACGCTCCAGGGGAATAGACTTGTTAATTTTAATTATTATTTCAGCTTCGAATCCGAAAAATCCATGCAAATAATTACACAATGGATTATCATTTCTAAATAGATAAATGTTTTATTTATTTTTTTTAAGGTTTGGTGTAATGATTTATATAATAATTTAATTATTTTTTGATGTAATTATTTATATAATGGTTTGGTAAAAACACTTTATATTGTTCTTCCATCTTCATAAATGGTCGATATATGAGTGGATGAAACCACTAATCGGCCGCCATTTTGAAACGAAATGGCGGATGGTAATATCGAATTCCGAGGATCATACTGGGATCACCAGTGACTTCGGTGCCAAATCTGAAAAAAAAATAGCCCACCATTCTTAGAGAAGAGCCGCAAATATAAATATACGTATATAATTTATATATATATATATATATATATATATATATATATATATATATATATATATATATATAAATCGCATAATCGAATAATACATAAAATCGCATTTAATAATATATATACATAAATATATTTTAATGCAAAAATATTAAAAATGCTAATTGTACAGGACATTCTAAGCTACTTGATTTAATTTTCTATAAATTTGAAATCATTTTCATTTCAATTGAAGAATATTTATGGTAATATATATATATATATATATATATATATATATATATATATATATATATATATATATATATATATATATATATATATATATATATATATATATATATATTTTTTTTTTTTTTTTTTTTTTTTTTTTTAATGCGATTTTTGGATTCTTCGTATTTTATAACGTAAATCCTCAAATTTTAAGGATAGGGCAAATTTTTATTTTTTACTTTAGTCGATTAGAAAGCTTCATCTTTGAAAATAATGAAACAAAACATAAATATTATGAAGTACTATTATTTAATTTTGTACAATAATTTTTTTTTTCGCATTTGCTTTCGTTTTGATAACAATTGAAACAGAAACTCTGTCGCCAAACGGGGTAACAGTAGTACAACGATAGTAATATAATGATTTATGTTATAAATTAGAATTCATTTCTTTTACCTCTATTATTATTAATTCTTATTAACTGGAAATGAACAAGAACTCTCTCATGATTTTCCGCTCATTCAGAAAAATGAGCTAGCTATTTAGCAGCTAATGGTTCACCATTATTAAAAATTATTTTTTTATGAAAAATTAAGAGATTTACCGTTCCAAGTATAAAGTCCATTCTGAGCTTGATTCGCTTAATTTTTTTAGTAATGAAAGGTATTAGTTTTTGAATTATTTACGGCTCCCATGTCAGTTGTATTGTTTCACGATTATTTCTAACTTGGAAATGATTCTATCCAACAATTTGGCGTTATTCAATTCTTGGAGGAGGATCAAAATTATATAAATTTATTGTTTTTTAAGCATTTATTATAAGTTTCTTTAATTTTGTATTTATTTTTATTTTTTTAAATTTGTATAATTAGTCATTGTAGTTTCTAGATTCATTTTTGTTTAAATATAAATGAATAGGTCTTTTTTAAAATAATCATAAAATCAGCTGTTCTTTTAGCTTAATGTTCAGTCAGCTGTTTTATATCCGTAATACATTTATATACATCTATAAGATAGTTGATAACTACATGAAAATAGTAACCGCAGTCGGATCCGTTCGTGACAGCACTGTCTCACAGTCGCGACAGTACTGTCACGAACGGATCCGACTGCCGTTACTACTTTCATGTAGTTATCAACTATCTTATAAATGTAATGTTATCATCTTTATGCTCGACGATGAGAGAAGTGAATAGCAGAGAATGAAGGAAGCAGGTTGGGAACACATATCATGCAACAACACAGCACAAACACAGCAAACAACAGCAATAAATTACAGGCGCAAACTACACACTTACTGCGTTGAATATCCACATTACCTTTCGACTGTACAACTTTACCGGATGTAGGCAACTCTACAAGAGTATCTACGTGTTATAGAAAACATATATAATACTTACTGTATATTTCCCCCAGAAAGCTTCGGATTATAGTTTAAAATAAAATGCATTTAATTCATTTATATATTTATGCCCGTAGAATCGAATGAATGTCAGTTATAGATCAATTAAATACACACACACATCCATTCTCATAGTATTTATTAAAACATATATTTATAATAATAGAGGCGAAGTTGACCGTAAATGAAATAAAGGAGATGGCAGACAGAAATGTGTCACACAGTAAATGCGGTCACTGGTGATCACTCCAAATGGAACAATGGAACTATGAAGTGGAGCGACTGGAGCACTTGGTGTGAATACGATTTTAAGAAACCAATCCATGGTTCCATTTTTTACCAACAGTTACAGATTCACGCTCATGAACCTTACAATTTCAAACATTAATAAGAATCAGGTGACGCTCGGATGAACGCCTCTCTGCCTCTAGGCCGAAACGTTGGCACACAATTAAAATAAGTTACACTTATAAGTGTGTTCTTCATTGATCATCTCTCCCCCGACCAACTTGTTCTCATAACTAATAAGAATTATTATTTCTTAGTATTATCCCTTACATTAACTTTACGAGTATATTTTTCTCACAAAGAGGGACTCCATAAACAAAAAAATTAACCTATTCTTTCGAATAATATTGCTTAATATGCATTCGCCTTCTAAATAGTTCAGTTATTTCTTAGTTATGTTAAATATATATATATATATATATATATATTATATATATATATATATATATATATATATATATACATATACATATATATTAGCTGAAAATGTTTGATAATAAAATTCAATGGTAAAATAAATAAAATTGCATAAAAACGAAAAACAAAATTGACAAAACATGTAAAATTGTAGAAACAACTGTCTTGCGTTCAAATAAAATATTTAATCGGCCGCCATTGTGAAACGAAAACTCTGATGGTAATGTAGAGTTCCGAGGATCGCTCCTCTGGTGATCTATAACAAATTCGGTACAGCAATATCCGAGAAAAGCCGCGGATGGCGGGGGACAGCCTACTACGGACAGACGGATTTTTTTTTTTATTCGATTTTTGTATTATACATGTTTAAAACGTAAAATCTTAAATTAAAAGCGTGGTTTATAAATTTTTTTTTTGTTGGTTTATTTCAATGTTTATTATTGTAAACAATTAACCAAAAATGTTGAAGCATTAAGATCACTTGTAATTTATTTTATATAAATGTTCAATATTTTGAATATATTCAACAAATAAATAAGATAAGAAAATTTATGTTTATTAAGTCCGTAAAGCAGTCACTTGAAGGTGAGTCGTTTATGATGTTTTATCAGAGACAGGATTCTTAGTAGTGTTTAATAAAGGCAAGAAGAGAGAGAGAACAAGACGGTAACCAATATTGTGGAACAGCCGCAAATATTAGTTTTATTATTGCTTTGTCCTCGAATATTGCATTTTAAGGTACTATCGCATTTCCAGAGAGGTTACCTGCCTCGATCTACCTGGATATGCGGTAGTCCTGGAAGTATTACAACTGTTTTAGCACTATAAGATAATTGTCAGACTGTACACTAATATATATATATATATATATATATATATATATATATATATATATATATATATATATATATATAGGACGTCTTGCTATATTAAAAGATACGATAGAAAAAAAAAATACAATGATTAAATCGCTGGACCCATGATATCGTAGTCTTCTTGAAAATAAGAAAAAATATTCTAAAAGAAAGAAGTAGGATTTTTTCGGAAATAGTTTTTTAAAAAACGTAAGTCATTTTTAAAAAAGCACGTAGTTTCCAAAGCAAGGCGTTTAAAGGATTAATTGTATAAAAGGCCATTTTTCTTTGGAGAATAAAGAATAACTTATTTCTTTTAACACGTTTACTGATACAGTGAAAATAAATTAATAATAAACGTGAATCGGAAACGGAATTAACTTTTTTAAACGCAAATTAGCTGTAGTAAAAATCCTTGAAGCTAATAACACAGGTTGGCTCACACATTTGGTGTGCACTTCTTGCGATCATAGACGACCGTACACCCTCCTACGCAAAATCCATCCCTCTCTCCACCTTAACCAGACCTAGGGGGATCACTGCCTAAACTGTGTGGGTTGCGTATCTCAGAATATAGGCTCTCTGTTTCTCCTTCATTATTCAATCTTAAATAAAAATTTTCTATTTATCTTAAATACTATAAAGTAATTGTACTTTTCTTGTATAAAGCTGGGGAGATCACGTGCCTAATTGCACGAATGAAATAACTGCCACTGGTGTAATGATTTGATATTTTTCATCTTATTAAGAGAAATCGCAATGTTATGATAATATTCCTTTGACGAAATAATAAATACGCTTTTAAGATTCACATTTAACAATTTCTCAGGATGGATAAAGAGATAAGGACGAAATAGAAAAGTCAATGTCTACTGGATCCAGCCTGTCAGGTATACAACTGAACTAAGGTTAGGAAGATATGGCGCACATTTACAGGGTTGTTGTGGGTAATCTGGGAGCACACCCTGGCAGATAGATAGCATCGGGGCGGGGCCAACAATCTGATTAGCAGCGGCCGAGGGGATGAGGGCGGATTACCCGAATCTGGGGTCGCTCCTCGGAGGCAGAGGGACGCTGTATTCAATAACACAGGCTAGGCTACTTTCATCGATTATACTAATATGATCTGTGATTCCTAAAATCGGTCTGTTTGCATCCTATTTTTTTAAATTATTATATAATTAGAAGAACTTCCCAGGAGTGTTCAACCTAATTAGTCCTAAAAATAGAATACTTCTTCGAAGGCCTGTATTGTGTTTTACTAATAGGTCAATATCAGTGGCGTAACTGGATCTTTCGCGCCTGAGTGCGACCAGCGGAAAAGTGCGCCCTGTTAACAGTTGTAGAACCCGATGAGAGAAAGAAGGATGCACGAGAGGAAGAATAACTTTTATGCTATAACGAAACATTACAAAATGATGTGACAAAAATAATTACCAATATTTAAAAATGAAATTGATTACTGTACTTAGTAAAAAAAAAAATACAATTGGTAGGCTCAACTTTTATGTCCGATCCATACAAATGCGAACTAAAAACAAAGACTCTCGTAGAGTTGTTTGAAAACAGTCGTGTTAGAGGAGGGAGGAAAGGGAAAAGTAGTAAGTAGTGTTGATGAGAGAGAAGCGAGTTACTTTAGTGTAGTTAGTTTCTTCAGCTTACTCAGTTTTAGATAGTCCTTCATAGCTTCATTGAGTTACATTCATCTTTTATCCATTGTTAAACTATAGATTTTTTTTCAGTAAACTTGATGAAAACGGAATTTTTAATCTTTGATATATAATTTTTTTTTTTTTTTGCGCCTAATTGCATCACAGCGACCATTCTAGTTTATAGTGGCTTTGGATGAGCTGAGCAACAACATTATTAATATAAACTCTTTTGTATTGTATGAATATCAAACACATATATACATCTTGATAGCTTTCTAACATTTAATCAAGGAGTGATTCAGATGGATTACTTTAGTTTTGTCATTATATGTTCATAACAAGATTAATTAGGCTATTGCTAACCTGATTATAAACTAATCCGAGGGAATGGGTGATTGTACTGTTAAGAGCATCTGGAGATTCAATTCTAGGGGTGATCTGGTCAGCAACCACTATCTATCTTCTCATGTCTGCTATCAGGAGGAGAGTTCGTCTATTGTGTGTATGTGGGCCCACAAGCCCCAACTCCTCGGAAGCTCATCTCCGTGAAAATGTCCCTTCATCTTTTTCGGGGTTTTTTATCGTCTCATCTTCATCCCTACCTCTTCTATAAGTGGGGGCATGATTGGTTGCTAAATTATCGGAGTGAGATATCGGTTTCCTAAAGGGTTTTAATTGGTTACTACATTTTCAGAGTGAGGTGACATCGGTAAGTTATGGCGAAAGCCCCTTTTTCCTGTTGTAGAATCTTCGAAAGTGTTTCGAAATAACATTTTAACCAATTTAACCCTTCTCGGAGCACCTAATATGTTTTCTATACGCAGTTCGACGTTGTATTTTAAGTTGGTCCACTTCTGAAAACAAAATAGTTCCTCTTAGAGAAGCAAGCTATTTTCTTGAAATCTTTTAGGTTTGTTATTACATTATTATCCCAAGTAAACATACCTGTAACAATACCACTGTGAAACTTCAGAATTTATCAAAAAACCTTTTAGAATGTTTTTATATTTCTCTGACGAGACCAATTCGTCTTCTGTCATCTCTTCAATTATCCGGACAATAGCCCTTCGACATGTGGTACCCCTTTTTTAGTTCCTTGTACGAAGTTAAGGAAGTATTGTAATCGCGGAGATTCTCGGTTTTCAGATTTCAACGGAAATATCCATTTTGACCATCCCTGAATCCATTTTGAATAGTTTCGTGGTAGCGTCTGTACGTACGTACGTTCGTACGTTCATATCTCGCATAACTCAAAAACGGTTAGCTGTAGAAAGTTGAAATTTTGTATTTAGGATTGCTGTAAAATCAAGTTGTGAACCTCCTTTTTTGGTCACTGCTTGATAACCAGAAGTGGTACTTCACTTGAAGGTCATTATTGATTTTCATAAAAAATTATAATAAAACGCTATACAAAACTTCTTATATTTAGTATTTATGACTTATATATTGATCTAAATAATAGAATCAATTTAGGTTAACATTGGAAGACCGGAAATGGTACTTTACTTAAAGGTCATATTAGATTTTCATCAAAATATATATTAAAATATAATGTGAAACATCTCAAATTTGGTAAATAGGACTTTTATATCGATATGAATGTATTTACTAGATTTTTGTTAAAATGTTTTGTTGTGCCGAAAAGGGTACTTTACTTGAAGGTCATAATAAACACATCAAAAATTATATTAAAATTAAATACAGAAATCATATATTTCGGTAATAAATGTTACAAACGCAATTTAGTTTCCAATCCAATTAAACATTTTTATTACTTGTTTTAAGTGTTAAAACTGAGTGTAAAATACTGGTTTTTCTCCCCATTTGTTAGATCAACAAGTCTGCAGCAGGAGAATAAGATATTAGTTAAGTGGGTTTTTTCGCTTAAAATGTCGAAACTGCCGATTTCCAATGCTTTATCTAGTGACGGAACATGAAGAAATTTCTTGGAAACTAGTTACCTACAGAAGGAAAACGACATGTAATAACGGAATGAGACCTCCAGAAACAAGAGTGTGTCTTTGTGTATGCCAATAGATGGATGTCGCGACGCCGAGTGTCGTGTTTGAGATACTGCAATCTTCGGAAACTACTAACCAAATTCAGGATCACTTTTTGAGCCACCGATTTATAGTTTAATAGGCGTATAAGAAAGTCATGTGCTGTCCACGTCAGATATTTTTCAATGTATAGGCATCTCAACCTTTCTCTAGCTAATCACTAAATATACAAATCTGTGCCTTATTTTGAACACAACAAGCCAATATAGACATATGCCAGCGAATATTTGGCTCTGCATACCAATCATAGAAGTGAACACCAAAAAACAAGACGAGGTTAAATTAGCAAAACGCAAATGATCAACCTGGATGTGAGATCAACTGAAGAGCTTGTTGAAGAACATCGGCTCAGGTTAGGCCGGGAATGTTTCAAGAACGACAGACAACAAGGATAAAAGATCCACATATAACTAAGAGAAATGGAAGAAAAGAGAACGAGGAGAAGACTTAAGAGTCAAGGAAGCATTCGACAAGATAGACATCAACTAGAAGAAGAGGAGAGAATTGGTTCTTTCTTGAACTAGATGGAGAGCCCTTTAAAATAAAGATAAGTTATTATCCTGCAAGACATATTCTATAAGTTTTCTAAAAATTTCATGTTTGATTTTTTCAATCCTGTCTGGTGAAACAATACTATTAGAGTTGATCAAAGACTTAGCCGATTCAATAATTTGGGCGTTTCAGGTCTAAAATTTTCCACGGGACATAGAAAAATGAAATTTCTGGAATTAAAAAAAAAAAAAAGTATTCAAAAACGTTAAAATTTTCCCAAAAAGTATGAACGTTAATATGAAATATAGACACCTTCCTGGAACTGATCAGTAGAATTATGTATGTAGAATTTATCATCTGATAAAACAATAATTGAGAGCGATATGATGTGAAAACCCGTATATGGAAAACTAAATACGAATTTCGTAATCATCACCATTATTATATATCTTATATCTTATATATATATATATATATATATATATATATATCGATATCTTAATATCGCCATTAAATGTTTTTCAAAATCAATTTTCGTCAGATCGTCGACCTCATACGAAAATACTGAATATGAAAATTACTACTTTTCAGGATATCAAAAAAAACATTATCTACTTCTTTGTTTAAGAGACACTCGGCGTCGCGACATCCATCTATTGACCCACACACGGGTGTCTGGGTAGACATACTCTTGATTCTGGAGGTCTCATTCCGTTATTATATATCGTTTTCTTTCAGTAGGTAACTAGTTTCCAAAAAATTTCTTCATGTTCCGTCACAACATTAAAACTGTCAATATCACTAGATAAAGCATTGGAAATCGACAGTTTCGACATTTTAAGCGAAAAAAACCACTTAACTAATATAATATTGTTACCTTTATTACCGAAACATATGATTTCTGTATTATATTTTAGTATAATTTTTGATGTAAGCTTATTATGACCTTCAAGTAAAGTACCCTTTTCGGCTCACCAATTTTAACAAAAATCTAGTAAATACATTCATATCGATATAAAAGTCCTATTTACCAAATTTGAGATGTTTTACATTATATTTTAATATGATTTTTGATGAAAGTCGAATATGACCTTCAAGTAAAGTACAACTACCGGTCTGCCAATGTTAAACAAAATTTATTATATTATTTAAATCAATACATAAGTCATATATACTAAATTTGAGAAGTCTTACATACATTTTAATATAATTTTTGATGGAAATGAATTATGACCTTCAAATAAAGTACCGCTTCCGGTGATCAAGTCGTGACCAAAAAGGGAGATTCACAATTACATTTTTTAACGATCATAAGGGGTGGATGAACCAAGTTGAGACCCCCAAAAGATGCTACCCTGACCCCGGGGCTCAATTCACATACAAATTCTCAGCCCTATAAACTAACATGATTGAGCTGTAGCGATGCGCAAACTTTAAAAACGCCGAAATTTCAGGTAAACATACCGAAATTTTGACTGGAAATGGCCCATTCTTTAATGATATGGTGCTCAGATGTGCTCATATCAGACATCTCCAAAACTTCCATAATCGTGCTCTATGGGTTATGAAACGGATAGAAAACCCAGTACCGTCGCTCACCGCCGACCTTCGACCCACGCAATAGTCTATTTTTTCGGGGAAAATACGACTAAAAGCAGTCATATTTATTCAGTGTTAAAAGTACCATTTTTTGTCTTGATGATTAGCGATTTATTACAATCTAGACTGGTAAACTTGATATATAATTTACATGACCATTTTAGGAATAATTTATATATGTTATCATTAGATAATGTTTAAATCATATATAATATGATAATATTAATATTAGTATATAATATTATATATATTAGTATATAATATTAAATATCATATGTTATAGAACGGTAGTAAATATATAATAAAACAGGGTATGGTAGATAAACTGAAGGTTATATTTTGTCCGCCGGCTTTAAAACATGAACAATAGAAGTCTTCAATTATTTTATTACGTTTATTATCGCTTTTATATTTGATAAAATATTATTGAAATATTCGCTGTTACGAAGAGGAATCTGAACATTACATGCATTTTTTGGTATTTTTCTAGTAATAGACCTATATGGCATTCAAAAGGAAGCCTTTGAGGATCAGACTCAATGGAACGATGGAATAGAGAGATTGGAGTGCCTGGAGTGAAGAAGATTTCAAGTATCGCACTGACGATCACACTAATCTATTTTCAACCGGATGGCAGTGATTCAAAACTAAAATAAGAAACATTGTATATGAATATTATGAAAATTCTGTTAACAGTCAGAAGGAGGGAATTAGCAACTTTACAATCCACAATATCTAATAATTATTTTGGGTCAAAGTTGGTAAACACGTATTTTATAATGTCTACAAATATTTCAATTTACAGATAATATAACTCTTTGGAATCAATAGAACATAAATAGTTCCTCTATAGCAGCAAGAAAATTAAATAATTTAATAACAAAAAAAAAAATAAGGACATTTTAAATTTATAAATCCACTAAAAAAGTTCATTTTATTTTAATTAATAAAAAAAATAAACAAAATCCTAAGTCATTCATATCAATATTTTTTTAACATCAAAATAAGCATTCGTACATTTAGTTTTTCGGATAAAAATATATTTTATAATTTATTGAACATAAATTAACTGATGGATACGATAAGGAACAGCATTTTTCATTAATTATTACAGGTCATAGAAATTAGAACCCGTAAGGCCTAATTAAGAAGCAAAATTGAAAATTGATCGAGCAAGAAAATATTCATCCAGTAACAGTTGCCGTTAACTGTTAAATAAAAAAAAACTTAATAATACTGTTAAATAATAAACACTTATCAGTATGTTCTCAGCTCATGGTTTTAGCAAGGATTGATCGAGTTATCGATAAATGGGAAGAAAGGTGGGATTGTCTCACTCGACCAATTCATAACTAAAAAGCCGAATAAGTGGACAATAATAATCACACAAGCTGAAAACGTTAGCGACAGTCCGATAGTTGTCAATATCGAAATACCTATAAATAATCGATAGAATAAATAAATAATTTAATTAGAGAAAGAGGCTGTTGAACTTGAAAACCTATAAAGTTTTCGCTTATAAAAGCTTCTTAAACAAAATTTTATACTCGAAGCCACTCTGATTCCGTAAATTTTATTTGGAAGATTGAACTCGTCAATTAATAGAAAACTGCATTCTTTAAGTTTGTTTTTCTTTAAAGTTAAAAAAAGAAAAAATAGTTTCACATATCTCCTTCCACTTTTCTGTGATAAGTGAAATTCTAAATCGCCAGATTATCAATGATGTTGCAGACATCAGAATTATTTTTCCAAAAGTACGAGTATGCGCTTTAACGTGTTGATTTCCATTTAGTAATTATTAATTATCAATCATGAATAGGTCGGAAGCGTGGCAGTTTTTAAAAAATCAAAATTCAGATTCCAAATATAGTCTGCGATTTGTGCCGAAAGGACTTCAAATCATCTTTTAACACATTACACACACTTTCGTAGTCATTTGATAAAGTACTATAAAAATGTTTATCGATCTACCATAGAGTGAATCTAAGCCCAGGCTTCATTCACTCTCAACCTGAACATTACTGGCAATCGAATTGTTAGTATCGATATCTCCCAGTCGATATCATCGAACTATAAATAGTCAGATCTATCGAAATATCGCCAAAAACATGGTGATTAGGGTGATAATTTTATAGTGGGATTGTGGCGAGTTAGAAATAATACTTAATAAACAGGAATTTTAGTGGCAAAAAAAAAAAATTACAATAATCTCTTTGTCATAGTAGGCATTAAAATATTATCTATAAACTATTGAATAATTATTAATATTATTAAATTGATGTAGACAATTATAGTAAATATATATATTCAAATTTAGATAATACTAATTTCTCTAATGGATGCAGCGATCTATATATTCTCTGGTTCATAAGCTGAAGAAGTAAAGACACCCACAATGCATAGTAGGATGAGAGTTTTCCAATCAAGGGAATAAGAAAAGTTCCACCAGATGATTGGATTAGAGGAAGAGTAGAAGAAAACTCCATTTGAAATGGAAGGTAGGGGCAGTATCAAGCTACAAGTTTATTGGGACTAATACTTTGAAGGCCCCATCAGTTGAAAATCCAAATTAATGGAGATTGATGTGAGGAAATAGTTATTGGTCTGCTTGTGACGGCCATCTTCTGCGAGGACCTGAGAGCCTTCTTGAGGTGACAGCTCCGGGGTAGTCGAGAGAGCTAAGGCGCAATCAGCAGTATGTGGATGGATGACCGCCCGAAACAGAATTCTCTCCTCCTTAGGATAATAATAAAATTAATGCTTCCATAATTTGATCAAAGCTGTCGACTTCCGCTCGTTACGCTCTCTCAAGAGATATACAAATCCCAAACGGATCCTTTTCAGTTGAGGCCGGGACCATACAGTAATTTAAATTTAGTTATTTAAGTGGTGGAAATATCATGGCCATTCTCATTTACTCTCTTCGATGGAATAATTCCAAAATGTTGGAAATATTTCACTTCTTCCCTTATAAGGCCATTCCCTAATAAATCCAAAAAACACAACTTATTAAGAAATAACATGTTAAATTCAATTTCATCATGACGAAACACATTAAAATGATCATTTGTACTGAATTTCCTGTTGTTAATTATCTGTCCCGAAGGAAAGTAAAAATTGTAGATTAAACTATGTAAGCTATTCCAGGCAATAATGTTATGTCGATATTACTATTAACGTTTTCAGAGAAACCCGTTAGCTTTTCCCTCCATAGTTATATGAAATATATAAGGGAAGTTTTGCGATCAAAACTTCGAATTTGAAAATTGAACTTGAACTTCGAAATTGAAAATTTCGGATTAGAGTTTTGAGGTTCCTTCAGTTCATATAGCCAAGTCTTGCAAAATGGTCTGTGTATCTGTATGCGAACAGCCTGGATCAAAAACGAAAAGTTGTAGGATACTGAAATTACGTATTAAAAGTTGGTATATGCCTATGACGTTACAGCAATTTTTTAGGCTAAATCGAATAACTGGAGGTGCCACTTTATATCATCGATTTTACACTTTTTTAAAAATAATTTTCTCGAAAAAGGCTCAAACGATTTTGATGAAACTCGCCTAAATTCTTCTCCTTATGTCCTTTTACTTTTCATACGTGTAGTAAATCACTGAGGAAATGCAGAGAAAAAAGTTATGAGGAAAAGAACACTTTATTTGGGCAAAACTCAAAAAGTATGCATTTTATGAAATTATATATACGGTCAAGGAAGAAGATGGTCGGAAAAGGGGGAGGGGGTGCGGTCAAAGACAAAGATACCAATAAATATGACTTGTTCCAACGTTCCTGCCCAAGTTTTTGGCCATCATCAGTTATTGGTACAGCCTCTGTCGTTTTCAATATTGTTATTTATTTATTTTCTTTTTAAGCCCTGATGATCGCCTAAAACTTAGGTCGAACCGTTGGCACAAAATAAATAATAAATAGTAATTAGTGTCTTTGTCTTAGACCGCACTCTCCGACCAATTACTTCCTTAATCTATATTTATATACGGTCCACCAATATACCAATATAAAACCAATATAATTACCAATATAAATTAATATATATTAATTTATATACGGTCAACCAAACTTACTCCAATATGTATACGATCATATGAAGTTATGAAATTATCTAAAAAAAAAAAAGAAAGCAGGAATCATCGCAATCGGACTAGTATTAGCAAAGATTATAACAGCGTATGTTTTAACGTCTACAAGATCCTCCGTGGAAAGCCAATTGCCTCCGAAAGGAGATGGATAAGACCGAATCTCCTCCGACCAAGCCGCCAACCTTTTGTCAACAATACGCTGCAATAATGTAATGCAATTATAAGAAAGCAGAAATCAAGTTAATAATTTCTTCTTTTAAGTGATTTAATCGAAAGAAAATGGAAAATTTCCAAGGAAACTAAACCCAAACCTTTAAAATAGATTTTCAGCTTGACGATCCAAATATATATAGTGTAGGGAATCGTCGTACTAAAATTGTTTAAAAAACTATTTTAGTACTTTTGCGAGAGAAGATGTGAAGAAGTGAATACTGCTGAGTTTATTTCAAGTTGTGTTTATGCGAATTCTTTAAAATTACGTTAAAAATATTATTATTATAGAATGGTAAGGGAAAGTTGTGTAATGCGCGCACTGCACCAGATTTTTATAATTGTCGACCATAGCCGACAATTGTCAGTGACTCCTATAAACAGAGAGAGTTAATAGGAGTATTTCAACAAGAGCACAAAGGATAAGAATAGATATGAGACAAGATAGAGCCCGAACATGGGACATGGGTTTTGAAGGAGAACATGGTCATTACAATATCATTATAATAACGTATAATAATGGCAGGCTCGCTAACAGGGGCTGTATTCTAATGGGGCCCTTGGAGGTGGAGACTCTTCGTGTCTACTAATGATAGTGGCAGTGTATTCTTGTGGTACTCAGGTACACGAGCGAATACACTATTTATTTCTCAGCCAGCTAGAACCTGTCTTCAAAGCCGACATGTTTGTACTTCGTTAGGTCGCACCGAACAAAAATGAAGTTTTGGATTCACTACTATCAATCAGGATAACTCGTATTTATTTTCTTCTTCCAAATAATGTAAACATCTTGTAATTCGAATTTCAAAAAAAAAAAAATCTGGTTAACTGTTAATCTTTTCAAGAGGAGTGGTGAGTGAATTTAACCACAAAATATAACAATAAACAACATTTAATTACCACACAATACAGAATATAGTCGGAAGCGTTATAAGATAAATACATTTTTTAGAAGTTTGAATGTTTTATTATTGAAAAACTTTAGAAGAATAAAATATATGATATGTGGCTAATAGTCTTCAACATAATTTTATTTTTAAAATATAATTCTATTTCATATTTTTTTTATAATGATTCATGGCTAATAAAAATATTATTTTATAAATAATAATAATTGTATTATTTCATAACCTTCGTCACAGTTTAACATTATACTCATTTGATGTACTTTTATTTGTTTTTTCATTCATTTCCTTTCGATATATCGATACATCGATATTTTTCTGGTGATTATTAGTGGATATCGATATTTGTTATTGCGATATCGCAAAATATCAAATATCAATATTTTCCTTTCGATGTTCCAACCTTAATCCACGCAAAGGCATTACTGAGGATAATGATAATATACATTTTATATATATATATATATATATATATATATATATATATATATACATTACATGAGATGACACAATGACAAGAACTATAACTTTTTTCTCTTTTTTTATCAAGAAGCATCATGTTTTTTTTAAAAACAAGCCGTAGTCGCCAACATAGATGAGATCCAACATCCCTGATATTTTATTTCCATCGCTGTGACATACAGGTATCTTCACTCCTTACTCTTTATTTACTTACTGCGCCCAAATTTTCTGGAAAAATCCAAACGAGAGTGTAAAAAAAAATGAATTTTAAAAGACATGTGATACGCCAGTATTTCGTAGACTTTCAAAGGGTTCATCTTTGATGTTTCATCTTAATTGTTTCCCAGAAGATCTTTTCGCTACGCTTACAAAACACTTTCTAACCGCCATTTCCTTTTCATTTATTTTTTTCTGAAAACGGAAATTATCTAGAAGCTTCCTTATTTGAGATTGAGTAAATATGCCTTTTTTTGGTTTTGCCTCACTTATTTTTATTTTACGCACCTCTTTTAAGGTACTTTAATATATTACCACCTTGGTCCAAGGCTTTAACGAAGTTTTTCATTAGTTCTAGCTTAATATGGAGTGGCGGAAACTTTCTGGATTAACAAGAGGGGGCACTTTTTGTGTTTGAAGTTCCATGAAGCCAATCTTTCTTACTGTAATGTTCTTTTGTTACCCTATTGTTCCATAGACAAAAAAACACCCTTCCAAATATGACAAATATGACCCCTTAAGAAATATGACCTCATGATAAAAAGCAGAAGCAAGCACTTGAAAATGGAAAGTGCTAGGGAATTTCTGTAAAAAAGTGTTTTAATAACTTCCTAAATCAAACGCAAAAATAGAATCCTCAAAAATGCACCAAAAATCATGTCTTTAAGGATGTGAATATCGAAAAAATATATATCGTATCTATATTTTTTTAATACATCAAAATAGTAGTTCAATATGATATTTCGGGACTCGATATTTTAAATCTTTTAAAGGGACACACACGTGACGATATTTTTGTATCGATAAAATTAGAATATTGTTTTTATAATACTGATATTTTTGTGCCAATATAATTAAGATATTGATTTATAATATCTATATTTTTGAGAGGAGCGTAGTAGCTCACTAGTAAGGCACTGTGTTACCATGCTCTCGGTCCCGGGTTCGAAACCGGCTGAGGCAGATTATTATTTATTCTGTTATCAGCTGTGGATCGACCCTGTGGGGTCGGGAGACCCTCCTGGGGCACACCCAGCCTCTATAAAGTGGGTACCCTTAATTGGGGGAAAAACCTGGCGGTTGAACATGATCTCGGCCAAATCACCTCCTTACACAACCGTTGGCTTAGAAACAGTACTGTCCTTACCAAGTACTGAAACCAAGACCCTTCATGGGTTGTAGTGGTACAGATATTTTTTTATTTTTTTTTTTTAAATATTTTTGGGACGATATTGTTTTTATAATATCGATGTTTGTGTGCCAATATAATTAAGATATATTATTTTGTTATAATATCGATATTTCACTGCCGATATCATTAAGATATTTTTTACTATTGAGTTTATTTACTGCGGACTTTAAACATTAAGAAATAGGTAATTTCCTATCCACCTTCCGATCTGTTTAGGTTTTTTTTTTTTATTTGATAAAGGAATTAACGATATTTTGAAACATCGATATATTTATGGCGATATAATCAAGATATCTATATTGCTAGCCGATATCGATATCAATATCCATATTTTGCTTTCGACATCCCATCCTTAGAACACAGCCACTATAGTAATAACACGAACTCACCACATTATAAATCTTTACGGTTCTTTGTTTGTCGAACCCGCCGTCCTTGTAGGTTTTTTATTTAATTTCATTTATATAAATTAAAAAATATATCAATAAATCGATATTTTTTTAACATCCCTACCTGTGATACTAAATAGAAAATTAAAATATCAATTAATATCAAATTATACTCATTGCTGATTTAAGAGATTCCGTTATGATTTTAGTTTCGTATTGAAGAATCATATTTTATTAATATTGAATAACAATGACATAAAAAATACAATAACATTATACTTAGCAAGCAAATATCACATAGGAGCTGATTGCTGGCCAGACAAAGTAAAACCATTCCTGGTAATATCATCTAACATTATCTTCTATCAAAGGACATCTTAGATCTTTACCGTTGGATGAGGCCGTTCTGGAAACAGAGATAAGGAGCGGGTTGGGCGACATTAAGGGTTAACGTTCTCGACCAAATGGTACTTTTAGTGGACTTTGATTGTGGAGGGAAGTGGGAGGGGAAAGAGGGGATGGAATTAACTTTCCAACAAATGTTTTCGCTCTGAAGAAACGGTTTCACTTCTTCTAAATCTGTCACAGTTATTATCAAATTATCTTTTGATAACGGCGTAACAGATGTCTGTATTGTATATGAGTTTCTATTTAAAAACACAGAGGCTTCCACGTAGGCAAAGTATATAGAATTTTATAAAACAAGATAAAATACTATATGTTGGTAATAGTTAATAGCTTTTTAGTTTAATTTGTGCAATTAATAATTGTAAAAGGTTTAGCGAAAACCTTTTTGAAAATTCAATGCTGATCGAACGAACCGCTTTTTGTATACCTCTGTCCACTGACCACCTTCCAAACCCTAATCCACAAGATCATCCTTAACGTGATCCTCCTACCTACGTTTCGGTCTACTCCTCGGGCGATTACCAGTCCCCTCCCTCAGCACTTATCATTTTTTCAGGTATTCGTTCTTTAAATATCCCAGCAACTTATAGCTATTTCAACCGTTCCGAAGCAATCACTTCACTCATATTTACAGGGTTAAAGTTTCGCAATTTCACGTCTTGTAGACGCCTAACTCTCCTGTGGACACATAATGTTTATAATTTACTTTTATTCAAATATTACACTTTCACACCACCTCTATAAACATTATTGTAGTAAAAAAAAAAAAATAATAATTATATTAAATATTAGAGTGATCAAATTATTTAAATGAAATAATTAAATTATGGAGCATTCTGAAAAGTCTTACTGAATTAGAACAGTATTATTGTAAGGTGAAAATATATTTTTTTTACTATGATAACGTTGATAGAGTTGGTACAAAAGTGCTATATTTACAATTTCTGTATCCCAAATTATGTTTTTATATAATAATATGTACATAGTTAAAAACCCAGCCTTGCTTGGTATGTCTAGTAAATTGAAGTATGTATAGTAAATTGAATTTAATTTGAATATTTAATGTTCTGTTAAAAGTGTTATAAGCAATATAAAAACATTAATAGTGATCAAGAAATAGTAAATTTTACTGTGATCCAATTTTTTATAAAGAAAAATAATTAGATTTTAGAGCTATCTGATGGTTCCATTGTTTTAGATGTAATGAAAACAGTATTCTTCTATGGAATGAATTTTATTAAAGGAATTTTTTTATTAAAAAAATGGCTTCAGATTTGGTTTTAGCACTAAAAAAAAAAATCTTGTCAGTGTTATTGATAATAAAAATATTCGTATGCTCGATATGTTTGTTTATTTATTTGTGTTGATCAAAGATATATCGATTTAGGATTGATAAATTATTTGCCACTTCTATAAATTTGTTTTATTGAAAACTAGTTTCGAATGTTATACATTCATCCTCAGTTCTAAAAAGACAAAAATTCAAAAATCAGCAACTTAAATACTGTTTGGTAGTATTACACATATTAAATTAGATATAATATAACTCAGTATTATACAAAACAGTATTATATAAAAACATTTATGAATTATGAATTTAATTAAAACAAGAAATCAAATACATGTTGATGCTCCCCAAGGTTTAAATGGATTATATCAAACAGATACATTTTGCTTAAATGACCAAATAAATATCTGCAATAGTCCAATCTTAAATTTATTCCCATCTATAACAGAAAACCTATTACAAACCAATTAAATCAATTAAATCAAACAAGTCAATTAAATTTTGAATGCGGAGATAGAATTAAATTTTTTGTATGTTTTTAGAACTGAGGATGAATGTATAACATTCGAAATTAGTTTTCAATAAAACAAATTTATAGAAGTGGCAAATAATAAATCAATCCCTAATTAGATTGATCCTTCTATACCATCATGCGGATGTCAACTAAAGACATATCGAATATCCAGAATGAGCATCAGACGCAGGTTAAGTCCAACATAAAGTCCCCCACGGTGTTTCATCTAACCAATGTTGGAGGAAGATTACCTGTTGTGTCTATTGCTTTGGCCTGATATTTGAGGGCTATCTACTATTTGGAATGATTGGGGCTCGACTATTAAAATCTCTGGCGTTAGAAATTCTGAGTTATGCCTCTTTCATTCTGGAAGTGAAATAATTAGTGATAACATGCTACCATACTTTAAGAAAATCTTGGCCATATTGTGGCGATCTGAGTACCGAAGTTTTGTAGGGAACATTTCGTTCCTAAAAATCATTCTAAATATATTTTTAATAATGTTTCATTGTCTGTCTTATTATAATAGATGGGTCAGCAAAATTATTATGCTAAAAACCTTTAGTACAAAAAAGAATTTTAATGGTCAATTGCTATGAAGGATATAATCAAAGAATCGATCATTGTTAAGGGAAGAAAACCTATTTTAATTAACTATTAAAGTAAGGAAGACTGAAAACTGCTGCTATCTCTGGGCAGCTAGAATGAACTATCATAATTGGCAGAATGCAGGATCCAGGAGGTCTGGATCAGATGGGATTTTATTCCTGTTGAGTTCAGGCCAGGATTGCAAATCTGAGGTCAGTTCTTGTGACATCTCTTTTTTTTATGCTGTATTTTGAAATCAGGATGTAAGTCAGAACTAAGGCATACATATTTAGACATACATATTAACATAAATAATATTTGGTAAAAATTGGCCGGCCGGAAGTGGTACTTTACTTGAAGGTCATATTAGACTTTCTTCAAAAATTAAATTAAAACATAATGTAAAACATCTCAAATTTGGTTAATATGACTTTCATATCGATATAAATGTATATAATAGATTTTTGTTAAAATTGGTGAGCCGAAAAGGGTACTTAAGGGGTACTAAAGAGACGAAAGGGGTATTTTAGTTGAAGGCCATAATAAACTTAAATCAAAAGGTATATCGACATTTAATACAGAGATCATATGGTTCGCTGATAAAGGTTATAAACGCGATTTTTTTCCACTCTAATTAAACAATTTTATTACTTGTTTTTAGTGTTCAAATTGAGTGTAAAATACTTGTTTCCTCCTCATTTGTGAATTTAACAAGTTCACAAAACACAAACATCAGATGTTTTAAACCAGCGTAACCCCTATAACCAAATTAATTGTGATAATATCCCCACAGAACTGGAATTAGTATAATTATACAATCATTGTAACTATCCTATCATCGATATGACGTTCAAATCGATATGACCCTTAGACAGGAACACAACGAACTACGGGACTAACAATGTAATTTGAACCTTCGCCTCTCGAGGAAAAAAGGCGACAGTTTTTTCCTATATACATTTTTCTCCCATCTCAGGTGTCCTATAATCTGTTAATTATTTTTATAATGATTAGATTTTATTACATGTGTCACCATTAAATTATGTTAATGATGGAATTTAATATCAATTAAGAGCAGTGATGCAAAAAAAAAAATAAAGCTTTGATATCACCCTTTTCGGCGGCCCAGATTATTTATTGAAAATATTCCTTGTGCAATTTCAATCTATTTAATAAACCTTCGCTTTGAAATTTTAGATATTTTAAATTTTTGTGATCAGATTAGTAAAAAGAAGGAAATCTCACCGAACTTTATTAAGTTAACCGTGTTATTTGATAAACGTATACAAAAATATATTTAGGGATTGATAAATTATTTACCACTCCTATAATTTTGTTTTTATTGAAAACTAGTTTCGAATGTTATACATTCATCTTCAGTTCTAAAAACACAAAAATTCAAAAATCAGCAATTCAAATATACTTTGGTATTATTACACATATTAAATAAAGTGTAATATAAATTAGTATTATAAAACATTTATGAATTATGAATTTAATTTAGACAAGAAATCAAATACATGTTGGTGCTCACCAAGGTCGTACAAATATTTTACTACTTAAGTCTTGACGAGTATCAACATGTATTTGATTTCTTGTCTTAATTAAATTCATAATTCATAAATGTTTTATGATACTAATTTATATTACACTTAATTTAATATATATAATAATACCAAACAGTATTTGAATTTCTGATTTTTTAATATATTTGTCTTTTTAGAACTGAAGATGAATGTATAACATTCTAGTTTTAAACTAGTTAAAAAAAAAAAAAATTATAGAAGTGGCCAATAATTTATCAATCCCTAATTAAGACTGATCCTTCTATACCATCATGCGAACTGACAAAAATATATGGTCTGTCACATTCTGAAATTGCGTCAAATCCCAAATTTTCAGCAGAGACAAAAACGTTTAAAAATATCATACTTCCATTGTATTGAGATTTTTTTATAGTAAGTACCAACAAGTAATTTACTACCGATTAGAAAATTATCGAATTAGGAAAAACTTGGAGTTATATCAGTTCTGTAAAAATGAAGACATCGAAGTCACTGTTGAAAGATACCGCCTCAAATGGTTAGGGCAAGTAGAGAGGATGGAGGAAGGGAGGTTGCCGAAGAGACTATTCTAAGCGAAAAACACTGGGTTCGGTGGAGGCGAAATCTAGGAAGTCGCTCTACGGCTAGAAATAAAAAATGGAGAAGAACAGCGGTCGATGGGGAAGCCTCGCGGAAATTCGTTTCCGAGGCTCACGTCCGTTAAGGACTGTTACTGTTATATTAAAAATAATATAAATTAGGGATTGATCCTTCTGTACCATCATGCGGATGCCAACTGAATAATATAAATATAAAAGAGCAAACACTCAAAAAGAGACATTAATTAATTACTTTAAACAAATGGAAGATTCCAAAATACAAAGCCTCAATTTCTAAAAGACCGGCAACCAGCTAACGAGTCAACGTTTCGTCAATTCAGAGTATGTTATTGGATGTCTTGGATTGATGTGCTGTATCTGCTTGATGCGTCTTTCTATACGGTTGATGTGAGATGTGATGTATCTTCATAGATGTGATTTTTGGTGTATGTCCTGATGATACCTGAATTGGCGAAACGTTGACTGGTTAGTTGCTTGCCGGTATTTTAGAGACTTGAGGCTTTGTGTTTTGGAATCTTCCAATTGTTTTTAGTAATTAATAATAATGTACAAATCTTATTTAATTGAATTGATACTGCTGTAGTTTCGAGATTAATTTGGATAATAACAATGACTAAATATTTTCTATTCTCGACTCGTGACAAAACGATTGTCACACCGCCTATTAGACGATTAATAATTCCCAGGTCCCTAAGGCTTCAATTAATCGCTTTGAGTGCATGCTTCGCGGACGAACATGTGCGCACATCCCACACTAATTGCACTGTATTAATTACAAGCTTCTCAGTTAAAATTTAACTGTATAATGGATGATGTCCAATGGATGATCTCCATAGGTCTAATGGATGATCTCCATATGTTATCACTGATAATAATTAAATAAGTATATATGTGATTTAGTGATATTGGTTTATTATTTTCAATAGTAGACCTTTGAAATCGACCAAGGAAAAAATTGTTGTAACCCCCCCCCTCAAAATTTGAGGTTTTACGTTTCACGATAAGTAGAATCCAAATATCGAATAAAAAAAATCCGTCCGTCCGCCGCCCGCCGTATGGCGTCCGCGGCTTTTCTCCGAGACTGCTGGACCGATTTTCTTGAGATTTGGTGCCAATGTCACTGGTCACCCCAGAATGATCCTCGGAACTCGACTAATGTCTGTTTGTTTCAAAATGGCGGCCGATTAGAGATCTCATAAGCCCATAACTCGGCCAATTACAAAGATAGAGAGGAAATACTGAATAAAGGAGATACCGAATGAAGGAAAGAAGGAGACTGAATGAAGGAAATACCGATTTTCTTGAGATTTGGTGCCAATGTCACTGGTCACCCCAGAATGATCCTCGGAACTCGACTAATGTCTGTTTGTTTCAAAATGGCGGCCGATCAGAGATCTCATAAGCCCATAACTCGGCCAATTACAAAGATAGAGAGGAAATGTAAAGTGTTTTGGAATAAGTATAAAAAGGCATTTAAAAAAAAAAAATGAAAAACAAAAAATCCGTCTGCAAAATTAACCTACAAAAGGGATAAAAATCATTTAAATCGGACTATTAGCTGAGATATAGCGTGATGAACTTCGTAGACTGATTCTCTGGGCGGCTAGTCATCGTGGCCCTAGGCCTCCTGACTTATCTATTGGGCTTCTGACTTACTCGTATCTCTCTGCTTTATCCTTCCTTGGATTATTTCTGCTCTTCTTTTAGTTTCCTTAGTCTTCCTTTTTTTTTTCCTAGTGAAGTGCACATCAAATATTTCCTCTGTATCATTTTACATCACAGCCTACTTGCATTGACACAGTTTTTTAAATTAACACTTCCAGTTCGACACTCTCACTGCGATCATCTTGTGACAAGCTTCAAATTTCTTTTCCTTCTGCGCCTATTGCTTATTTTTTTTTACTTGGACAGAATAGATATATTTGAAATATTATTAAGTAGAAATAATAAACCATTGTATAATAATTTGCAGCGTTTTGTTTGATTGTTATTCTTATATTTGAGTTTTGGTAATTAAAAAAAAAATATTTACTTTCATATTGACAGATGGGGCATTCTTAAAATCTCAGCCATATGAAATAATGGGGCTTCTTTGATGGAT
Source organism: Rhaphigaster nebulosa (assembly GCA_948150685.1). NCBI lineage: Eukaryota > Metazoa > Arthropoda > Insecta > Hemiptera > Pentatomidae > Rhaphigaster > Rhaphigaster nebulosa. The sequence continues at coordinate 1,885,815 of OX411308.1, forward strand.
ATGGCAGCAATTGTTATAGTGAAATCGATAAAGCATAGTCTTAACTTGTTTTACCAGGTATTAGCTTTTATGTTAATAATAATAATTTTACATATGCTAACATTAAAATCCTGACTCCCTGACATGTCCCCTTACTTTAATTTTTAACACTGACTTTGTTCAGCAGCCAGAAAACCTAACATATAGCTATTAAAATAAATTATGTGTGAAAACAAGCTCATTTTAATCAGAAAAGAAAAAAAAAATCGTCATAGAATAATTATGTAGATAATTTTATAAATTAATTGCTTGTTCCCTGGTCATGTACCTCACTCCCACACTTTTTTTTCAAAAATGAGCGCCAAGTAAACTCAAAGCATTCTATAGCTGAGGAAAATAGTTGGCAAGCTTTACCAGTTCCCTCCGAACCAAATTGTAACCGATGTTGAGATAAACCTCTATTAACATGATGTCGCTGTGAGATGTTAAATTAGAAAATGTGCTGTGTGTTCGATGATCCTCACTCCCTCATAGGCCAGAGGAGGCAAGCTAAATATTGATAAAATTCTATTGTACTTCATCAGATTTTTTGGTATTTAGTATGGTGTAAATATGGAGGCTCTAAAGGTAAGGCCTAATCAGTAAAACATGGAAAACCCCACCCCCTCACACCTCACTTTTCATTTATTATAAAAAAAACATTTAAATATGGTTCTAATTCAGTTGCTTTATAAATAGGCTAAAATTAATTTATCGTAAACGCTTTGTAATAATTTAATAATAATAATAATAATAATGTAATAATTTAACTAAAAATTATTCAAACTAAAGATATTTCAATAAAACTATAATTTTGTTATATTCTCTTATTTAATACGGGAAACAAATAACACGGATGAAACCACTGATAACTAATAGACTTAAAATTTTGACAATGTCTGTGAAAGAAGAATTTATTTACAGTTTGATGAGCCTGCTATTAAGTTTTAGGAATGATCGGTGGGTTTAATGGAGTTTTTCATAATACTCCAATGAGCGAATCGTAGATTGGGCACCTACCATTTTTTTACGACAGTTTGAACTTATCTTTTGAAAGTTTTGAAGCATTGAGTAAAAAAAAATATATTTTTTTTAACATTGACAACTGAAGCAACAACCTGCCCTGCACATTAGCATTCCTTGGCTAAATATTGAGACAGAAACTGCAAAATCATTATCACTTACGGCCAAGGTACCTTTCATATTACCACCACGAGTCTATCGAGCAGTCTAGGCTAGCGGTCTGGAGGACGCTATAACGCTTAGAGTGGCCAGTGAGACCTCGTTATGCTGTCAAGCGGCAAATAGTCAGGGGGAGACATCAGTCTGGAGAGAAGGGGGGGGGCTACAGTCAGTCTGAGGGGGAGGGAAGGACTACTGTCAGTCTGGAATGAATTTCATCATTTAAAATTTGATAATTTCCTATACTACACTATCAGACCCTGTAGTCGAAAAAAAACACCGCCAAGTATAAACCAAAAATCCATTTTTTTAAAACAAATGAACAAAAAAAAAATTGTTTTTACAATGAAAACATGTTAATTTTTATTTCAGTCTATGAGACCTAAGGTCTAAAAAATGCAAAAAAAATCTATTATTTCTTTATTTAAAAAATTGATATAATTGTCTTTTCTGAAAAGATTGAAATATATCGAAGACGTTTATTAAAAAAGGCCTAAGCGCCGTTTAGCAAACTTTACAGGAAACATCTCAAGCGTTTTTCTCCAAATAACAATATATTTTTTTTAAAAAATTGTGGGTCTTTTCCGTTTCCAGTACCGCAGTTACTAATCGGTGATTTCTGTGATAATGCTTATTATTTTGCATGCTTAATTTTAAGCATCTGTTGTTATTATCAACTAACCTAGTTACCTGCATTATTTACACTACAAAGTTCTAAATTCGGGTAAAATAAATTTCTCTACACTTGTTACTGATTTTAATACCGAGGATAGTTTTTTTCGTTATTATATCAGGATGTCATACTTCATAGAAAACTGTGATGGTCATGATATGGAGCCTCCATCAAGAGAGTTTCGTCTGTAATTTGGAGGTATAGAAGGAGAACATGTTATACTACTAATATACCTCTATGAATTGGAACGTGGTTCCAAGCTATAAGTTACTATTTAAGACTTCACTATGGTCTATATATTCTTGGGCAAACGAGTATTCTACAATTGGTGCGAAAGGGAGTTACAAATGAAACCTGAAGATTTGGATCTATAAATCTTTTTATATTGCATATTTATTTTATGGTTTAACAATGTAAATAAATGTTTATTTTTGTTGATCACTGCATACAATATTAATAACCTAAACTTTAGCATCATATGTTAAGCTAGTGATCACATAAATCACCGGTTAGTAACTGCGGTACTCGAAACGGAAAAGAATCAAAATTATTGTTTATCGCGTAGAGTAGGAGTTTATTATTATCGCCATCAATAGTCGATTTTTAGACATTTTCCAATTTTTTTTTCGATATATCGTGAGCGGTAATCGTTAGAATTGGTGTTTACGTTCGATAATAAATTGAAACCTAAATTTCGAATTTTTGGCGCTTAAGTCATTTTCAAAAAACGAGGTCGATATATTTTGAAACTTACGGAAGTGTAAAGGGTATAAACTGTATTCAAATTAAAAAAGAGAAATATTTAGCTTGTGAGAAAATTCATATTTATTTTGTATTAACTTTATTGTTTCGTTTATTCAATTCAGATGTCTTTATTTTAATACACTTTGGCTTAGTTTTTAAAAATGCGAATAAATAATCACTTTATAAAAATATTTCTTGAAGCCTGAATCGAAATTAATGATGTATTTAAATTAAATGAACATCAATTAACTACTTTATAAAATCTTCTTAATTTTTAATAAGTTTCAAAAACAAAAAACATAATATTCAGACACTTTCAACTGTTGGATATTAGCAAAAAAAAAACTGCAAATTTTCGTTTTAGAAAGGTTTTAGGGCTGTTTTTAATTAAACAGCTATTCTGTGCTGTCTAAGCTTCCAGAATCAATTATAAGTTCAACAATTAACCAAATAGCCATAGAGAAACAAAAAGTTCAAAAGAAAAACGTTAATTCTCATAAGGCATATTATTTATTGCTTATGCAGGTACTTTCTTTTTCGAAAACTAGAAAGCGAAATTAATTGAAATTTAAAAAAAAATCTATTTCAATATTTAAAGCGTTTTGTGGCCCTATATGCGTACTAGGATGTGTACTAGGTAGAAAAAAAGTATTTGCAGACAAAATCTCATATCTAAATAGACACATCGACTAGAGGCAGTACTTTACTCCGAGACATCTACACTCATACTAAAAGAAATGGGAGGTTACATAACAATTGCTGGGAAAGATTATTTAAAAACAGCTGATCAGCAAGAAACATAACATTAAGAATTTTAAACGTCTAATAAATATTACTAGTTTTCCTATTGTATTTAATTTGTTTGCTGTTGTTAGCTGATCAGCTGCTTTTCATTGTAACCTTCCTCTGTTGTGTATTTTGCTTCTTATTTCTGTTCAATTATTATTTATTCTTTTCTTTTTATTATTTGATTAGTTACTCTTTCACTTATTTTTTTTAATTTGACTAGGTACTTGTAGCTATATACAATATATATATATATATATATATATATATATATATATATATATATAAATACAGTATCATATCTAAGCTTTCATGGTCCATCGTGGCACTTTTTATTTATTTAGTATTATAGTTACAATGAAACTAATAATTTTTTTACTTTCCCTTACCTATATACGAAGTATATAGTAAGGGAAAGTATTGCGATTGTGAAAATTTTCGAATTCGAGTTTTCAACGGAAATACACTTTTTAAGGTCTACTGAGTCCAAATGGTCTGTGTGTATGTGAACAGTCTAGCTCAAAAACGAAAAGTCGTACGATACTCAAATTAGGCATTTAAGGTATTTTATGCTTACTTATAAATTAGGTATGTTTTTTATGCTTGTGATGTTACAGAAACTTTTCGGTCAAAATCGACTAATCGGAAGTGCCACTTTATATAATCGATTTGTACACTTTTTTACAATTTTCTCGAAAACGGCTCTAACGATTTTAATAGACTTGTATGGAAGGTAATTAAATTTTCTAAAAAACAATAAAAGAATCATCAAAATCGGACCAGTATTAGCAAAAATCGGACTAACCGGAATTAGGTATTATATCATGGATATTACAATTGTTTACAATTTTTTCGAAAACGGCTCTAACGATTTTGATGAAACTTGCCTAAATTATTCTTCATAAAGGTCTTTAACTTTTCATTTATATAGTATATCACCGAGGAATTGCAGGGAAAAAAGTTATGATGAAAAGAATATTTTATTTACGCATAGCTTAAAAAGTATGGATTTTACGGAAAAATATGTATAGAATTGTATGGAAGGTAATTAAATAATCTAAAAAATAAAAAAAATCTGAAAAGCTGAAATTAACTTAATAATTTCTACTTTCATATTATTTAATGGAAAGGAAATGTTTTCATGGAAACTAAACCGAAACTTTTAAAATATATTTGCAACTTGACAAAGTTAAAATATATAGGTAGTGTACGGGATTGTTGAACTATAGTTCTTTAAAAAACTGTTTTATGGTACTTAAGTGGCAGAAGAATTGAATGCTGCTGAGTTTATTAGAAGCAGTTTTTATGTGAACTCTTTAAAATTATATTAAAAAGATAATTATTATAGGACGGTAAGGGAAAATTGTGTGATGCGGATGAGGGATATGTTAATTTCATGAACAAATCTTCGAGTGTTTCAGCCAAGCCGACAGTAATTTGGGAATAGAAAATTATTTAGCATATCAAACTTAAGCGAAATACCCTATTAAATAACGAAATTAAATTAAATTTAGATACATTATTATGAAATATATATAATGTGTTATTAATATTTTTTTCGTATTTTTGAGAGAACTTATTTTCTATATTTAATTTTTTGATATTATTCCATGAAGTAATTTTCTGTTTTATTTAAAAAACGTTTCTCACATATTTATATTAAATGCTTTTCAACTTTTCTAGGAATATCTCCTTCTTCATGACAAACTTTATAAAATTACAGAAACAACTTTGTAAATTCATTTTATATATAATCAAAACACGATCAAAAATAACAAGATACTATATATAAATAATTATTCACATATAAATTTTATAAACATTTATAACTATTAACAATTAATTAGTTTTTTTACCTTATGAATTATTAACTATTATCTTATTTTCCTATCTCCACTCTTTTTTTTCTCATTTCATACATAAATTGAATTTTATTTCGTCTTGTATTAGTCACATATTATTTCTTTTTTTTAACTAATAAGAAGAGTACAACTTGGTTTCTGTAATTTTAGAATGTTTGTCCTGAAAATGGCAAAATTCCCCGAAACGTTGAAAATTATGTAATATGTGATTAAAGTTATTTAAATAAAAACGAATATTACAGGAATAAAATTATTTCATGAAATAATACTCAAAATTAAATATTACATAATGTTTTACATAATCTACAATGTTCAAGTGGCTTTTATCGCATCCCAAATCTTTAATCAATGATGGAATTGCTTTGAAGCAGCTTTGAAGTTCCCAAAAGTATTATAATAACAATGACAATATGCGCAATATTGAAGCGGCTGTTTAAAATTCTGATTGGCTCTGAACCAGAGTGAATCTTCATTAAACGGGTTCATTATTGAGAAGAGCCTAAAGTGAAAGAGTTTCAGGTACAGAGCGGGCACCATCTTTATTCAACAAACCTCGGCTCCTGGAAACCTATTTAAGCCGATTAGAGGCTTACTGGCTTCTGTCTCTGATCACAGCTGTTGAATATTATACTCGTCCCCTCATTACAAATTTATAGATTTTATTGACAATTTAAATTTAAAATATTTAGGTCTTTATCATATTGTGGGTCTGATTTTAGTTAGTTGATTCTAATTTAATTTATGATGTTATTTATAACTAATAATGGTTTTAATTCGCATGGATGTGCCCCGTGGTTTCGCGATAAATTTGGACTGACTCTTAAAATACAACAATAATAATAATAAAAGATATAGCGAGCACGAAGGTTCGATGCCGAAACCACCAATCGCTGTCTACAAATCTCGGTCCGCCGAATCCGTGAGATCACTCTTAATGCAATCCTCCCACCTACGTTTCGGTCTACTCCTCGGACATTTATTAACTTTTTAGGAATTCGTTCGTTACTGAGCCCAACGACTTTACAAGCCCATTTCAACCATGGCAATGATATCACTTGGATTATATTAACAGGGTGCGCATGCTCCGCAATTCCGCGTTGTGCAACCTCCTAAATTCTCCAGTTGGCTCATCCTTTTTCGGACCAAATATTTTACGCAGTAACTTATTCTCGAAGACCTTAAGGCGTTGTTCGTCCTTCAAGGTTAGCGGCCACGTTTCACATCCGTACAGAACTGTAGGCAAGATAATAGTTTTGTATATTCTAAGTTTTATGTTTCTGGACAAAATGCGCGACCCAAGTAATGTTGATACCGAAAAATAACAAGCATTGCCCGCCTTTAACCGCGCCTTTATTTCCACTTGAATTTCGTTTTTTCTAGAACCCAAATACTCAAATTTCTCAACGTGTTCAAGCCTATTCTCTCCTATATCTATTTCATCAAAATCGCCTCCGTTTCTGCTGCTAACCATATGTTTCGTCTTATCCGTATCTATTTCGAAGCCAAACCGGCTTTCATCTACGTTATTGCATTCAGTTTTATAGTTTCCGCGTACTCACTTATCAATACCAAATCATCCGTAAATCCAAGCACGGATATTTTACCACCCAGCTCTAAACCCCTTTCGGTACGCATCACCTTTCTAATGAAATACTCTAGTGCTAAATTAAATAGGACAGGTGAAAGGGAATCGTCTTGTTTTAACCCCGAGCGAACTTCAAATTTCTCCTAAAAATAATTATCTATTCTAACTTTATTGAATGTTTCGGTCATGCACATCCCTACTAGATTTACTGACTTCTTAGGTATTTAATTTTATAATATTTACCGTAAGGACAATAGTTGATAGGTTCCGTCTAAAACCACATAGGTAGTCTCCGATAATTTCCTCGCACTAGTTAGGATCAACGAGAATATTTTATAATATACCAAATGAATACCAAATAAACATACCTAAAATACCAAATACCTTTTAAATAATAACCTATATTATGTTGTTCAGTCTTATTTGCTATAGATATTTTCAAGGAAAAGGGTCAAAACCACAATCAATTTTTATATACAGTAATGAACTTTCAAATTTTCACACATTTTTTTCTCCGCATCCTCCCATTTATCACACAATAATTTCACAGTTATTAAAAAGTTTAGTTTAGGAGAAGTAAGTCAGTAAGTAAGTGTCAATGAAGAAAAACACATTAATAAGTGAAATATAGTTTATTAACACAGATATATTATACAAAATTCTCCTTAAATTGGATCTACGGTCAACTACATCTACACCAAAAAAGTTTATGTACACACTTTGGTTCAACTGAGAAGAAGTTATTTCAACGACGCAACTAGGATACTTCTTTTTTTAGAAATTAATTTATAGTTACTGCTCCGTTCCTATGGATCGTAGCGTGATGTTATCAAGCCTAAATAAATTGCAGGCTTTATCAAAAGAAAAAATATTTTTTTTAGATCGGACCAATGGTTCCTGAATTCAACGCGTGCAAACTTACAAACTCTCCAGCTTTATATAAGAGGAGGCTTGACAGGTATCTAAATCGTCCTGAAGAATACAAAAGGAATCCGATTTGGAATATTGCGTTGGCTGAAGACGAACGACGACCAGATACTGAAGTGGAATCGCTGAGGAAAAGAAAGAGGACAATGGAGCGGTCTGCAACGTGGCCCTTTATGCTTTACCTCTATCAGTCCCTTCGCCCCTTTACCTTTATCGTTCCCTTCCGCTTCAACGGATCTTCCTTACTCTACCAGAATTATAATATTACAATTCGTCGGGTCTAACCGCTACTAAATATTATAGAAAGTGACATCACTATGCCTTTGTATTATAAAATAAATGTTTTGTTAGTCTTGATAATATTACTTTCCTGTAACTATAAATGAAATATATAGTAGTGGAAAGTATTGCAATCGTGAAAAAATGTGAAATACACGCTTTAAGGTCTTCTGAGTCCAAATAACTAAGTCTCGCAAAATGGTCTATGCGTATGTTTGTCAGTGTGTATATGGACAGCCTAGTTCAAAAACGAAAAGTTACACGAAACTGAAATTACGCATTTAAGCTAAGTATATATCTGGAATGTTACAGCAACTTTGTCGCTAAAATCGTCTTGCCGTAAGTGCCACTTTAAATTGTTGATTTTACACTTTTTAAACATTTTTTTTTCGAAAACGGCTCGAATAATTTTGACGAAACTTCTCTAAAGTCTTTAAAGCCATTCAAGTTATGACGAAAAGAAAAATTTATTTGCACTTAACTCAAAAAGTTTGTATTTTATGGTAAATTATATAGATGATGAGATGAAAGGCATTTAAATTCTATTCTCTAAAAAAAAAATATCTAAGACAAAGTAGTTTTTCTTGAATTCGTATGTAAAAAGTTAATATTATGTTAACATCTCCTGTTACCTTTTAGCAATTAAAACAGGAATATTTATTGGTATAAAATATAAATCAGTCTGCAGGATATAACACGCAAAAATCCGACCTATCACGGTCAATCCATATCAAATGGTCCAGCTCTGGTTTCTCGACCACTTTATGAAAAAGAAATCATACTTTGCCGGTCCATTACTTGATGTTTTGACAATTCAAAAATAATTTTTAAACATTTTTATTGTATACGGTTTGCAAATTGAGGCCATTTTCGTAGCCATATTTCAGTTATTTTTACATCCTTGTACGAAGTAAAGGAAGTATTGTAATCGCGAAAATTTTCGGTTTTCAGATTTCAACGGAAATATCCATTTTGATCATCCCTGAATCCATTTTGACTAGTTTCGTCGTGGCGTCTGTACGTACGTACGTTCGTATCTCGCATAACTCAAAAACGGTTAGCTGTAGAAAGTTGAAATTTCGTATTTAAGATGGATGTAAAATCTAGTTGTGAAACTCCTTTTTTGGTCACTGAATGATCACCGGAAGTGGTACTTTATCTTAAGATCATAATTGATTTACAACAAAAAATATATTAAAATACTATGCAAAAGTTCTCAAATTTATTTTATATTATTTATAACTTATACATTGATCTAAATAACATACTAGATTTTGGTCTAAATTGGAAAACCGGAAGTGGTACTTACGGTAAACTGAAGTTCATATTAGACTTTCATCAGAAATTATATTAAAATATAATGTAAACCATCTCAAATTTCATAAATAGCTAATACAGGTCCGATTTTTATGATTCTTTTATTATTTTTTAGATAATTTAATTACCTTTCATACAATAATACACATAATTTACCGTAGAATGCATACTTTTTAAGCTATACGCAAAGAAAGTATTCTTTTCATCATAACTTTTTTCCCTGCAATTCCTCGGTGATTTACTACATAGATGAAAAGTTAAAGGCATTTATGAAGAATAATTTAGCCAAGTTTCATCAAAATCGTTAGAGCCGTTTTCGAGAAAAATGTAAAAAAGTGTAAAATCGACTATATAAAGTGGCACTTCCGGTTAGTCGATTTTGGCAAAATGTTGCTGTAACATCACATGCATTTGCCAATCTTAAATACGTAATTTCAGTATCGTAGGACTTTTCGTTTTTGAGCTAGGCTGTTCACATACTCACAGACACACAGACCATTTTGCGAGACTTGGTTATTTGGACTCAGGGAACCTTGAAACGTGTATTTCCGTTGAAAACTCGAATTCAAAATTTTGACGATCGCAATACTTCCCCTTACTATATACTTCGTATATAGGTAAGGGAAAGTAAAAATTTATAACTTTTAAATATTATAACTTTTATAATTTATAACTTTTTTTAAGACAGGTAAGAACCTCAGGTGAAGACCGATACGTAAGTGATTTGATTACACTAAGTTCGACTTCCCAGGTTAGAGTTTTTACAGGAGTTACTAGAAGCAATCTCTAGTAGAGATTACTTATATCGGTATCAAAACCTCGGCTGCGCTATGCCATTAATTATTATCGTTGTCATCAATAATAACACCTTAATATCCTTCCTTAGTAAAGTAAGTAGCTGGTGTCAGTTGTTTGTTGGGCACGTGGCAGGGAATCTGGAGAAATAATATTAAGTAAAACTGTTTGACCATACTCGGCCTGGCTGGGAAGTTAACTAATCGTGAACAAATATAGCAAAGCCTTCAAAGGACTCGCATCTAACAAGATGTCCTTTACACATCCACTGCCTAATTAACTAGCCAAACCCTCATTACCTTCATTAAGGACTAATACACACAGCAGCATTCTTACATTTAAACAGCCTTATGTATCTCTCAAAATATATGTTTATGTTTAATATACATAAATAATAAAAAGAGGCGGATACTACATAAATAAAGGCGATTGGACTATTTATGAAGGTTTACTCATATAAAATACTAATGCGATGAAAGGTTTAAAATATTTAAGAACATGCTTAAGATGCGGTAAGAAATAAAACCCACAACATCTAATGAAAATATAACAATAATAAAAATCAGAAATATAAAAATAGAGGGATTGCATTGTAGAATATCAGAGAAATTAGAATAGTAAAAATATAAATATAAAATATCGAAGTTAAGAGATATAAATGAGAAAAAAAACGGAACAGAAAATAAAAAGTTAAAGAAAAGAAAGGCATAATAGATAAGAGATAAAAAAGTGAATGAGAAAAAAAATTAATTGGGGATTGATAAATTATTTGCCACTTCTATAAATTTGTTTTATTGAAAACTAGTTTCGAATTTTATACATTCATCTTCTGTTCTAAAAACACACAAAAATTCAAAAATAAGCAATTTAAAATACAGTTTGGTATTATTATACGTTTTAAATTAAATGTAATATAAATAATTATTATAAAATATGTATGAATTATGACCAAAATAACCAAATAAATATCTCCAATAGTCCAATCTTAGAATTTATTCCCATCCATAACAGAAAAACGCTGCAAATTATTACACAATGGTTTATTATTTCCACTTATTTATTCCACTTGTTTATTATTCCACAAAAATATCTATGCTGTCAAAGTAAAAAATATGAAGCAGTAGGTACCAAAGGAAAAGAAATTTGAAGCTTGTCACAAGATGTCCGCCGTGAGAATGCCGAACTGTGTTAATTAAAAAAACTGCGTCAATACAAGTAGGCTGTGATGTAAAATGATACAGAGGAAATATTTGATGTGCACTTCACTGGGAAAAAATAAAAACGAAGTTCATTAAGCTATATCTCAGCTAATAATGGTCCGATTTAGGTGATTTCTAGTTCGTATTGTAGGGATTTTCGTTAGCTTTCGTTTAAATACAATAAAAGCACCAAGCAAAAATTTTTGCGGACGGATTTTTTTTTATTCGATATTTGGATTCTACGTATCTTGAAACGTAAAACCTCAAATTTTGAGGGGGGGTTACAAAAAAATTTTATTTGGTCGATTCCAAAGGTCTATTATTGAAAATAATAAACCAAAAGCAATTACTCAGCGGAATTACTGGAGAAACCCCGGCCCTTAAACCGTTTACCTACAAACACCTCACCTTTCTTCCATTACAATCATTTCCATTACTAGTTCAGTGCGAGAACAAAGCAATGTCATCTTTTCTGTTTGATATAATCCATTTAAACCTTGGTGAGTACCAACATGGATTTCTTGTCTTAATTAAATTCATAATTCATAAATGTTTTATAATACTGATTTATATTACATCTAATTTAATATGTATAATAATACCAAACTATATTTTGATTTTTTTTTTTTAATTTTTGTTTGTTTTTAGAACTGAAGACGAATGCATAACATTCGAAACTAGTTTTCAATAAAACAAATTTATAGAAGTGGAAAATAATTTATCGATCCCTAATTAGATTGATCCTTCTATAGATTCATGTCAACTGAAAAAATGAATTGTTGACCTAACTTGATCTCTGATCAGTTGCAGAGAAAATAAAAAATATTGTTATAAGTATTTGTTTTAATTTATTGTTTGGAAACTATATATTTTAATAAGATAATATTATATATGAAGAATCAACGAGAGAAAGGTAGAGAGTAATATTTTTTCCGAAATGGAGTTATACACATCAATATGTTCAAATTGTAGTGTTGAGGAATAAGTTGGTAAAAAAAGAAACATCAAGACATGTGAATGGTAGGTTTGTTGAAAGTTTTTGTATAATATTTATACATTGAAGAAAGAGGGGAGCTCCAAACTTTAAAACTTGATTTTCTAGAAACGCATTTCGAATACTCTACCTCATTCTCCCGCGGACTCTTTATATACAAGTAAAAATCTACTAGATACATAAAACTGAGTAGCTACACTAACAAATCATAATGTAATGCATTAAAAGTTGAGTAATTATCAATATAAGAAAATATATGTGAAGAAAGAAAGTGAAAAAGAAATAATTAATTTAAAAATTAAATATATAGTAAGATTGGCTAGCTAAAAAAAAGGAAAAGAAAATTTTGAATTTAAAAGTGAAGCATTAATAAAAAAAAATATCTGATGTGGGCAACACATGATTCCTTGTACGCCTATTAAATTATAAATCCGTGGCTCAAAAAGTGATACTGAATTTCGTTACTAGTTTCCGAAGATTGCAGTAAAAACGACACTCGGCGTCCCGACATCCATCTATTGACACACACACACACAAACACACACTCTTGTCACTGGAGGTATAATTCCGTTATTATACGTCGTTTTCCTTCAGTAGGCAACTAGTTTCCAAGATATTTCTTCATGTTCCATGACAACAATAAAACTGTCAATATCCTGGATAAAGCATTAGAAATGGACAGTTTCGACATATTAAGCGGAAAAACCGACTTAACTAATATCTTATTCGCATGATGAAGACTTGTTGATCTCACAAATGGGAAAGAAAACTAGTATTTAAGACTCAATTTTAAAACTTAAAATAAGTAATAAAACGCTGCAAATTATTACACAATGGTTTATTATTTCCATTTAGTAGTCTTTCAAAAATTTCTATTCTGTCCAAGAAAAAAAAATAAGCAGTAGTCACCAAAGGGAAATAAATTTGAAGCTTTTCACAAGATGATCGACGTGAGGGTGCTGAACTGGGAATGTTAATTTAAAAACTCTGTCAATTCAAGTAGGCTGTGATGTAAAATTATACAGAGGAAATATTTGATGTGCACTTCAGAAGGAAACAAAAAAAAGGAAAGACTAAGGAAGCTAAAGGAAGTAAAGATAATCCAAGTAAAGATAATCCAAAAAAGAATAAAACAGAGAGATACGAGGAAGTCAGAAGTCCACTAGATAAGTCAGGAAGCAGGAGACTTGCCGCCAGGAGAATCAGTCTCAGAAGTTCCTAACGCAATATCTCAGCTAATAATGGTCCGATTTAAATGATTTTTATTTCGTTTTGTAGGGAATTTCATTGGCTTTCGTTTAAATACAATAAAAGCTCCAAACAAAAATTTATATGCACATAATTATTTTTACGTTTTAGATCATAGAAATGATAATTAAATTTTATTCAATTTTAAGTTCAAGGTAATGACACGTTGGCTCGCTATTTTACATTCCATTTTGTTGCTTTTCGTAGTTTTTCAGCTGCAGCATCTATGATTTTATCAATTTTTTATTAAAATTTTGTTTTATTATTATAAAACAAATATGTAGTATTATTATTAATGATTGTTTTATTAAATCATGGTGTCAATGTTTTTGATAATTATTGCTCGAGCTTGGAGACACGTCCTAATGACGGTTTTGATCACTGCGAGGAAATACAAAGTATAATAATTATTCCTCTCCATTTCATTAAAAACGAGAGAAACATGCTGACGTCATGTGAGATCAGGGTGTCAATGTCAGAATGATCCGCTCTGTGACTGACTAATCGATAGTTGGGATATCAGTGAGAATCGATAGCTGCTATGAAGGAGGTAGAAGATGTTTAATGATGTTGTTTTAGAGCTCCCTCTCTCAAGTTTCTTCCTCGGTGTTAAGTTTCCGCAAATTACTACATTTCCTTTGAATACCTCTCTCTTAGATATAGCTAACATCGATTTTGTTATTCAAGAAACATTAATATATTATAAAGTAAAATTTTATGAATGAATTTCTGTCTTGCAGATGGATCGTACTGTTTTTACTTCCTTGTACGCTGTAAAGGAAGTATTGTAATCACGAAAATTTTCGGTTTTCAGTTTTCAACGGAAATATCCATTTTGACCATACCTGAATCCATTTTGACTAGTTTCGTCGTTGCGTCTGTGCGTACGTTCGTACGTATCTCGCATAACTCAAAAACGGTTAGCCGCAGAAAGTTACAATTTTGTATCTAGGATTGCACTATAATCTAGTTGTGAACCTCTCTTTTGGGCCACCGTATGATTACCGGAAGTGGTACTTCACTTGAAGGTCATTATGGATTTTCATCAAAAATTATATTTAAATATAATGAAAAACTTTTCAAATTTGATATACAAGACCTATATATTAATATAAATAACATAATAGATTTTGGCCTAAATTGGAAAACCGGAAGCGGTACTTTACTGGAAGGTCCTATTAGACTTTCATCAAAAATTATATTAAAATATAATGTAAAACATCTCAAATTTGGTAAATAGGTCTTTTATATCGATATGAATGTATTTAATATATTTTTGTAAAAATTGGTGAGCCAAATTACATTAAAAATTATATTTAAATTAAATACATAAATCATATGTTTCGGTAATAAAGGTTACAAACTCAATTTGGTTTCCAATCCAATTAAACATTTTTATTACTTGTTTTAAGGGTTAAAATTGAGTGTAAAATACTATACTGGTTTTCCTCCCCATTTGTGTGTGTGCATGTCAATAGATGGATGTCTGGACGCCGAATGTCGTTATTGAGATACTGTAATCTTCGGAAACTAGAAACCAAATTCAGGATCACTTTTTGAACCACCGATTTATAGTTTTATAGGTGTACAAGGAAGTCATGTGTTGTCCACATCAGATATTTTAAAGGTGATTTAGGCTATTAAAATAGATGAATCCGCCTGCACAAAAAACAATTTGCAGCCTATTATTCCCAAGCATTCTGCGATATTGTCGAGACCCGGCAAAAACAGATATCGCTGAATAATTTATGAAACACGACGAGGCACGACTGAGTGAAATTGAAAACGACCACCAGGTGGCGCTAACTAGGGTTATATCACCAGATATCTCTAAAATAGAACCAAATTGTTAATACAGGAGCCAGTGGCTACGCGAGTCGTCATCAGGAGGACATTAGAGTTGGATGAGACAATTAAAGTTGGGACGTCAGGATCTGCGGCGCCATCCATCATCCGCTTCTCGCCGGCCCGTATTCAGGTTGCTCAGGTGTTCAGGTTCCATCCAACATTCGCATAGAAAATAACGGCAACGATTAAGCTACGGATGAAATAGGTTGGACTATATTTCAATTTCAAATTGACTATTAATAATGGAATTATTTCGCCTCTGATTTTTTTAATTTATGTAAACACAACGCGCATTATAAATATATATATATATATATATATATATATATATATATATATATATATATATATATATATATTTATAGGGTTTCCTGTAAGTCATGGGAAATAGAGGTGATAGTAGACCTCATAAGCAACAAAAAAAAGTACATTTGGACCATGAACCGATTCCGCACAGAAATAAAGGAAATTTAAATTTTCTCTTTTTTTTAAATGTCACGTTTTTGTCGGATAGGAAGCGATCACTCAAAAAATTTTCAAAATAATTAAGTTCCACTTATACCATCAAAAAGTGGACAAAGTTCCCTTTAAAAATATAGTCTGATTTAATCAGTTGACATCCGCATGATGGTATAGAAAGATCAATCAAATTAGGGATTGATAAATTATTTGCCACTTCTATAAATTTGTTTTATTGAAAACTAGTTTCGAATGTTATACATTCATCCTCAGTTCTAAAAACACACAAAAAATTCTAAAATGAGCAATTCAAAATAAAGTTTGGTATTATTATACATATCAAATTAGATATAATATAACTCAGTATTATACAAAACAGACAAGAAATCAAATACATGTTGGTGTCACCAAGGTTTAAATGGATATCAAACAGATTAAATTTTGCTTAAATGACCAAATAAATATCTGCAATAGTCCAATCTTAAATTTATTCCCATCTATAACAGAAAAAACAATTACTCACCGGCATTACTGGAAAACCCCTGACCCTTAAACCGTAACATAAAACATCTTACCTATATTTCGTTCATTGTTAGTTCAATGTGAGAAGAAACCAGTACAAACTTTTCTGTTCGATATAATCCATTTAAACCTTGGTGAGTACCAACATGTATTTGATTTCTTGTCTTAATTAAATTCATAATTCATGAATGTTTTTATATAATACTGTTTTGTATAATACTAATTTATATTACATCTAATTTAATATGTATAATAATACCAAACTATATTTTGAATTGCTTATTTTTTAATTTTTTGTGTGTTTTTAGAACTGAGGATGAATGTATAACATTCGAAACTAGTTTTCAATAAAACAAATTTATAGAAGTGGCAAATAATTTATCAATTCCTACTTAGTCTGATTTAGCTTAGTCCAAGGAGAAAGGGTGTTTTAGGAGGGACGAATAGCGATTTTCTTTTTTTTTTTTAAATCATTCTATCTGTGAATGTTTTTCTCAGCCCTCTGTTGAGTTACAGATAACCCACTTTTAAGAAAACTGCGTTTACTATGCTTTAATTTCGAATAAGTGAAGTCAAGTTTTCTTTTGGGGTTAGTCCAGAATTGATTTATGATTTACCAAAAAGTGCAGTGTGGAATTAGATTTCCCCGACAAAGAAGTGTTTTCAGAAATAAATTTATTGAATTCACTTTGTTTCCAGTCAATACAATATCAAGGAAAATACAGAATAAAAAGCTTATTTATAAAGTAAAACAAAACTTTACCAAAATAATATCTTTAAATAAATCTGAGACACAAACTATGCTAGGCTAAGAGTACGTGTTTGGATCTTTTGTAAGTGTAACTTCGGAGGGAATTTTTATTGTAATTACCGATCTCTTTTATCAATAGGTTTTCGGAAGCTATTTTTCTTGCAAAATATGATTTGGTTTGAGCGAAGAACTATTGCTAAATTGTGGGAAGTTCTATGTCTTGGAGCATGGACGTGATTTTAGTATACCGGGGGAGGGGGAGGGGAGGGGGAGAAGAGGTAGTTATTAATGATCATCATACAAAGGTTTTGAATCCTTTCAAGTTTATTGAAATTTGTTTTACAAGTTGAGCTCCACACTGGGGAGGCGTAGGTAAGCTGAGCTCGGATCACTGATTTATATATAGAGCATAAGTTTGTGTTGGGGGTTTAGCTTGGATTTTTTTATTGAAATATGGGAACATTTTAAATATAATTGTTTTGGCTTTATCTGTTTTTCTGTTAATGTGTTCTGTGAAAACAAACTACCAAAACAATTTTGACATCAAGTATGAAATAACTATTCCAGAAAATAAAAAAATAATTTAATAAAAAAATAAAAACCCCGATAACGGAAATAAATTTTATAATCGCATTCCTTCTAAGGGACGGATTGTAAGAAAATAATATTGCAACATCACTAAAAAAAAAAAAAAAATATGAACAAGAAAATAAAGCAACGACAGAAGCTGTTTTAAAAACTGGAAGGGCGTAGAGTTCTGTTTGGCTTTTATGAAAATTTATTTTAATAAGGATATATATTTTTTAAAGTATGATTTGTATTCTGTAAACAGAAATATTTTGCTACTCAAAAAATCAGTAGAAGACTAATAAAATTAAAAAAAAAAATCTGTAGTATTACAACCCATGAAGGGTATTGGGTTCAGTGCTTGGTAAGGACCGTACTGTTTCTAGGCCAACGGTTGTGCAAGGAGGCGATCACGCTCAATCGCCAGGTTTTTTCTCCAATTAGAATTATCCACTTTGTAGAGACTGGGTGACCCCTAGGAGGGTCTCCCGATCCCACATTGTCGAACCACGGCTGATAACAGAATAAATGATTACTTGCCACAGCCGGCCTCGAACCCGGGACTGGGAGCATAGCAACACAGTGCCTTACCACTGAGCTGCTCCGCTCCCAATAGAAGGATAATAGACTTGAAAATTCAAATTTTTAGAATTTTAATTAAGAAAAAAGGTGCTAGTTGAATAATTATGCAACTGAGAAATTTTACAAGTGTTTTTCCGTTTGTAAATTCGCTTTTATTTTAACCTCTTGAATTTGCTTTCCTTTCGTTAGTGTAAGTCCCTGATACTCGAACTTTCCAATTAATTGAAACATATTTCCTTCTAAATCTTTATCGTTGTTTCTACTTATTTCTTCTTTTTCCCGACTCACATCAATGCTGATTAATTTGATTTAACTTTTATCCTATTCTCACCTAACAATATGTCGATAAATAACCGAAAATAGACGAAATGATTTTATCAACCGAATCTCCCTCGTCTAATTAACCAACTTCAATTCTTCATAAAAATATTTATATATGAATTATTAAAAAAAAAAGAAGCTTATAAGTAGTTATTTAATCTTTTTATTAGTCATAAACCCCCGTCACTATAAAATATCCATTAATATGTATAAATAGCTGTCCCAAGCAGTGTCGATATTAATCATAAGAACATAACTTTAAGACCTCATAAGCAACAAACAAGTACATTTGGACCATCGTCCGATTCCGCACAGAAATAGAGGAAATTTAAGTTTTCTCTTTTTTCAAGTTCCAAGTTTTTGTCGAATAGGAAGTGATCACTCAAAAAAATTTCAAAATAATTAAGTTCCACTTGTACCATCAAAAAGTGGGCAAAGTTCCCTTTAAAAATATAATCTAATTTGACTTAATCCAAGGAGAAAGGCTGCTCCTTTTTTTTAAATCATTTTATTTGTGAATGTTTTTTCTGTAGCCGGTATTTTTTATTAACTTAAATTTTATTTTAACGTTTTTACTTTTTCGAATATTGGCTATTTGTAATTTATTATCTTATGATCATAACCTTACAAATGATGTAATAAGAAACATTGAAAAAAAAAACAACTGAAAATACTTCCAATATAAAGAAATATTTTTTCATTATTTTGAGCTCACATTGTTTAAAAAAAAAATCACGGGTATTGACAGAGTAATTTGAGCCATAAAACTTTAAAATCGGTCGTGCATTTTGCTCAAAAAATCGTGAGAACCCTCAAACGGACGGACTTAACACATTCAATACAACATTTCGGTACAACTATAGACTAGGGGCGTGTTATCACTTGTTCGTTCCGAGGTCACCCAAACGTTGCCGGACTAGCACACTCTAGCGTCATTTGTGCTAACTAACTGCTTTGCATTCAATTGTAACATTCGTATTCATTACAATTATTAAAATTGTTCGTCGAGGTCGGGTCCTTACCGAAACTTCAATTATTACTGCTTTAATTAGATCACAGCTGTAGATTTCCGCTCGCTCAAGAGATACATAAACCCCAAAAGTTCCTTTTCAGTTGAGGTCGGGTCCTTACCGTAATTTAAAATAACACTCCTTTGAATTATTACAAAAATTTGCCCAGATCACCGGAAGTTGACATTATTAGTAATTTTAAATAATATATAATTAAATCAGGGACAATTTTAATAATTCCAATGAATACGAATGCTACAATTGAATGCAAAGTAGTTAGCACAAATGACGCTAGAGTGTGCTAGTCCGGCAACGTTCGGGTGACCTCGGATTGAACAAGTGATAACGCGCCCCTAGTCTATAGATCTCCCAATATTTCTTTAATATTTTGAGCTCAAACTGTTTCAAAACATTTACGGGATCACAACGAATAATTTGAGCCTTGAATCTTTAAAATCCGTTAAGCCGCTCGCACGAAAAATCGTTAGATTTCTACTAACGTTTAAGGTAAACACCTTATCATCTTTGTGGCTTCGCCGTAGTCGGGTGAAAAATACCCACAACATGTTTGATTAAGAGATATTATGTATAAAAGAGATACATTTCCAAATAAGGTGATCGCGTTAATATTTGTATGTATAATAGTACATTCAAATAATAAAACATCTTCGTATTAGCACCATACCAAACTATATGCATAAAACTGCTAATTAAATGTATCTTACAAATGTGTTATAGCTAATAATGCTATGTTATACAAAAAAGTAAAGTCGTTATAACCAAAATTTAACTTAAACAACAATTAAAAAATTGATTAATGTATCAATAATAATACCACAACTTCTTAGGAGATCCATCAGGACGTTAAAATTAAACGACTGTGTATTATAAAGGCTGAATCACACCTGCCGCTTCGAACTCGACTGAGAAAATATTGAAGAGGAGAGAGGAAATCATATGCAGGAGACAGAGCGTGAGTCAGTTATTAGTATTCGCTAAACATGGTTTCGCGTCAGAGAAAAAATTATATAATACAGAGAGTTTTCAAGCCATATTGACAAACAGTATTTGTCGTATTAGAGGAAATCGAAGATGAAATTAGCAATATTAGAAACTGATTATGGACAAGACCTATTATGAAGAGATATTGGAGAATGGACTGCAACTCTGTTAAGGAAATTTGAAACTCAAGATATCAAAGAATATAGATCTTTCCTGATATTGGGTTTCTCTCACTTCGCAAAGCTGTGCACCATAACTATGTGAAAACTTATATTTAATATGCCCTAGTTGGAATTTATCTAAGCCGGACTTTTATAAAAAAAAAATAATTGTTGGAAAGAACTAATATTACCAGAACTTTTAATAATATAAATTCTTAAGGAACTTTTTCTCAGAAGAACTTCTATGTTAATATTTTAATTGTAAACGTTCTTATAAAATAGTTAAACTGAAACTTTTTGAAAAAGTTCAATAACTGTTTCGAGCCTATAGAGAGAGTTCAAAAAATTAAAAATATCGAGGCCCTATATATTGAGATATCAATATGTTTGAAAACTATGGACACGATATATATCGATCTTTGTTTCGATATTCACATCCCTACTATCCACTGTCTCGCCTGAACCACTCGCCAGTTACTAGTCCGATTACTGATCGCATTAGCCGAGCACTGGAGCGAATTCACTGTCTCGGTCCAGCACTCAGCAGCTGTAATTAATTCAGCCTAAGGATAGTAACATCTGATCATCCTGTCTCCAGGGATTTATATTGTTTTTTCATATCTCAATTATAACAAATTATAGAACGATAAGTCACTGACGCGACATCAAATTGACAGGGACTAGACTTTCTCGCTGGAGCCGGTGTTTCCAAATTATTCCTTACAGGAGTGCAAAATACAACTTCGAGAATATTCTCGACCTTGTCAAATATTTCGCAATCGAGACCTAACACCTTGTCCAATTGGAATTTTAATTTCATTTTATTACTATTTCAGATCGTCTGTAATTTATTTTATAATTATACTAACACTATGGAAGAGTCTAATAAGCGTGTTCCTTATATAAAACCTGGGCTTGTGATAATAAAAAGAACTTTTACCGGTAGGCTTAGAGACCTTATGAGAGACCCCATTCCTCGATAAGGATAAGAGAAAAGGGGCGATCCTTCTCAATATTCCTTATTGATAAAGGACCTCCGACCTGTCCCCATTGTCCTCCCGGCCTGACCGGACTATTTCAATAAGCTCCGTACAATAACGAGGTCAGTGAGGTCCTCCAGCCAAAACTCAACAGCTTATTAGTTTACAGGATCTACTTTCAATAATATTTTTTTATTTAAAGGGAACCTCAAAATATTTGTTTATTTCCGTAGGTGAAACTTTATAAATAATGGTTCTTACCATCAGCAGCTTATCTCACATTCCTGAAATAAAATCTTCATAATGGATACTATGATATTAAAAAGACTTAAGTTTCTCAAATAGTAGTAAATAACGAAAAATATAAGTTCATGAAAGTTAGGCAAATACAATCTTAGAGTGATTTTTTCTATTTGATCAGTCTTTTGTAGGATGTTGATGTGAGATATTAGGATATTACTCAAAGATTCCAAAACAAAGCCTTAATTCTCTCAAATATCAATAAATTAATAACCACTTAACGTTTCGTCAATTCAGGCATCAGGACACAAAAGGATAATATCACATAAACGCAGATCAAATACAGCATATCTCGCATTAAGTCTATTTTTAAAACTGAGAAATATTATATTCTGTCTCAATGAAGGACAACTGTAAGAGCGATTCAAGAGTTCACCACTCAATATTTACAGAAAATTAAATAAATGAAATAATAGAAAAATAATAAATAGGAAAGCATAAATAAAATAAGCATATTAAAAACAAGCATACTTATACACACTGTTTGCAATCGGCCTGAGGATATCTCAGTGTTTCTGTCTCAATCACGTCACTGTATTGTCGCAACTTAAAGCCAGTGGAGAAAGAGTATGGGCGCAGAACAGCAATATAGTTATTTACAAAAGTCTTCGGGGCCACTGCAGTTTCAACATTGTAAGGATGGATGGAACTGGATAGGGATTGTGCTTTAGGATTAGGATGATGAGTAAGGTTTTGGTAAAATTTGGTCACGATGGAGTTTATTGTTGGTGACATAGTATGGAGCATTGATTATTGTTCGAAGGACTGAAAGGATTGGATGCGTTTGATGTTCGAAGATTTAGCTGTTCCCCTATAGGTCTCCAGATAGCTGTTCCCCTATAGGTCTCCAGATAGCTGTTCCCCTATAGGTCTCCAGATAGGTTCACATGAAGTCTAAAAAGACTCAGCACAATCTCAATTAATGTGATATATGCTATATTTATGTGATCATTTCTTTTTCTGTTCTGATTTTGCCTGAATTGGCAGGACGCTGACTGGTTAGTTATTTACTGGAATTTGAGAAACTTACGATTAAGATTTGAAATCTTCCAAGAATATCCTAACGGTAATATTTATCTCCTTGATTTTCGATCTCTTTAATTAATAATTACTTTTGAACTAATTCACAATACTCAAAGTGTTATAAAATAATTAATTATGGATGCATATACTAAGGAATGTAGTGATTTATGATAATTATTCAATCAACTAAATTTAATCATAACGACCGTAGCATATACAGAAATAAAATACTAATCCTTAGATTCAACTTAATTTGCAGTTTGCAGTTTACAGTTAACGAATCGCACACAGTGAAAATAATAACCCTGCAAATTATTTCCAGATAGTTATATATCTAATATTTATGTAGTTATTTATTTGGATTTTATTTTATTTTTTTATCTAAATCCTTTGGTATAATTATTCCAAAATAATTCATAAATGGCCGAGATATGGGCGTATGAAACATTTAATCGGCCGCCATTTTGAAACGAAATGGCGGATGGTTCCGAGCAGTGACGTAAGTGGACTTTTGCTTCTGGCGACAGAGAAAAATGATTTTTGCAAACAGAGAAAAAGTGCGTCCCCTTGAGCAAGAGAATGAAGAGTGCACGAGAGAGAGAATATTTTTTTATGACACAACTCCATTTTTATGCCCTATCGATATGAAGGCGACATAAAAAAACAAAAAACCCTCCTGGAATAGTTTGAAAACAACTGTGATAGAGGAAGGACGAAGGGGGAAATTTCAGTGTTGGTGAGATGAAAGCAACGGTATTTAATCACCCTTGATCGAAAACAAAATATTCTTCGTAACAGAATAATTCCCAAAAAATTCAAATAATCGTCACAAACTTATAGCGCTTAGTTTAGTTTCAATAAAAATATTAGTGGGAGTGTTTTTTTTTTTGTTGCAAAAAAACTCTGAATTAAAGGCTAAACATAGAATACCTTTGATATTTAACAGCACGATACTAAAAATTAAATTTCTTTAATATTCAATATTCCTTTCTTAATTAACTTGCCACTTGGCATACTAGTATTTTATTGCAATTTATGTTTTATCTTTGTTTATATTTGATTTTTAAAAAATTCTTTCTCTTTCGGAATTAAGTTTTCATAAAATGGACGACCAAGAGAGCAATCTAGTGAAGGGAATGAATATTGATGTGCCGCCAGATTGATTTGGCAGAGCCGATGGAAGGCTTTTAACAACCTGTTATGATTGTATTAAACAAGATGGAGATGAAAGTTAACAGGCTTTGTTGTTGTTGTTGTAAACCCTTTGTACAACAAACTTAGACCGAGTTCTCTTCCTGTTAGATCGCTGGCACCTTCCGGCTAGATGATCCGCGATAATATTTGGTATTAACTGCTTCCTCAATTAAAGTGCGTCAATTATTATCTCTATTAGATTATAATTGCCTTCAGAACTATTCCACCATCTTTGGGCGTTGTTTAAACATTTTCCAGCTGAGCAAATAATACGAACCATTTTAACTAATGAGATTTAAAAAAATCAAACAAAAAATCAGGCGAATTCAGTACTGGTGAACATAAAATCACATAAATACAAATCAGAGATAGCACGTCACACTTTAACAGCCCAAAAATACTAAGCAAATTGAAGTATAGCTTGCCCACAGTTAGATGGCATTCCTTGGGCGAACTCATGGGTTACTAAATTGAAACTAACGTTTTTACTTCCTTGTACGAAGTAAAGCGAAAATTTTCGGTTTTCAGATTTCAACGGAAATATCCATTTTGACCATCCCTGAATCCATTTTGACTAGTTTCGTCGTGGAGTCTGTACGTACGTTCGTTCTTATTTCGCATAACTAAAAAACTGTATTTAGGATTTTGTAAAATCTAGTTGTGAACCTCCCTTTTTGGTCACTATTTGATCACCGGAAGTGGTACTTTACTTGAAGGTCATAATTGATTTCCATAAAAAATTATATTAAAATACTTTGCAAAACTTCTCAAATTTAGTATTTATAACTTATATATTGATTTAAATAACATACTAGATTTGGTCTAAATTGGAAAAACCGGAAGCGGTACTTTACTTAAAGGTCATATTAGACTTTCATCAAAAATCATATTAAAATATAATGTAAAACATCCCAAATTTGGTAAATAGGACTTTTATATCGATATGAATGTATTTACTATATTTTGGTTAAAATTGGTGAGCCGAAAACGGTACTTTACTTGATGGTCATAATAAGCTTACATCAAAAATTTTATTTAAATTAAATACATAAATCATATGTTTCGATAATAAAGGTTACAAACACAATTTGGTTTCCAATCCAATTAAAAATTTTTATTACTTGTTTTAAGTGTTAAAATTTAGTGTAAAATACTGTTTTTTTTCCCTATTTGTGTGTGTGTGTGTGTCAATAGATGGATGTCGCGACACCGATTGTTGTTTTTGAGATACTGCGATCTTCGAAAACTAGTAACCAAATTCAGGATCATTAGTATCATTCACGATATATATATATATATATATATATATATATATATATATATATATATATATATATATATATATATATATATATATATTACAATATGATATGATTATCTTGCAACATATGTATATATTTCTAAATATTTTTGGAGTAAAATCTAAGAGTAAAGATAAAAACCAACGTTAGTTACAACTTAGTGCCGCATGAGTTCGCCGTCGGAATGCCATCTAACTGTTGGCAAGTTATAGTACATCGCTTCAAGACAATTTAACACGTAAACGTAACGAATGTGAATAGCTACTTCAGAAGAACAAAAAAGGACAACTTTTAACTTCTCGATTGAGAATAATTTTTGTATCTCTGATCCTTTTTACTTCTCCGAGGCACTAGATTTGTGTTTATATATATATATATATATATATATATATATATATATATATATATATATATATATTTTAAAGGTTCTAGTGAATTAATATGTCTTAAAAATTCGAAAAATAAATTAATTATTAATTAATAAATTTAATAAATGATTTAAACATTGTAGACGAATTTAATGTGCCCGCAGACTCCCCTATCGCCTTATAGGATGCTTCCCGACTTCATACTTCATACTTCCCGAAATCCTCGCCATCCCTCCGCCCTGACCAAAGGGGGCACCGCAATATCGTATTTCCCAGGTTTAGATCCCCTACTGGGAAAAGGGATTGTAAATCAACATCAATATTACTGCAAGAATATCAACAGTATGAACCTATATATTGTATTTTCCTAGGAAATATTTATATACCTTTTTTGATTTTAAGGACACAAAGAATACAAATAATTTTTTTTAAGCTATTAGTCCAGTCAATGAATGCTCGAAAGAGGGTCGTAGACGGAAATGAAGTGACGGCCAGAATTGACTTCAGGGCTTGTTTGGAATAGTTAAGGAGTAAACATAATAAAAGTGTCCGGGTTTAGTAGCAAAGGCAAAAACAGGATGGGGGAGGGAAGAAGGTCATGAATTTCGGTTTTTCGTTTATGTAACGAAAATGGTTTTTGTAGCTCAAAATATTTTATTTGAAAAACTGGAGAACATTCAATTTTCTACAAAAATTAAGTCCGAATAATGGTTTTCATATATAATATAGGTTAAGAAATATAGCATCTTTTAAGTATCAACGGTGATGACAGTAAAAGGAAAAGTATTGCCCAGTTGCCATGGATTTAATAGTGAATTTTTTTTTTCAAATTTGTTACTTTGAAGTGCTTATAATTTTTAAACTATAACCGATACGAAAAAAATAAAATGAAACATTCTTATAGGAAATTTAATACTCTTCATTGTTTATCAATAATATTTTGAACTTGGTCCAACGGCTATAGAGATATAAACGAAAAAACAAAAACAAAACGAAAAAACACGATCTTCTTCCCCCTCCTCCGTTTGCCTCTGCTACAAGAGCCGGGGACATTTATTATGTTTACCTCTTAATAAAACCAAATAAAGCCCTGAAGTCAATTTAGCCTGCCCCTTCATTTCCGTCTACAACACCCTCAATGACTGGCGTACGTGCACAGTGCATAGAATTTAGATATAGCCTCAAATTACACGACTTTCAGCAGAATTTAGATTTTTTTTTATTTATTACTGGTTTTCCTCGCCATTTGTGAGATTAACAAGTCTGCAGTATGAGAATAAGATATTAGTTAAGTGGGTTTTTCCGCTTAAAATGTCGAAACTGACGATTTCCAATGCTTTATCTAGTGATATTGACAGTTTTAATGTTGTCACGGAACACGAAGAAATCTCTTGGAAACTAGTTACTGAAGGGAAACGACATATAATAACGAAATGAGACTTCCAGAAACAAAAGTATGTGCGTATGTGTCAATAGATGGATGTCGCGACGCCGAGTGTCGTTTTTGAGAGAATGCTATCTTCGGAAACTAGTTAATAAATTCAGGGTCACTTTTTGAGCCACCGATTTATAGTTTAATAGGCGTACAATGAAGTCATGTGTTGTCCACATCAGATATTTTCCTTAGTATTACTAAATTTACCGTTATTTTACTTAATCAAGGTTAATGAACAATATAGAAGCCCTTGCATTAAACCTATTTTAGATTAGGTTTCGAAGCATCTAGGACGTAAACAAACAAGCCCTGACAGCGGCAGAACTTTGCCCGGTTGTTGTGTTGGGAAGGAACCGGAGCCAGCGAGACACTAACTGGGTTACCAACTTCTCCAACATTAGAGCCTTCAAGAGCGGAGTTCTCATGGTTACCAAACTTTTCGCAAGATATCTAAGGACATGTTAAAAGATGTAATTCTTAAAAATAGTGAATATATTGGATGTTTATTTTCACAAGTTTTGAATTTATTTCAACCCAAACGACATATTCAGGGTATCAAAGTGAAATTGATGGTATGGCATCTATCTGAATGATGGTTTATAAAACACATACTTTAGCAACTAAATGTACATGCTTATATTAAAGAAAAAAATATCAAAATTTTCTTCTCTAGGAAAAGCCAATTTTAATAGACTAGAAAATTTCGCACGACCATCAGATTAGCATAAGATTTTAATACATTAGACATAGTACAACTTTAATTATTTAAATTCAGTAATAATTGTACACACAAAAATTTAATATGCGCATTTCGTAACCTAATAGATAAAATCTGTACTCTAACATGGAGCAAATCTTGCTTGCTTCAGTTCTAATATTTATTAAATTATTTGTTTTCCTAGCAGAGTATTATCAAAATACAAAAGTATTTTAACATTACTTTTCAATGCCAGATGAAGTCAAAATTACTTGCCTTAAATTCTCAGTAAGCAGTAGTTCTGCCCTAGTGGGTTGTTATTCATTTATCAATCAAAATATTTAAAATAGCAATTGAATATTCAAAATGATAAACTTTGACAATGGAGATATATATATAAAAAAAAAAATCAGACAATGTATTTAATTGAACTAAATTAATTAATTTTCATAAAATGTTTAATGAAATATTCAGATGCCATACAATATTAGAAAATGTTAATGATCATATCCATCAATAACAAAAAAAAACATTTTTGCCAGAAATGTTAGTCAATTAATATCCAATATGGATCTTAACATGTTTTGAAAAACTTTAAACTTCTATTAGTAAGATAATACAATAAATTATTAATTGAAGGCATGAATAATACACAAATAAAAATGATATTATTATAAACATAATATTTGAAGTGGAGTATCACTCTTGCAGAATTCAATATCAGTCATTGTGGATCATAATAGCCGGTTTTCTACATTTTATTAATTAATTTTAAACCACAATCTGTCATAATTTATATTGTGTATGAAAAAAATATAAATGATCCTATCCATCAATGAAAAAAACACTTATTTAGTAATAAAATATTTGTCATTCGGCATCCATTATGAATTTGACCTTGTTCCTTTATCGCTTTGAGTTAGAGTCCAATACAAAGTATGTTCGTTATATCTTCACTAATATCAGTCTAATTAATTTTTTTTTAATGTTTAGCTTTGTAGGAAATTAAATTATCTTTCAAAAAAACATCTGGAATTTTCCAGGAGATACACTGGAACTATCAAATCAAAGGAGAACCTGTTTCCATAGGAACATATACACAAAACTTTGCAAATAATACACTGCGCACCATCGCGAGTATTCTGTAGAGTACGGTAAAGTCTGCACACGCAATCACGCATGTTTTCTATTCATTTAGCGAGTTTTTCTATCACTCTTTCGCGCGCGATTATTCATTTCATTATTTATACCCATTGAAGCGAGTCCAAGACAGCATCTTATGGAAGATGGTATGAACAAACTTCGCCGAAGAAGAAGAAGCCACAAGTCACTCCACGTCCTCCAAGAACTTCCAACAGTTCTATAATTCATCGAGAGGATGTATATCAAATTCTTGGACTCATTTGGAACTTACCCCCTGTTCATTGTATTAACACCAGGACAAACCCGGGTATGGTAACAGGGAACTATTCAATTTCGTTTTAAACTAGCTTCAGTTTAGTGTTAGTTATAACACAAAACATTGGTGAACCTCATCGTCTTTATTATTTAATGAACAGAAAATATCAAAGAATGGATTTAAACTTCATAAATTCCTTAGAATGTAACACTTTTACAGTAAAAGGAAAATAATAAAAAAAAAACATATGAAGATATAAATCTGCATACAGATATCCTGTATGTTTATAAGGGGCTATTGAAATAGAAAAAAAACGGAACATTAAACCATATGCGGCGACATGTCCGAGGAAGTAAAAAATGTCCCGACATTATCGCTAGTATGTACTAGGCTTTAGAATCATTACTTACAGCTTCTATGGCCCTACACTGTGGTTCCAGTTAATTCAAACCTTGGCCGATCTGTAGGCTTATATAGATTTATTTTAATCGGATCATCCTTAATTAAGGATAAATCTATATATATATATATACATATATATATATATATATATATATATATATATATATATATATATATATATATATAATAATGATAAAAGGCTTAGCGAACCCGAAGGTTCGAAGCCATACCACCAATCGCTGCCTACAAACCTCGGTCCACCGATCACCGTCCAAACCCAGATTCATTAGATCATCCTTAATACAATCCTCCCACCTACGTTTCGGTCTACTCCTCGGACGTTTACCAGTCGGATCATCCTTAATTAACTTTTTAGGAATTCGTTCGTTACTGAGCCCAACAACTTTGCAAGCCCATTTCAACCGTAGCGATTATATAAGCAGGGTGCATGCTCCGCAATTCCGCGTTATGTAACCTCCTAAATACTTAAAGTTGACTCATCCTTTTTCGGACCAAATATTTTACGCAGTACCTTATTCTCGAAGACCTTAAGGCGCTGTTCGTCCTTCAAGGTTAGCGGCCACGTTTCACACCCATACAGAACTGTAGGCAAGATAATAGCTTTGTATATTCTAAGTTTTAAGTTTCTGGACAGAATGCGCGACCTAAGTAATGTTGATACCGAAAAATAACAAGCATTTCCTACCTTTAACCGCGCCTTTATTTCCTCTTAAATTTCGTTTTTTCTAGTAATCACAGACCCCAAATACTGAAATTTCTCAACGTGTTCAAACCTATTTTCTCCTATATCTATATCCTCAAAATCGCCTCTGTTTCTATTGCTAATCATATATTTCGTCTTATCCTTATTTATTTTGAGGCCAACCTCTTTCCCAGCTGTCATCAACGTTGTTGTATTCAGTTTTATAGTTTCCGCGTCCTCACTTAATAATACCAAAACATCCGCAAAGCCGAGCACGGATATTTTATCACCCAGATCTAAACCCCTTTCGGTACGCATTACCTTTCTAATGACATACTCTAGTGCTAAATTAAACAGGACAGGTGAAAGGGAATCGCCTTGTTTTAACCCCGATCCAACATCAAATTTCTCCGAAAAATAATTACCGATTCTAACTTTATTGAATGTTTCGGGTCATGCACATCCCTAATATATATATATTAGGTATATGTATATCTGTATAAGAAGACTAAGTCTTATACAAATTACACAACACACAATCCAAAAAAAAAAAGAACATTTGTGTCATAACATAATATTTGCTTGTTATCTTACATAACCTGAGTCTAATCAAACCAAAAAAAGACAAACTTGGATAAAGCTTAGAGTATACTTATAATAATAAAGAACAGAAAAGCTAAACGTCACCATTTAATGAATCAAACTTTTACACACTGTAATAATGAAATTGTAAAGTCTGCTTAGTTGAGCTTCGCTGTCAATGTTCAATATATTTTGCATGTTTTGCAGATCACAAGAAACGGAGGTTAATGGTTTTAAGATATATTTTCTATTTTCTTCAAAGGATGGACTGTGAAGGAGAATGTGGTAGAGGCCATTATTTAAATACTGTTTACAAAATGGACAGAATTCCTTTGCCTTGAGGATGAGGGTTTTGCTTCCGTGGCGTAGTTTGACGAACTTAACCTAAATGTTAGATATGTTTCTGGTTTAAGTGGGTTAAAACTACAAAGTGATCGGTATATTGATACTGTTTGAATTAATTGTTCTATTGATGTCTATTGAGAAGTTATGGTTCAGGATTTTTTCAAGGATATCACCTTTATTTTTCAATATCCCATTTGCGTGTAAGGTATTGAACTCATCTCTACATCCGTATTGGTCAGCTAGCATTCTGCATCTAGGATTCTTAGTTTGTTGAAACAGAGTTTGGGGAATCTCTCTTTTATATATATATATATATATATATATATATATATATATATATATATATATATATATATATATATATATATATATATTCTTTATTCTACCATTTACAGAATTTCATTTCATATAATTTCACAACCATGATGCAACTACTTAAGTTATTACATATTACTTAGTAAAAAGTAAAGCAAAATGTCAAGTATTCACTGTGGTGGGCTCGTAAATTCAGATATTATAAAACTGAAATTAGACCTTGAGTCATACTATATTATTGAGGTCCCCATATCCCTAGGTCAGGACCTGATAATAAATGGGAAGACCTTTCATGTTATGCGAGTTTTATGTGTGTGTTTAAATATTTCATGATGGTAGATATAGAGGATAGTTCTTTAAGCACAGGACATAATTTCTTCATTTATTTATTTATTAACACCCTACCTTTAGTTTTGGCAATGTGGGTTTCGGCGAGGGATATATCTATAGGAGATAAATCTGTTATGATACGTCTGTAAATAAATTATAAATTTATATTTTTACAATTCCCAATTATATAAAATATTTAATTTAAAAAAAAAAAAAAAAATCCGTGAGCAGTACAACTTCGTCACTAAAGTCGTCTTTTCCCACAAAAGGCAGTCCCCGAACATACCGAAATTTACATATGAAATGACAATTTACCGAAAATGACACATTTTTTTGGGGGGGAGAGAGGTTAGGGGACGAATAATGAGGCATTGAAACAGTTGAAAGAGCTTTCCTTGCTTATAGCCGTTCGATTTCGATGAAACTTCTTTTGTTTTATAGGTACTTTAATTTCTTTTCGAAAGCAACAGGTTTTGAGCTCCCTAACTCAACTTGGAGGGGTTTTAAAGGTGCGCAAATGTTTTAAAAAATCGGAAAACCCAGGGGGGTGGGAGGACCAAGCCGAGACCCCCAAAGGATACTTCCCCGACACCAACTCAATTCACATACAAATTTTCAGCCCTATAAATTAATATGGTGGAGCTGTAGCGATGCTGAAATTTCAGGTAAACATACCGAAATTTTGACTGGAATTTACCCATTCTGTAATGGTATCGTTCTGCCTTGAAGAAAGCCCTACATACCGAATTTAAGCTCATTTGACCCAAAGGGGGCTGCTGGAGGTGCTCAAATGTAGCGAGGAAAAAAAAAAAAATAAATATATACCAGACATCATCAAATTTTCCATAATCGTGCTCTAGGGGTTATGAAACTGATAGAAATCGCAGTCCCGCCGCTCACCGCCGACCTTCGACCCACTGCAATAGTCTATTTTTTTCGGGGAAAATACGACTAAAAACCTTCGACACAAAACAAATTAAATTTATCGAGGGCCTTGAATCCACGGGCATCGGCATCTCGTGTCAGGCAGCCCTTCAATATCGTTGCTTATACCTTATTACTGCTTGCGCTACCAAACTGCTACTGCCATCAAACAGCAGCTGATCCGATAATAAACGTGAAATTTCTTCTCCCTGTTCATTAACTGCAGGTATGATATCATTTCGAAGGAAGTAAACCTCTATTAGATTTATCCTTTATTGCTAGAAATTAGAGATTATTAAACCTTCTTTCTCCTGCAGAGGATTTTTATTTAGTACTTTCAACATAATTTTATTAATGCCACGTAGCCTATTAAATAAACTGATGTTTTCATGATATTTAGAATTTATTACTTTTGCAGAGTAATGAAGTATGAAGGTATTTATTAATAGTTCAAAAAATAAAAAAATTATTGTATTTTTTTTTTTTCATTTGCACTATATTTTTACTTCCACTTACCTATATTTGGAATATTTAATAAGGGAAAGTATTGCGTCGTGAAAAAAATCTAATTCGTGTTTTCAACTAAAAGACCTTTAACAACCCCCTGAGTCCAAATAACCAAGTCTCGCCAAATGGCGTCTGAAAATGTTGGACTATGTCTAGCTCAAAAACGAAAAGTTGTACGAAAATGAAATTACGTATTTACGTAGAGTAGGTATATGCTTGGGATGTCACAGCAATTTTCCGCTTAAATCGACTTATTGGAAGTGCCACTTTATATCGTTCACTTTATAATTATCTCAAAAACTTCTCGAACGCTTCCGATGAAACTTGCCTAAACCCATCTTTTTAAAGCCCTTTAACTTTTTAGTCGTATTTTCCCCGAAAAAAATAGACTATTGCAGTGGGTCGAAGGTGGGTGGGGGGCAGAACTGCGTTTTCTATCCGTTTCATAACCACTCGAGCACGATTATGGAAGTTTTAAAGATGCCTGATATTTTTTTTCCCCGCTACATTTGAGCACCTCCAGTGGCCCCCTTTAGGTCAAATGAGCTGAAATTCGGTATGTAGGGCTTTCTTCCAGGCAGAACGATACCATTAAAAAATGGACAAATTCCAGTCAAAATTTCGGTATGCTTACTTGAAATTTCGGAGTTTTTAGAGCTTTGCGCATCTCTACAGTTCCATCATATTAGTTTATAGGACTGAAAATTTGTTTGTGAATTGACTTGATGTTAGGGAGGTATCTTTTGGAGATCTCAACTTGGTTCCCCCGCCCACCCCCTCGGGTTTTCCGATTTTTTTAAAACATCATATAATAAAACTACGTGTAAATTTCGGTATGTTAGGGTACTGTATTTTGTGGGTCTAAATTTTTTTCTTACTCCCCCGTTTTTATATTTTTTTTTAAAGTGAAAATACGACTTTAGTGACGGAGTTCTACAGCTCACGGATTTTTATATAACCAGTATATTACCAGGAAAAAAGGGAAACAAGTTATAACTAAAAGAAATTTTTTTTGTATAATTCAAACAGTATGCATTTCATGGTTATTGATGTATATAATCATATGAAAGGTAATAAAATTCACTACAATACAAAAAACAAATAATCGAAATCGGACCAATATTAGCAAAGATATAGCGTATTGGACTAATTGTGCCAGTTAGTATTATCGATTCACACGAAACTGAAATATCATATTTAAGGAAGGTATATTCTTGAGATGCTATAGCAATTTTTCGCTTAAATCGACTTTATGAAGCAGGAAATGTCACTTTATATCGTTCATTTTACACATTTATGCAATTATCTCGGAAAAGTCTGGAAAGCTTCTGATGAATGCAGTATATAACCAAGAAAATGCAGAGAAAAAAAATTATAACGAAAAGAATTTTTTTTTGTATAATTCAAACAGTATGCATTTCATGGTTATTGATGTATATAATCACATGAAAGGAAATAAATTTCACTACAAAACATAAAACAAATAATCGAAGTCGGACCAATATTAGCAAAGATATAGCGTATTGGACTAATTGTGCCAGTTAGTATTATCGATTCACACGAAACTGAAATATCATATTTAAGGAAGCTAAAACGTTTCCATGGAAACTAAATAAGATTTGCTGTTAATTATACTTTAGGTATATTGTGGATATATCTCTTCCTGTGTTAATTTTCCTTTGATTATGACATAATTTTTTCGATGTTTAGGAATTTTTTCCTACATCATCAACAAAAAATTAATAATTCATTTATAATTAATTAATTTAAATTAACGCCTAATATGTGACTAAGCAGCGAGGTTTAAAGACAAACTGAAATATTACATTCCCGATATGCCAGCTAAAATGGCCTATAATGTTGGAGAAAATTAGAGCCCTATTTTTTTTTTCCATTTGCCAGGATAATCCTGGAGCTTAGGCAGAGAGAGATTGTGTACCCTCTGCAAGCAAACCGCCCCCTCCCTTCTCCCTTTATCCCT
This sequence comes from Rhaphigaster nebulosa, assembly GCA_948150685.1. Lineage (NCBI taxonomy): Eukaryota > Metazoa > Arthropoda > Insecta > Hemiptera > Pentatomidae > Rhaphigaster > Rhaphigaster nebulosa. Next base: position 1,921,433 of record OX411308.1, read on the forward strand.
ATATATATATTATTACTGTGTATTTCTCTTCTCTAATTACAAACACACATATATGTCTTCACGGTTGATGTATTGTTTTAATAAAAATTTTAGATTGAAAGATGGATTTTTTAGTAAATACGCTGATTTATTCTAAAGGTAATTCAGTAAGTAAAATTAATAAATTACAGACCCATAAATCGTACCATTTACCTAAAAATACGAGAACAAACTTTTCTGTTTGATATAATCTACTTAAATCTTGGTGAGTACTACTTAATGCTACCATGAGAATATTATAATATTCTAAATTATTTTTAGGGATTGATAAATTATTTGCCACTTCTATAATTTTGCTTTTATTTAAAACTAGTTTCGAATTTTTACACATTCATCTTCAGTTCTAAAAACAAACTAAAATTCAATAATTTTTAAAAAAGGTTTACCTTAAACCCTTAAACTATTTAACTATAAACCACCTTTCTTTTGTTGTTAGTAGCGAGAAGAAACCAGCACAAACTTATCTGTTTGAAATAATCCATTTAAACCTTGGTGAGTACCAACATGTATTTGAATTCTTGTCTTAATTAAATTCATAATTCATAAATCTTTTAGAATACCGATTTATATTACATTTAAATTAATATGTATAATAATACCAAACTGGATTTTGAATTGCTTATTTTTGAAGTTGTGTGTGTTTTTATAACTGAAGAAGAATGTATAACATTCGAAACCATTTTTCAATAAAAACAAGATTATAGAAGTGGCAAATAATTTATCAATCTTTAATTAGATCGATTCTTCTATACTATCATGCGTACGTCAACTGATTCTGTTTCAGCAGTGTAATTTTATTTAGAATATTGATTGAGGGCATTAAAAATTAGATTTATAGAGAAAGAATGATGAATGATGATATAACTGAGTAGGAGAGAACTTAATGCTCGGTCATTAACAGTAAACTAGGAAACTTGATTGATGAGAGGCAACTGAAACTGATTGATTTGCCAAGCAGCGATTGTTAGTTAGCTGGTCCAGGCTCTGAAAGCCAATCTGATTCCACGTAAATATTTAGAAAGATAATTCCTTCTTGAATGTCGGAATGAGACCGTTATACCTTATTCCTGATAACTCCATTGTACAATGAAAATTTACACCCAGTTTACGTTAATCCTTTAGCAGATGCATCAATTTTTCGAACACCAGAGAGCGCGTTTAGCACAAACGCATTAATTATTCTTTAAAATTTTTTTTATATGTATAACATAATATAGGTATAATATGTTGAATATATTGAGAATTATTTATAAATAGAGGAAAATATAAATAATGAAGACATTTTCATTAAAAATTAAAATCTATTTTTAAAACCTAAATACTTTTTGGTGTCAAGAATATATAATTAAATAAAAGAGGAAAATACATTTTACGTTAAGTTTTTGTTCAATTTCGATTAAGAAGGTTCGTGATTTTCAATAATAATCAAAAAATGGATTAACTCTCATGAATTTATTGGGCTTTTGTACTTCCTTGTACGAAGTAAAGGAAGTATTGTAATCGCGAAAATTTTCGGTTTTTAGATTATGACGGAAATATCCATCCCTGAATCCATTTTGAATAGTTTCGTCGTACGTTCGTATCTCGCATAACTCAAAAATGGTTAGCTGTAGAAAGTTGTAATTTTGTATTTAAGATTGTTGTAAAATCTAGTTGTGAACCTCAGTTTTTGGTCACTGCTTGATTACCGGAAGTGGTACTTTACTTGAAGGTCATAATTGATTTCCATAAAAAATTATATTAAAATACTATACAAAACTTCTCAAATTTAGTATTTATAATTTATATATTGATTTTAATAACATACTAGATTTTGGTCTAAATTGGAAAACCGGAAAAGTGGTTTACTGGAAGGTCATATTAGACTTTCATCAAAAATTATATTAAAATATAATGTAAATTATCTAAAATTTGGTTAATAGGACTTCTATATCGATATGAATGTATTTACTATATTTTGGTTAAAGTTGGTGAGCCGAAAAGGGTACTTTACCTGAAGGTCATAATAAGCTTACATAAAAAATTATATTAAAATTAAATACATAAATCATATGTTTCGGTAATAAAGGTTACAAACGCCATTTGGTTTCCAATCCAATTAAACATTTTTATTACTATTTTTAAGTGTTTAAAGTGAGTGTAAAATACTGGTTTTCCTCCCCATTTGTGAGATCAACAAGTCTGCAGCATGAGAATAAGAGATTAGTTAAATGGTTTTTTCCGTTTAAAATGTCGAAACTGTCGATTTCCAATGCTTTATCCAGTGATATTGACAGTTTTATTGTTGTCACGGAACATGAAGAAATATCTTGGAAACTAGTTACCTACTGAAGGAAAACGACATGTAATAATTCAATGAGACATCCAGTAACAAGAGTGAGTGTTTTTGTGAGTGTGTCAATAGATGGATGTCGGGACGCCGAGTGTCGTTTTTAATGTAACCTTCGGAAATTAGTAACCAAATTCAGTATCACTATTTAAGCCACGGATTTATAATTTAATAGGCGTATAAGGAAGTCATTTGTTGTTCACATCAGATATTTTTATTTCCAACGTTAGCGCACATCGAATAGAATTTATGTAATCCGAAATGTATTATAAAGAAATTTCAAGAAAAATATACGAATTAGAGAAAATATGATATTTCTTATGTTCTTTTCCATAACTATTATACTTCCTAGTTCTATTTACGGATCCCAAACATGTTCGCTTACGTTAAGAGAACAAGGACGCCTTAAAGTATGTGATAGTATTTTATAGAATATTTGGTCTGAATAAGGACGAGCCCAAGCAGGAGGATTTGGAAGGCTACACAACGCCGAATTGCGTGACGTTCGATAAATATAATTGACGTTACAGTATGGCAGCTGATGAAATGGGCTTGTAGAGTTGTCGGGATGGATAATGAAGGAATAACTAAAGGCTAACTGAAGAATAGGTGTTGTAGGCCATAAGAGTCGGCCGAAACGTAGTCTTAAACGTTCTAAAAACTATCGATAGTACTATCGAACATCAAAATTATTGTTTTTTAAAGTTTCTTTTACAAAAATAGCATCCTAAAACTTAAATTATATGCACATACAATGCAATACTTTTAAGTAGGGAAAATAAAGGAAGTCATTTTAGTTTTTTTTTTAATTTTACTTTTTTTCACAAAATATTGCACGTAAACGTATTATAATGATAAATCATAAATAAAGTAAACGAAGAGATTCTCAAATAAAAAGTCAATAAATGACTGAAAAATGAATTTTTAAAAACATCGATGTTTTCCTATGGATCCACAATTCCTTACCTAAATTTTCCCCTAAATCGACCAACTTTAATCCTACATATTAAATTCTTATTTTTCCATTAATATAACCAAAATTATGCCCGAGAATAAATGATAAAAAATTTACTTGAGGTTTATCCAATTTATTACATATTTTTATTTTGTATCAATTCAATATATTTAAAATTACTTAAATTAGTTATACTAGTTGAACAATCAGGTTAAATAAATGATTACAAGCAAACTTAAAACAACACAAAACTAGATTAATAAAAAATGGACATGTATTAACCAAAAAAAAAGGACCAAAATTATTATATCAAAATTGTAGACGTTCAGGTTTAAACACATTATTTTTTTGAATATTTTAATTCAGTCCTATCACTAGAACGTAGGGCTGTAACGTCACAAAAAGGGTTACTTAGTCATGGAAACATATTTTTATTAACTTATAAAAATAATATAAATAAAGTAAAATGAATTAATAACGAAAACAAAGTGTGTTTTCAAACTTTTTTTTCTAATCATTCTAATTTTTATTTTCTAATCAGGTGATAATGATGAACGCATTAAAAAAATGAAAAAACTATCACGCCTTTAAAAAAATCTTAGAGGTAAAAAACGAATCTAAATCTGCTGAGGCAAAATCTGGCAACACTTTTTAAATTTTTTAAAAATGTCGATAGTTTTTCATCACTAAGGAGGACTATGTTAGTTCAAGCTTTGAGGATTTGGATTTCGCTGGGGTTCAGCGAGGAAAGGTTTGCAAGCGAAGACTGTCGCTAATCTTTTTATTTATTTTAATGATGTTATAGGATATCCGTAAATTGAATCCAGAGTTATGAAGAAATGATGAAATCCGTTCAAAGAAAAATATAACGATAAGGAAAACACATGGGATTCAGTTCTATTGATAGAAAGCAGGGGTATAACAAGGCCAGTTCACAGAACTCTTTTACTGCCGAGGTCTGAGGACCATCCATCAAAAATGTCTTTGTTGTACTCCAACCATTTGTTATTTCTTCGAAAGGGACATCCAAAATGTTCCGGAAAAGAACTTCTACAATAAGACTACATGTTTAACCTTGACCGTTATTCTTCGAATAACAAATACACAAAAAATTGATTCTTAGTTGAAATTATGGCGATTCTGTTCATGTTCTTGAGTAAAAATAGTATTTTACATAATTGCAACAATACTTGTGACCATTGTTTCCCTAAATATTCCTTCTGTTTTCGTTTAGGCCTATAAATAAATGATTTCTGATCATATATATATATATACATATATATACTGTTTCGCCTGGGATAAGATGGTCTTTAAGCAAATTTCATTTCTAGACTGCAATTTTCTAAATAAACTTAGATTTTTTCGGCCGTTTTGGCAAATGAATTTTATATTTCAATAAATGTTTTAATCACAGAAATGATTCCGTTTATATTTCTAATGATTATAAGTAATACTTGTACAGTTAAGAGTATTTAGAAATGTTTGATGAATGTGGCATGCTTTCACTATCAATATAATATAAAAGCTTCAATAGATCAGGTGGCGGATACAATCAGTTGACATCCGCATGATGGTATAGAAGGATCAATCTAATTAGGGATTAATAAATTATTTGCCACTTCTATAATTTTGTTTTATTGAAAACTAACAGGTTTAAATGGATTATATCGAACAGAAAAGTTTGTACTGGTTTCTTCTCGCACAGGACTAACTTCTGATCTTACTTAACTAAGATTAGTTCAGTGCGAGAAGAAACCAGCACAAACTTTCCTGTTTAATATAATCAATTTAAACCTTTAACTGAAGATGGATGTATAACATTCGAAACTAGTTTTCAATGAAAAAAAATTATAGAAGCGGCAAATAATTTATCAATCTCTAATTAGGCGGATACAATGTATGCAATACAACAATTTTTGCTGCGAAACACATTCCATCTGTTTCATTTTTGCATTTTAATGCATCATAATAATTGTATCCATTTCGCAAGTAATAATTTAAGAAAGCGATGAATATTCTATATGTGGTTCTTATTCAAATGCATGACGATTGAATAATGACCACGTGGATGGATGTATCTTCATCCACTATCGATTTATGTAAAACCTAAAATGTTCACTAATACTTGACTACAGTATCACTTTATAAATTTAGAATTTGTTTACAACTGGCCCTATTGGATCCTAGAATAGCAATGAACGAATTCACAAATATATTGTGTGAATATGACATTAATCGATCGAGTCGTTCAGATGTTACATAGAATCACGAACGATTACAAATGTTATCAAAAAAATTAGAAAAACTAATGTTTTTTCCAGTTAAACATTTTACTAAGAGAAGACAAAAAATTATCCTGAATCTTCGTTGTTGTATGCAAATACTCTCTGCTAGTTATTGAAAAAAAAAAGTGTACACGCAATAAGTAAATATATAAAAAAATGAGCAATTGTACAGTGAAAATAATTTAAATAAGTTCGGGTGATTCTTAAATAGCCTTCCAATAACTCTCCGCCCATTCGGAACCGGTCCTGCCTAATATTATTTCGAATTGAACGAAATAACAAACACACACATTCACCACTCTTACTAATGAAGATGAAAGGATCCAATCGCCAAACTATTTCATATACCTTCATACACAGAGCTAGAAGCCCTTATGCGTAGAAACCGTCAGGTCCCAGAAACGGGGGCTACACAACCAGAAGTACCAACAAAGTGCAACTCTTAAGAAATAAGGAATGTGAAGTAGGAACAATTACAACCTAAGGAAGAGAAAGCGACCGCCTGGTAAGAAGGATTTATTATCCCATTACTTCCAGAGGATCGTTCCCTGGTGAGGAGTGAGGATGTCCCGTACCTGTCCAATAACTGTTCCATACCTGTCCTGCACCTGTCCTGTACCTGTTCCACACCTAACCTGCTCCGCTTCTACGACTTCTTCTTTCATTGGACGAGATTTCTAGCAGGATTATCTTTTTGACTATACTAACAATCGATTTCGTTCGAGTATGTTGATTTTATACTATCCTGTAATGACTAGTTTTTATTCGAACCTAAATATATGCACATGGATATTTATGAATCCATATGACATACCTAACAGTTCACACGTGCGAAAATTTCTTTTTCGGATCCTAATACCTTAAGCCCTGCTTACAAGGTCTATTTAAATGAAGCAATATAATTCAAGGTGAGATATATGTCACAATTTTCAATATTATTGTTAGGGATTGATAAATTATTTGCCACTTCTATAATTTTGTTTTCATTGAAAACTAGTATCGAATGTTATAAATTCTCACACTGAACTAGCAAGTGCGATAACAAACCAATACAAACTTTTCTGTTTGATGTATTCTACTTAAACCTTGAACTGAAGATGAATGTATAGCATTCGAAACTAGTTTTCAATAAAAACAAAATTATAGAAGTGGCAAATAATTTATCAATCCCTAATTAGATTGATACATCTATACCATCATGCGGATGCCAACTGAATATTATTGTTACAGACAGTATGCTCCTCAGATGGTCAATATATTGAGGAATTCGATATTGAGTCAATAATATTGACCGTGTAAGATGGTCTTTAGGGCTTTAGCACAGTTTTTATTATTAAGATTCAATAATAGTTGTACAAGCGAAGATTTAATTTATCTATTAATAAACTATTAGTTTATAAAAAAATATGGTGCGGTGCGCGCATGACAAAACTCCTTAACCATACTATAATAATAATCCATTTAAAAAAATAATTTTAAGAAATTCACTTAAACACTACTTACTTAAATATTTTGAGTGGCATGCACTTCTTTACGTCTTCCCAAAACTACAATAAAGTAGTTTTTTTAACAACTGCAGTACGAAAATTCTGTGCACTACATATATTTTCTTGGTTTGTTAAGTTATAATGAAACGAAACATTATAATCAACGTCTTTTTATTAATAGAAAATCTGTTTAGGTATACATTTGTAATCTTACAAAATGAATAATTGCTCTGACTACAGCATAGTTGACACCAAACATAAACCATAGATAATCTATACTGATTTCAAAACAGCAATATACTTAATATTAACGATGATGATACTTTCCATGTAGGTAAATGAAAGTAAAAATTACAGACGGTACAACATATTCATTTATTAAACAAATAATTAATTAAAATAAACAATTAATTACCATCTGTTTTCCCACCCGTTTCATCTATTTTACAATTGTTATTTCCGACAATTTTTTATTTTAAACCTGATAAAATATTTCTCCTTTTTCCTCCTTTAGTTAATTATCAAATTCTTTCAAAGCTTATATTTATATACTTTTTATTACTAATTACCATGAGATACAATTAATTATCTCAAATAAACAAAATTAAAGGTACTTCAGAGGTAGCCATTTTGAAAATTCGGCATATTTAAGCTCTGTTCAATGAGGATAATTAACTATTTCTATCTGATATAAAATTCCATTTAATTGTGCATTGATATAACGAGTTTAATCAAAATCGTTAGAGCCGTTTTCGAGAAAATTGTAAGAAGTGTAAAATAGATAATATCCAGTTGCAATACCGGTAAATCCGGTACCCTGTATCTTTGCTAATACTGATCCGATTTAAATAATTAATTTTTTTTTTTTACAGAATTTTACTAACTTACATATGATTCTATATATAAATTACCATAAAATGATAATTTTTTGAGTTATGCGCAAATGAAAAATTCTTTTCATCATAAATGTTTTCTCTGAATTTTTTCGTTGATGATGTACTAAATATATGAAAAGTAAAAAGGCTTGAAGGTTAAAATCGTTAGAACCGTTTTCGCGAAAAGAATAAAAAAAGTGTAAAATCGATTGTATAAAGTGGTACTTCCCGTTAATCGATTTTGACGAAAAGGTTGCAGTTATGTCCCAGGCATATATCTACCTTAAATACGTAATTTTTGTACAAGTTTATGTTTTTGAACTCACATACACAAGAGACTTTATTTTTCGGACTCTTAAAGTATTAATTATGTTGAAAACTCGAATTCAAAATCGTTCACGATTATAATACTTCCTCTTACTATATAATACATATCTAGGTAATTGAAAGTAATTACTATATATTTCATATAGAGGCATAGGAAAGTAAAAATCTACCCTCGGCCTTTATTATTTTTTTTTTTACCTAGGTTTAGTTTTTCATATAAGTCGAAAACTACACATTCCTCGGAATGTAAATGAAATTATTAACAAAGCTAAACTTCGGGAAAGGTCGGGAGGTGTGGTCAAAAAGTAACACTTTAATAAGTGTTTTAAACGTTTCCGCCTAGCTTTTAGGCCATCTTCAGGGCTAAAAGACAAAACAAAATAACAACAATGAAATGAGGCAGTACTAGTAACAGTAAAAAATGATAAAAACAGAAATTACAAGTAATTTATAAGGAATGTAATTTTCTCTTCCTCCTTCTTTTTATCCCTCTTCATTCTTCACCACATAGGATTTTGACCTATTTTTGTTTTTGGGGCTTAGATTACTTTATATGTTACTCCTTCATCTCATAATTATTTTAATAACAACAATGTCAACTTCTTTAACATCATTGTTATCTTTTGTATAACTTGTCACATCACAACTATCTCTATATGCTTTACATATTAATAGGTTTCATATATTTTACTATTCCCTGAGTAAATAAAGCATTATTATTAATTTCAATTAATTTTTACATTGTTATTTTATTAATTTTTTTTTCATTAGTCTCTTGTATTATGTAATGTAGTGTTATCTTTTTCTTTTTATACTTCATATTTTTTTATCTTACTTGTAATTTCTGTTATAATCATTTTTTACTGTTGCTGGTACTGCCTGTGTCGTTTTTCATTGTTGTTATTTTGTTTTTTTCTTTTAGCCCCGAAGATGGCCTAAAACTTAGGCCGAAACGTTGGCACGAAAAAAAATATAAGTATTACTTATATTAGTGTTACTTTTTGACCGCACACCCCGACCAACTACTTCCTTAAGATATACATCTACCAGTACTTACTCTAATTTAAATAAGAACATCTTAATCAGACCAATAATATTAGGGAATATACTGTAAATAATTTTTGTATTAGACTTTACACTTCAAATGGTAAGGCACCAATGGGCATACCAGATATTTCTTACCACTACTTTTTTTCTGTTACATCAAAATATGAGCAAAATTATCACTGTTTCTATTTTACAATATTACCTATAAAAAAATAAATATCACGAAAATAACAAGGAGGATAAAAATGAACTCATTGTTAAAAGAGAACTTCGGCCCAAAACTAGACTTGCAATTCCCTAAAACAACGTTAAAATCCCAAGGGAGTAGAATCCACAGTAGAGTAGAAGAGAAAACCCCTCGACCTTAGACAAAGATTGCTTTATCTCTTTTTGCAAGACATTAATATCCTAATGCTCCGTACTGCACTGTTTAAAAAAACTTTCTTTTTTTTACAACTATGTTTTTCTTTCTAGAAACTCAAATCGAAGCGAAGGAAAACATTTTTGTAACCTACCTCAAAATTTGAGGTTTTTCGTGTCAAGATACATAGAATCCAAATACCGAATAAAAAAAAAAATCCGTCCGTCCGCCGTTCACGGCTTTTCTCCAAGACTACTGGACAGATTTTCTTGAGATTTCGCAAAAAAGTCACAGGTCACCCCAGATGGTCTTCGACATTTCTATCCGTCTGTTTGTTTCAAAATGGCGGCCGATTAGAGATTTTATAAGCCCATAACTTGGTCATTTACAAAGATAGAGGGGGAATGTAAGGTGCTTTAGAATCAGCGTAACAAGGCATTAAAAAATAAATAAAAATGAAGAAATCTATATAAATGCTTTTCTTTTATTATTTTCAATAATAGACTTTTGTAATCGACCAAGAAAAAAAATAACCTCCTCAAATTTTGAGGTTTTACGTTTCAAGATACGTAGAATCCAAATATCGAATAAAACAAAAATCCGTCCGTCAGTCGATTTTTTTTTGGTTTTTGTTATGATCAATTGAAAGCTGATGAAATTTCCTACAAAAGGGAAAAAAACATTTAAATCTGATCAGTATTAGCTGAGATATAGCGTAATGAACTTCGCACACTTATTCTCCGGTGCGGCTGGTTATCGTTGCCCTAGGCCTCCTGACTTATCTATTGGGTCTTTCCTTTTTCTTTTCCCACTGAAGTGCATATCCAATATTTTCCTCTATACCAGTTTAATCAGGCTATCCTGATTAAATCAGGCTATGTCCTAACCATCTCAGCCTACTTGCATTGACACAGTTTTTTCTTAACACTCCCAGTTCGGCACTCTTACGGCGATCATCTTGGGACAAGCTTCGAATTTCTGCTCTATAGGTGCCTACTGCTTTATTTCTTTGCTGAACTTGGTAGATATCTTTTATAAATTATTCTACACCTGTACCTTTCCCGAAATATTCCAAATACTCATTTAAAAGATAATCTAACAATGTAAACTGTAAACCAAAGCAATACGGAAAGTCCTCTGAATAGACCGACCAGATATTTTTGAAATATTACTATTTGGAAATATTAATTTGAAGCGTTCGTGTTAAACTTTAGAGGATTCAATTATTAACACTTATTCATTTGACTAGTGTGTAGAAATCAGGACATAAACAAACTGTGGAGTTAGTTAGGAAAACCCATGTTCATCAACATAGACTCGAATTATTCTCTGAGCTATTGTCGAACTACAACAGCTAATTCCACTAATCACCACTATTGAAAGTGTAGTGAAGAGGTTTTCATTTTCAGTGTTAGGAAAAAAAAAATACATTATTGTAGAAAATGCACTGATTTTTTTTTTTTTTTTTTAACTTGATTTATAAGTTTACGGCAAAATTTGAACAAATGAAATGTTAATATTTAAACATAAGCATCGAAACAGCTGCATTAGCTGTGAATTAATACTTACATTAGCTGTTTTTTTCTCACTATCAGGGACGACGGAATCTGAGAAAAAACTCCTTAGCCAAAACATAGAAAAAAATAAAAAGTTTTTCTCTCGAATATTATCATTTAATATATATTAATACAATCGATTTAACTTGTTTTATTCCTCATTTTTGAAATTTCACTTTATATATATTTCATTTTATATATATATATATATATATATATATATATATATATATATATATATATATATATATATATATATATATAAATATATTACACATTTTTACCATTTATTACTTTACTTACTCTTTTAAATGATAGCTGAAAATAGTTGATAACTAAATCACGCGAATTAAATAAATAAATAATAAAATAAATGAGCTATGTAAATATGTAAAGTTAAAATAATTTAAATAAGTTCGAATGATTCTTGAATAGCCTTCCAATAACCCCCGCCTATTCGGAACCAGTTCTGCCTAATATTATTTTTTTTTTTAAATAGATAAAAAACAGTTTTTCCCTTTCAGTTGTATTAGTACTGTCGATTTAATTTGTTTTATTCCTCACTTTTTCAAATTTCAGTATATATATATATATATATATATATATATATATATATATACATACATAATTTTACACATTTTTACTATTTATTACTTTACTTACTCTTTTAAATGATAGCTGAAATTAGTTGATAACTAAATAAAAAGGGAAAATAAATAATATTGCTTTAAAAAAAAAAATATGAAAAATTGTAGTAACAGTCTTGTAAAATGTAGAGGGAAATCCTAAATTCCCATACTTCTCAAAATGGCAAGAGGGTACTGAGGGTCCAAGCCAGATTCCCTCCTTAATTTAAGGGTTAATATATATTTCAAAGGTATTTCAAAAAGTATCACCCTCGGAACAGTTTAAGAATTCACACATAGCACATTTTAGCCCTTAGAGGACCGGACTAAATATTATATAATATTTAATTAAAATATAATAAAATAATCACCAGATGTGAAAAACAGAGAGGAGTTTGCTATGCCAAGTGGCCAGGCAGAAATAGAATTCCCTCCCTCCTCCCCCCACTCTCCCTCCCCCCCCCTCCGCTGCGGGTAATGAATTACATTCCCGACATACGATAACAAATTATTTGACCCTTTGGCTATCGAGTGGTCCAATTGAATTTTTTTATGTAGAAGATACGTTCGGAGCTGCAACGCCAAACACCTGATTTTGTTATCATTGAAATTCGGAATAGCGTAGTGCAGAAAAGAAATTAATAGAGGCATTTACGTCAAAATCTTTGAGATACCTTAAACCAGATAATATAACTATAACTACTAGATATAAGTTACTACCAAATACTAGTTTCTTTGATAAATAAATATACTAAATAAGCCAGAGTAACGTAAACTATTGGCTTGAATGAAAAGCGGACATGAACTACAAGAATAATTTATTTACACTTTATATTTCACTCTTTTATTTTATAATTATTTTAATTATAAAAATGTAAACTTTTTTAATATCATTATCATCTTTTACATAACTTGTTACATAATTATTATCTCGATATGCTTTACATACTTTCAAATCTTCATACTAGTCGTCATTTTAATTAATATTTTTCATATATTTTATTATATGATGTATAATGTACCAGTTGACATCCGCATGATGGATGGAACAATCTAATTAGGTACCGATAAATTATTTTCCACTTCTATAAATTTGTTTTATTGAAAACTAGTTTCGAATGTTATACATTCATTTTCAGTTCAAGGTCTAAATGGGTTATATCAAACAGAAAAGTAGTGCAAACTTTTCTGTTTGATATAATCCATTTAAAGCTTGAACTGAAGATGAGTGTATAACATTCGAAACTAGTTTTCAATAAAAACAAAATTATAGAAGTCGCAAATAATTTATCAATTTCTTATGCACTTGATTGTTTCATGTAATTCGTAATCTTCCCTCTACTCTTTTCACATTAATTAATTTTTCATTATTTACAAGACATATTAACTTCTTTTTTCTTTCTATGCTTCATATATTTTTATCATGATTGTCATTTTAGTTTATTACTATTTTTTACTGTTACTGGTACAGATTCTGTTGTTATCTTGTTTTTTCTTTTAGCCATGATGATGGCTTAAAACTTAGGCCGAAACGTAGACAGAGGATAAATAAGTTGTAATTATTAGTGTGTTTGTCATTGAATGCACCCATCGAACTTCTTCCTTAATTATATCTACAGTCAAAAAAACTACAAGGTTTTCCGTTTTTTCGAGATTAATTAAAGTTTGTACAATAATTATATCATTTAATACTATTACTATTACAATTGCGATATAAATAATGATTAGAGCTGTTGTATCGAGAAGGGGCTACTGTTACACCGAAACAGGTGCGCACAGGACCTCAGTAGTAGACAATATCCGGTCTGTCGGAACCGGAACATCGATCCGGTTCTTCGAAGCGGAACTGATCACTGCCACCTTCACTTCAGAACATTGTCTTTGTCAATTGGTTAATTGTTAATTGACAAACCACGTCAGCACTAACTACAATAATAGCTAAAGTTCGAATTGACGGTTCCATTCAGTAACGCAATTCAATACTGGTTGCATAATTGATAACAACTGAAGATGTCTAAAGTTACAATAGAGAAACATTTTTCAAGCAACTTCCAATCATAATTGAATATCCATGTGGAAGAACATGTCTTGTAACAGTAATTTTTATGTGAGAAAAATTGAATTTTATGATTTTTATTCCTATTTTAGACTGGATCACTCAATTTTCAACTTCTGAAAACTACCACAATTTAACCATGGAGGTGGTCTGTGTGCCGGTCAAGAATAAAATAATATTAATTATATATTTAATGAGATACTAAGGAGTAATGTAGTGATATAAAAACATACATAAAAACAAACTTAAAATTGAACAAATAGAAATAATAAGCAAGTAAAAGATAAAAAAAAATGGATTGACTGATATAATAGTTGTTATAGCAAAAAGTTAAAAAAGATGTAGAAATATATTCAAAAATAATAATCGATAAAGTAAAATGATAAATAATAACATTAAATAAGTGATAAAACCAATAATATTGAAAAAGTGGGTTTAATTAATCATTGATCAATCATCAGTTGAAAAATCAATATAATTTGTTTTATCGGTTTTCACTGTTATTTTTTATCATTTTTAATTTATCGATTATTATTTCTCAATATATTTCTACATCATTTTCAACTCTTTGTTATAACAACGATTATATCCATCAATGTTGTTTTCATCTTTTAGTGCATATATTTTCTTTTTAGTTATTATTTTGAGTTGTTTTTTTTTATATAAGTTTTTCATATATGTTATTATACCCCTACATTACTCCTTTGTATCTTTATTTTTGCCCTGATGAAGATCTACAAAATGGGTCGAAACGTCGGTATTAAATAAACAATTAAAACAATTTTATTTTATTCTTGACCGCTATAGGCTATACTTCATAATTTGCCAAACGGTAAACTATCAATACACACAAAAAAATTAAAGATTCAGGAAAATCAAACAAGATGCTATGTATAAATGGGTATTTAAATTATTGTTCCCTATTTTTCCTGAAATGCCACATGTTCTTCCAATTTGCTTTTAAATTATAAAAACAATTTGAATGATATTAATATTCTAAAAAATTAAGACATCAATACAAAACTTTTTGACCTTACCATAAAAGAAATTATAGAAAAAAAAATCATTCGTTACATATGAAGATCACCCGATAGAAAACATGTCCAATTTGATTTACATTGGAATACCAATATGAAGATTTTTTTTTTTTTTTAAACCTAGAAAATATGCTGAGCTAAATTTAATTAAGAGTACAACCTTCAATATTTGTTATAAACTAATGTTCTATTATTAAATATTCTATAAACCTAAGTATTGTTGTTAATTTATATACCAGCATTGTATTATACTATATCAGATTTGGTTTAATAATTTTTATATTTTATTTCCAGTAGTCCTCTTACATAACCATTCTTGGAAAATAAATCCAGGGGACTTCACGACTTCGACCTGCAACTGAACATTATCCAGATGGATGTCCAGCAACGTGTAAAAGGGGTAAGGGTGTAATGAGTTTCCGGGTTTGGTAAAGTGGAGGATTAAAATAAATCCCAACGAATTATAATTTAAATTGCATGTATAAAATTAATTTTACGGAATTATAATGAAGATCAGTTCTTATATCCACACATCTGGAGGGTTGTGTCTCGTTCGAAAAGTTGCCATCTAAGGATCAGCTAATGCAATTATAAATAATTGTAATATATTTTAGATTCAAACTATTTTTTTCTACAAAAAAATATTATGCAAAAGAAAAACGTTGCCTAATGTTGTTAATAAAGAAAAAATAAGATTAAAAGGGTTTATTTTTCCTGAATGGACGAGAGGTTTAACGCGCTTGCAGAAGCCCACCTCCTCACAAAACCAATCGTTGTGAGTTTTAATTTAATCATCCCTCCTCGAGTATATGAGGCTCACCAGGCTACCGGAGGCAACTCACACGGACCGGGCACATGAGTGATGACCCTATCCCGTGGACCTGTATTACGAATCGCGTTGTAGTTATCTAGATTGTCAAATAACTTTCCGCAGGTTTGGTCCATCCATTTTTTCTACTTAGTGGAAAAAAATAACATATAGGACCTCCTGCGCCTGATGATTCCGAACAGCCATAATCCATGGATCTAAGCCGATTGTCCGGTCCTTTAACCCGGTGGGAAGGATACTGCCGAATTGGCTCCAGAGGGACTGGTTATGGGCAGCCTGCCACTGTACCACGGAAACCATGGTTCGCAGCAATCTGAGATTTGGTGACTCTGTGATCCTCGAATACAGAAAGCTCCTAGCATCTCTGCATGTAAATATACAGAAAGTAAATTAATATTAAATAAAGAAGAATCATAATTTTCATTCAGGTGTGGAAGGCACCCGACTACGATACCAAGTTTCAATTTTCATGAGCGTCAACTTCACAGAACAACTGTTGTTCTGCGCTTAAGAAGATATACAATGGGATTGCATCCCTTAGGACGAATGGGATTGTAATATATACAATTTATTTCAGTTGTCTGGGTTTTTATTTATTATTAAATTAAATTTGTGTAGTTTATTAAGAAAATAATTTCTATATTTACAGGTTCCCTAGCGACTGCAAATGTATATACGAATTTTTCGACTTATCGAAAAATTTAGTTATTAAAACATACTCGATAAATTTAGGGCGTCTATTGTCATCTTGATAACTTATTATCGCTTATTTATTTATAAATAAATTGAAGCCTTTATACATTTTATGTTTATAAAATGTATCAATTATTAAGGCATAGACTAAATGATATACAATCGCCTTAAAGCAATGAGGAAAAAGGCCAGAACGAAAATACGATTTTAACGAGAAGGGGCTTAGGGAAAAATCTTAAAAGTGTATCGTTCGGGAAACCTAAGTAAGGGGATTCAACAGTTGCCAAAGAGGAGCAATAAGGAAAGGTCAGGACTCTGATTTACAAGGTATGGAATTAAATGGCATCCAAATATAAATAGGAAACTAATTATTTAGTTTCTCGTCTTAATGTCTATATAACCAGAACTATAATTCCTGATATTAGGTATTTACTTAATTCCCTGGATATGATTTTCCTCATCACCACGTCTTTCAGGAGTTTCCTCAGGACTGTATCCTGTCTACCATTATATAATATACATATATATATATATATATATATATATATATATATATATATATATATATATATATTTATAAGAAAGATAAAAGTGGCATTGGAAAATTGTTGTTAATATCCTTATTTTGACAATAATAAACTTGTGAATTTCGTAGTGTTGTGTAGGTAATCCAAAAACCCTTTAATAAATTTTGTTTAAAATTGGCAGACCGGAAGTGGTACTTTACTTGAAGGTCATATTAGATTTTCATCAAAAATTATATTAAAATATAATGTAAAACATCTCAAATTTGGTAAATAGGATTTTTATATCAATATGAATGTATTTACTAGATTATGGTTATAATTGGTGTACCGAAAAGGGTACTTTACTTGAAGGTCACAATAAACTTACATTAAAATTAAATACAGGAATCATATGTTTCGGTAATAAAGGTTACAAACGCAATTTGGTTTCCATTACAATTAAACATTTTTATTACTTGCTTTAAGTGTTAAAATTTAGTGTAAAATACAGATTTTCCTCCCTATTTGTGAGATGAACAAGTCTGCAGCAGGAGAATAAAATATAAGTTAAGTTGGTTCTTCGGCTTAAAAGGACGAAACTGTCGATTTCCAATGCTTTATCTAGTGATATTGACAGTTCTAATGTTGTCACGAAACACGAATAAATCTCTTGGAAAATAATTACCTACTGAAAGAAAACGACATATAATGATACTGCAATCTTCGTAAACTAGTAACCAAATTCAGGATCACTTTTTGAGCCACCGATTTATAGTTTAATCGAGGTACAAGGAAGTCATGTGTTGTCCACATCAGATATTATATTTGAAAGTTGATTGAATATTTAATTTATTAAATAATAACTATTAATAAACTATGATATATTGCTGTCAGAAGAGAAACTATTGGCGATTTTATATTGAAAATAAAACTACCTGTCTCTCAGAACTGTGTTCTTCTAGGAGAGATAGGAAGAGTATTTCAATGGTGGTGAATAGTTGTTAATGCGTCAAGTATTTCATCTGTTCTTGATTTGGATATCAAATTTCCTATAGGTTAGTGATTACCGCATACAGTAATATCTCAACCGATTAAAAGATATCCATTCTGTTTCTTTTTCAGACAATTTTCCTGAAGAATAAGCCTCCGGGTAAAATTTTCTTTATGTTTTAAAGTCGATTTTAAGTGAACACTTCTTTATCAACGTCATGAAGTTTCTCAGAGGAAGTTTTATTATTACGGGCGAATAGACGAATGCATTTTACTAAACTATTAGGCAAATGATTTCACTGTGTACTCAACAAGGGCTGAATTGTTTGGCACTAAGCCCCTTTTATGCGAGGTCGTTGGGATGGTTAAATTGGAATATGTTGAGCACCTTGGGCCAAGTAATCCTTTACCTTAAGCATTCTAGAGTTATTACCTGGTGCCAGGTACCTGGTGATAATGGGGAGCTGAAAAGGTCAGTGGATATTGTTACCTGTCCTATTCATTCGTTTTAGAGTAATGTGTAATAAAGTGAAGTTCATTGCACAAACGAAACTTTACCTAGAAACCGACTCTGAAGAAGGAATTCTGAAGATAAACAGTTAAATAAGAGATCAAAACTAATAACTCTTATGTATATATAAATTATTTTATGAAATCAGACTTTCTTATACATCCTTTTACGGTTTAAGTTTCATGGCTTACCTCATATTCAGGATCATCTGATTAATAAATATTTTACATCATAAACCATCTCATATTTTTAAAACATTAATAAGCAACAACATTTAATCAAATTAATCATCCTAACTGCTATGTGTATTCCTCATAATCATACATCGATATTAACATTTTTTTATATAAAAATATTTTGTCATTGTTAGCTATCAAATAATTAAATATACTCAATGAAGAAAAATTGATATAAGTATATATTGTTCAATATCGCATAACCTTTAAATATCTTTAAATTCTTACTACTCTATTGATAATGTACAGCTTTTCTCCTGTTTGTTTTGGTTCATTTTAAACATTTTGCTAAAAATATGAACGTTACATTGGCACAACACAATATTGCAACCGAATACGCAAGTGATTTTAAAAATCCAGTGATATTAAAAGGATAAAAAAAAATATTAATAATATTAATTATCTAAAAATATTAATTATAATTATGCAGACATTACCAAAAAATTAAATACTGTTAAAAAATTATAATAAATTATATTAAAAATAAAAAATGATTAGTAATGATGCAGCAATGGAAAATGTTTAAATCAACAAAACAAGCAGAGGATTAAATGAGCTAAATAGAGTAGTAAGAATTATTATATATTCAAAGTTTATGAATATATAATAATTCTTACTACTCTATTTAGCTCATTTAATCCTCTGCTTGTTTTGTTGATTTAAACATTTTGCATTGCTGCATCATTGCTAATCATTTTTTATTTTTAATATAATTTATTATCATTTTTTAACAGTATTTAATTTTTTGGTAATGTCTGCATAATTATAATTAATATTTTTAGAGTCGGTGCATTTTTAATGTCTTTCGTTATGTATATTTATTTAATTATTCTTCTGATTCGGATTTTTTTTTATCCTTTTAATATCTCTGGATTTTTAAAATCACTAAAATTTTCACGCAGAAGTGAAAGGACTTATATCCAAGTTAATTAGGGGTTGATAAATTATTTGTCACTTCTATAAATTTGTTTTATTGAAAACTAGTTTCGAATGTTATACATTCATCTTCAGTTCTAAAAGCAAAAATAAGCAATTCAAAATATAGTTTGGTATTATTATACATTTTAAATTAGATGTAATATAAATTAGTATTATAAAACATTTATGAAATATGAATTTAATTACGACAAGAAATCAAATATATGTTGGTACTCACCAAGGTTTAAGTAGATTATATCAAACAGAAAAGTTTGTATTGGTTTGTTCTCGCACTGAACTAGTAATGTAAACGACTTTAACGGAAGAAAGGTGAGGTGTTTGTAGGTATTATTATAAATTATAAATTATATGGCATAAAGTATTATAAATTATTTGCCACTTCTATAAATTTGATTTATTGAAAACTAGTTTCGAATTTTATACATTCATCCTCAGTTCTAAAAACACATAAAAAATTCAAAAATAAGAAATTCAAAATATAGATTGGTATCATTATACATTTTAAATTAGATTATGATTTTAATTAAGACAAGAAATTATTATGGTATAATAATACCAAACTATATTTTGAACTGCTTATTTTTGAATATTTTTTTTGTGTTTATAGAACTGAGGATTAATTCGAAACTAGTTCGAATTTTATACATTCATCTTCAGTTCTAAAAACACACAAAAAAAAAATCCAAAAATAAGCAATTCAAAATTTAGTTTGGTATTATTATACATATTAAATTAGATGTAATATAGATCAGTATTATACAACATTTATGAATTATGAATTTAATTAAGACAAGAAATCAAATACATGTTGGTAATCACCAAGATTTAAATGGATTATATCAAACAGAAAAGTTTGTCCTGGTTTCCAGCCAAATACACCGGGAAAGCTGGAAGATCGTTAAATCAGAGATTAAAGGAACATATATTCATCAAATACTCAGGTGTTAAATTAATGTACCACGTTGAAAACAGCCTCAAATTAAATATAAATGAAACAATTGAAATAATAAAATCCTTCAAATTCAATCCAGATTTTAGCTTAAATGACTAAATAAATATCTCCAATAGTCCAATCTTAAATTTATTCCCAACTATAACAGAAAAACCAATTACTCACTGGCATTACTGGAAAAACCCAGACCCTTAAACCGTTTACCTATAAACATGCTACCTACCTTTTGTTAATTGTTAGTTGAATGCGAGAAGAAACCAGTACAAACTTTTCTGTTTGACATAATCCATTTAAACCTTGGTGAGTACCAACATGTGTTTGATTTCTTGTCTTAATTAAATTCCTAATTCATAAATATTTTATAATACTAATTTATATTAAATTTAATTGAATAGGTATAATAATACCAAACTATATTTTGAATTGCATATTTTTGAATGTTTTGTGTGTTCTTAGAACTGAAGATGAATTTATAACATTCGAAACTAGTTTGCAATAATACAAATTCATAGAAGTGGCAAATAATTTATCAATCCCTAATTATATAATATGTCTTCATGTGCCTCTTATATACATATTGCAAATTATTTTTACACATAAATAGACATATGTTGCCTTATTTTTTTCTACAATATTTCTATAATATAAGTTAAAATTCCTATAACTTTTGAACTTTGAAAGATAAAATTGTAAACTATTCTTAAAGGAAATTTGATGTTCTACAACTTCTTTTGTCGAAGGGCTGAAGAGTTATTTAGTCAAATAAAGCAAAAAAACCTGAGCCAAACTATGTTTTTCGTATTTCCAGGACGGGTAACTCGGAAGCTAATCAAGTGAAAAAATTAATAAAGTCAGTTATATGTCACATTTTATCAGCTTTAATTTTGTATAGAGTGATCTAATCGCTAGGACGCAGAGTTTCACCGGAAAACTACACCTCCACTACTGCACAAAAAAACTCTAGATATAATAATTTTTCAAAATATTAGATGGTTTATAACGTAAAATATTCAAATCTAGCAATAGTGAAACATTGCCGTGTCAGGTAGTTTGTATATCTTAAATTATATCTTCCTAAATTAGTGAAATTATTATGAATCTCACAATTCTACAAAAAAAAAAAAAAAAAAATCATCTCCAATGTATATATTGATAGAGAGTGGTTGTATATGGCAAGGAATGGCTTGAAAATACCCGTAAAGCTGAACCGATTGATAAAAATGGTCCTGACAGGTGAAGAATGCATTGAACAAATCCGTGGAGCTTTGTCAGAATCGTTTTCTCCAGAAAAAGGCGTCAGTCTGGAAGATGCTCTTGAGGTTTTATCTCGCTCTAGAAGAGTCCATGGCATCCAGGCTAAAAGTTATATTTAATTTTTACCATTAATCTTTAACGAAATTGTTCAATTTCATCCGTTCTCGGGATGACATCGATAGAGTAGTTCGTTCTTTTAGTTAGAACAGAATAGAAGAGAATAGAATTGTAATTGTCTTTAGGGAGTTCCTCATACAAATTTAATTTACCCATCGTTCTTTTAATTATGAATAATTTATAACGTTTGAAGCTGTAGAAAACCTAATTAAGGATTGAAAAATTATTTGCCACTTCTATACATTTTTTTTTATTTAAAACTAGTTTCGAATTCATCCTCAGTTCTAAAAACAAAAAAAAAATTCAAAAATAAGCAATTCAAAATATAGTTTGGTATTATTATACAATAATAATTTCTTGTGTTAATTAAAATCATAATCTAATTTGAAATGTATAATGATACAGATCTATATTTTGAATTTCTTATTTTTGAATTTTTTAAGTGTTTTTAGAACTGAGGATGAATGTATAACATTTGAAACTAGTTTTCAACAATACAAATTTATAGAAGTGGCAAATAATTTATAATACTTTATACCATATAATTTATAATTTATAATAATACCTACAAACATCTCACCTTTCTTCCGTTACAGTCGTTTACATTACTAGTTCAGTGCGAGAAGAAACCAATACAAACTTTTCTGTTTGATATAATCTACTTAAACCTTGGTGAGTACAAACATGTATTTGATTCCTTGTCCTAATTAAATTCATATTTCATAATTCTAATTTACATTACATTTAATTTAATATGTATAATAATACCAAACTATATTTTGAATTGCTTATTTTTGAATTTTTTGTGTGTTTTTAGAACTGAGGATGAATGTATAACATTCGAAACTAGTTTTCAATAAAACATATTTATAGAAGTGGGAAATAATTTATCAATTATTTATAAAGATTGATCCTTCTATACGATCATGCGGATTTCATCTGTAGGAAAACGCTCATAAACGAAGACAAAATCAAAAATACATTTTCTGAACAAACGCCTTGCCAAATAGGAATGAAAGTAGCTTCAATAAATATCCGAATTTATCTAGCTGAAATTACTTGCGGAAAAAAAGAAAACAGAATAATGGCCGCTAATTAATTTTACTTCTAATATACAGAATAATTGAAATCACAAGGCGAATGAGGATTACTTTTTATACCTAAGTAAGATAACTTATGGTTGGGAAACCTTTCTTACAAGCTTAAGAAAAGAAACTGTAGATATTTCTAGAGTTTTTTGTGCAGTAGTGGAGGTGCAACTTTCCGGCTAAACTATGCATCCTAGTGATTACATCACTCTATACAAAATTAAAGCTGACATGTGCCATATAACAGACTTTATAAAATTTTCACTTGTTTAACTTCCGAGTTACCCGTGCTGGAAATACGAAAAACATAGTTTGACCCAGGTTTTTTTTTGCTTTATTTGACTAAATAAAAATCTTCTAAGGGCTAAATCTTCAGCCCTTCGTCATAAGAAAAAGCCAAGAAAAAGAAGTTGTAGAGTATTAAATTTCCTTTAAGAATAGTTTACAATTTTATCTTTCAAAGTTCAAAAGTTATAAGAATTTTAACTTATATTCTAGAAATATTGAAGAAAAAAGTAAGGCAATATATGTCTATTTATGTGTAAAAATAATTTGCAGTATGTAAATAAGAGGCACATGAAGACATTATATTATATAATTAGGAATTGATAAATTATTTGCCACTTCTATAAATTTGTTTTATTTAAAAATAGTTTCGAATGTTATACATTCATCCTCAGTTTTAAAAACACACAAAAAAAAATCAAAAATAAGCAATTCAAAATATAGATTGGTATTATTATACATTTTAAATTAGATTACGATTTTAATTAAGACAAGAAATTAGTATTGTATAATAATACCAAACTATATTTTGAATTGCTTATTTTTGATTTTTTTTGTGTGTTTTTAAAACTGAGGATGAATGTATAACATTCGAAACTATTTTTAAATAAAACAAATTTATAGAAGTGGCAAATAATTTATCAATCCGTAATTAGACTGATCCTTCTATACCATCATGCGGATGTCAACTGATTATATTATATTATGTAGACCAAGAAACGAAAGCCGAAAATCGCCGATCAAAAAATATAAATCATATAGTTCTGGATTTCGGTACAATTGTTCATTGAAGTATATAATAAAAATCCCTGATGGTGAGGGAGGAGAGGGGCGGACAGAGAATTTGGTGGGAGAGGGGATGGGTGGACAGGGAATTTGGTGGGGGTGGGGAGGGGTGGACAGGGAATTTGGTGGGTGTGGAGGAGCAGTTTGAGGATGCCTTTTTCTGTTTTTTCTCTAGTAGCTCGAGAACTTTCAACTTTAATAAAAGGTACTTTATGCACTATATATAAAAATTAAATTATATAAAATTTCCCATTATAAACATTCTAATATTTTTTTAAAATATAAAATCAGTAGTTTATGGCAGGATTGCAAAATTTTGGAATTTACACGTAAAGTTAAAATTACGAGTAAATTTTAATTAACTTTTGAACAGTTAAAGATAAAATTGTAAATTAATACATATTCTTAATGGAAATTTATAGCTCTACAACTTCTTTTTGGTTGACTTTTACGTAGGACGAAGAACTGAAGAGTTATTTAATCAAATAAGGCAAAAAAAAACCTCAGACAAATTTTTTTTTTGTCACATTTCAAGCACGGATTACTCGGAAACTATGCAAAATAGAGAAAAATTATATATATTCAATCTTATTAAGCATTTTGTAAGCTTTAATTTTGTATAGATTGGTCTAATCGCTAGAAGGTGTAGTTTTCGAGACATAAACGAAAAATCGAAAAAACTGCATCCCCATCCTATGCCTACCCCCCACCGGCGGAGACTTCTGGTACATTCTACAGGATACTCCAACGAATATTTAAAATATGAATTCGGCTTAGGGGGCCGATATTTGGCAACCTTCTCTCCGGCAATAAAATAATAATAATGAATTGCGTGTGCTGAAAAACAGGATTTGGATTATCTTGATAATGCTATTTTTTTAAGGAATTTTGTTTTGTTATTTATATTTAAAAACAAAACAAAAAAAGTTGTCGTTAGAACCTTATCTGTCCCTTTTTGAGAAATAATATAATAAAGTAGTCTTAGTAATGTAGTAAACACTGCTTCCCTCTCACTACAATGGTGTATATAATTTGAATGACATCAATGTTCCAGGATATAACAACGACCCCTATACTGTAATATCAGTGGTACAGGATACAATATGGTAGGGCACACATCAACCACGATGCCTGCCTAATGGGAAGGAATGGCCGATCCAACGTAACTTCACTTCAGCGCTGACACTGCGATATTTACGATACTAATAATGGCTGCCTTTCAAGGAGTTTTTCCACTATTGGACTGGTGGAAATCATTTTATTTATCAGCTGATATGTTATCCATAGTGGCAATATCTCAACATGGTAATTAAATTAGCAATATTTCATTAATATTATTATTATTTCACACGTATTTACAGCATAAAGCCCAACATTCCTATGTTAGGCAAAACATCAGCTCCTTTGGCTACCATATCCTATCCATAAATCAACTAACGAATAACTTGGAGAATTTCAATATTACTGCCAACTTTCTTCTTTGTCGAACTCAACAGTCTTTTGGAAGTTATTGGAGCAAAGGACTGAGAATATGGCATATTTTTATAAAACGGCTCATCGTCTTCAATGTAAACAAAACAACTTTCTTTTTTTTTTTTTTATGTAAAACCGTTCAATCTTTTAGAAATTAACTAAACTGGACAAAAAAAGTTTTCGTACAATTAGTTTTTTGGGTAAAAATATGTTTATTAATTTATTGAACATAAATTAATGGGTGGATATGATAAAAAAAGAACAATCAGCATTAATTTTTACAGATGAAGGAAATTAGAATCCTGTATAACCTAATTAACAACAAAAATTGAAATTTTAACAAGCAAAAAAAATATTCATTAAGCAATAAGATACATAATTACATACTTAATCATTTACATTTACGACCCATTTTGGAAAAATTATCCTTCAATGCTAACCATATGGCCCATTATGGACCAATATTTTATTAAAAACTGGCCAACTGACAAACCTGATTTACGTTATCATGATGATTGCTAATAGCATTGCAAGTGGGCACAATTGTGCCCACGAGCTCATGTGACGTCAGAGATTGTACGGGAGGACCCATGACGCAGAAGGACTACAAGACTGTTATTTTCCATTATATCTATAAACAACCTCCTCGCGAGCATATAGAAGCAACATAACGCATCTCAATTTTGAAAATTTTCCAGAAGAGTGAAAAAAACTGTATTAAATATAACCTGTATTACAACGTAAAATGAATATAGTTTTTATTCGTTAAATTAGTTTGGATTTAGTTAAACTAGTATTTGAGAGAGATTCGATGAGAAATTTCGAATAAAAAGGTATTGAGCGTTCCTCCCTTTAAGGTAACATGGCTCATCACATTGGTTACTTTACGATCATATTGACCCGTGTTCGTGGTACTAGCAGGTACTAAAATATTGAGGATTGAAGGATAAAGGATGAGGAAGAGCAGCTCCTGACGAGACCATCACGGAAGGATCAACTTAACAGCTCACTATCCTTCGGCCAATATCGCCATAGAGTCCATATCCTTTTTCCAATCCGATCCTACCAGCTATAAACATACAAAAGCTGATGGGACAATTGGAAAGGAGTCTTAAATATCCCGTTATTTTTTAAGAAACCGGTTATAGTTATACTCATTATGTTAACTGGATTCAGTTATTTAATTTTTGCAGTTAAATGGTCGTTGTTTTGTACCTCCATCCTCTTTTTAAACATCCTAGAGAACTAAAACATTTAAAGGAAAAATGTTCTCGTGACATCTTTAACCCACTCTCCCCTCCGTTTCCTTACCCAATATAATTAAATATAACTATATTTCAAGTTTTTATTATATGTCTTGTATAAGTTCTACATTTTCATAAATAGGCACTATTTAAATTTTTCCCATATTTTCTCACGTCATCCCACTATAAGTAATCTTCTAAAATTCTTCAATTGTTTTCTTAGACCTAATGAAAGCCCACAAACTTGGACGAAACGTCGGCACATATTAAACAGTAAATTCCATTACTGCCTGTTATATTTCTGACCGTAGCTCTAACCATTCTCTTCTTGTTTTTTTTTTTTATATTTTTTCTTATCATCCGTTTATTAAAAATCTCTTTTACATGCATAAATGATTTTTTATATGCAAAAAAAAAATTCCCTCCTTGATTTCATCGCAGGCTATTTATATTTTACTATAACAATAATTGAGGAGTTTTCCATCAAAAGTTAATAGATCCACTTCTCATAAAACAAGACCTTTTTCAAGAATTAAAATTCAACATCGTAAAATAATGCAGTTTATTATGTGGATGTGAATCCAGATAAAACGAAGGGCATAATATTTTCGTTCCAGAAAGGAAATAAGAAACTCCCATCGCAGTTTAAAATAAATAATTGCATAAACAAACTATCTAAAAGTATCGTTAATCTTGGAATCACGTTTGACAGGTATTTAAAGTTTTCGGCACACGTTCGTAAACAAAATCAATAATGTACGAATTAAAACCTACCGGATTAATCATTTATTCTCTGCCTCACGCTTGTCATATCGCTTAAAATCTTCAATATATAAAACTATTTTACGGCCCACCCTATTGTATGGCGCACCATTATTTTCCCGTGATGCTAAGCCGACAGAAAAGCTTCTACAATCATTTCATAATCGAGTGTTGCGAAAAATAGTAAAGGGCACTTCACTGCAAAGGGCGAAAACATCGAGGCTGCTTGAGGAATTGAAGATACCAAGAATTTCAGAATTCCTAACAGATAGAAATAAAAAAATTTACGAATCTTTATTACAAATTACAAACCCCATATTTAGAGAGTTCATACCCTCTGGACTACCCCAGGGTTGGGAACAACTATTTTGAATATTGAAATTTAGTTTTAGTATTAGTTTGGTAAGATCGACCCAAAATGAAAGGTGAGCCCCATCGCCTAAGTAATAATTAGAAATTATGAAACATTAATAAAAGCTGAAGATGTAGAATAGAACTCCTTAAAATGCATATCAGCAGAAAAAGGGGAATCTCCGGCAAATATTGAGTTCAGAAGCGTAAAGTAAGAAGATATATAAAAAAATACAATTTATTTCAAACCTTAATTTTTTCTCTGTCAAATAGGTGTTACAAATTGACATTTTTAATATCAATTTCCTTCAACTCCATTAGATCTCCCTATAATATTTTTTTAAATACATTTTCAAATGGATATATTGACTTTTGATAGAATAAATAGTCCTCAATTTGAGAGATATATTAAAAATATAAAAAAAGATAATAGACATGGTACATTACTAGTTGTAAGCAGGGGATTACCAGATGGAAGAGAAGCAGAGCTAAGAGTCTTTCAATTGGACGGAGCTTCAAACTTTAACTACTTTGTAAATTTCTAAACAGCTCGGGGATAGACTGCCATTAATTAGAACAATTTAAGACTACTTTAAACTTTAATTAAAGTTACCTAGGCCCAGTGCTGCAATCTGTACGGTTTTCTAACTTTCTTACCAATTTACTCTTTATTACACTTATTTATTACCTGATATAGGATAAAGTATTTTCCAGTTGACGTATGCATGATAGTATAGAAGGATCAATCTAATTAGGGATTGATAAATTATTTGCCACTGTTTTCAATTAATACATTACGTTGAAAACAGCCTCAAATTAAATATATATGAAGCACTTGAAATAATAAAATCCTCCAAATCTAATCCAGATTTTTACTTAAATGACCAAATAAATATCTAATAGTCCAATGAAATTTATTCCCATCTCTAACAGAAAAACCAATTGACTCACCGGAATTACTGGAAAACCCCCCGATCCCCTTTTACCCAAGTTCCATTTACCTACAAACACCTCACCTTTCTTCCATTAAAGTCATTTCAATTACTAGTTCAGTGCGAGAACAAACCGATGCAACCTAACCTGTTTGATATAAACTACTTAAACCTTGGTGAGTATCAACATGATTTGATTTCTTGTCTTAATTAAATTCATAAATCTTTTATAATACTAATTTATATTACATTTAATTTAATATGTATAATAATACCAAACTGTATTTTTAATTGCTAATTATTGAATTTTTGTGTGTGTTTTTGAACTAATGATGTACAACATAACGAATGTATATACATGTATAAATCAGTATTATAAAACATTTATGAATTATGAATTTAATCAAGACAAGTAGATAGCATGTTTCTATATCTACCTTTCGTTCATTGTTAGTTCAATGCGAGAAGAAACCAGTACAAACGTTTCTGTTTGATATAATCCATTTAAACCTTGGTGAGTACCAACATATATTTGATTTCATGATTGCATTTAATTTAATATGTATAATAATAACAAACTATATTTTGAATTGCTTATTTTTGAATTTTGATGGTGTGTTTTTAGAACTGAGGATGAATGTATAACATTGGAAACTAGTTTTGAATAAAAAGAAAATTATAGAAGTGGAAAATAATTTATCAATCCCTAATTAGATTGATCCTTGATGTTTCGCATTTCTCAGCAGCTGTTTCGAATTTTAAAAAATGTTACATATAAAACTTGCAGAAGATTTTACGTTTTTTTAACATAAACATTAAAGGAAAATCTTTAAAAAGTGACGTAAATGATGAATTCGTTGACCTTGATTTTATTGCGACCTTTCTAGGGGCCACCAAGACGTTCATTTTTTCAGTCTATTATGAGAGTAATTTCGGACTAGAGGATCAAAAAGTTTCTTGAAATCAGACATGTTTTTTTGTCGGGCTAAATAGACTTGTCAAGCACGAGGGAGATGGAGATTAGCTATTCAAATTGAAATAGATTTAATTCTATGAGATCTCATAACCAGCTCCTTTTCTCCTTTTCTTTTCTGGCATTTGTATTGTGACCACTTTTCGTATACGTTTTGTTATAGAAATGCTTTATATGAAATCTAAGTATGATGTACAATGGGTGAGTGTAAGCCTGCATGTAAGGTTTTGTTATTGATGTATCTTAGCATTATTTTTTAGTCGTATTTTCCTTGGAAATAAAAGACTATTGCACTAGGTCTAAGGCCATCGGAGGGTAGAGAGGTCTCATTTTATATCGGTTTCATAATCTCTAGAGAACGATCATGGGGGTTAAGGAGATGTCCGATTTATATATTTTTCCCACTGCTAGATTTAGACATCCAAGCGGCCCCCTTTGGATCAAATGAGATGGGACTTGTGATGTTTGATCGTTTTCTAGACTGAACAATAACATAAACTTCCGTCAAAATTTCGGCTACCATTACTTTATTAGTCTTGAAATTAGTGTGGGCAAATTTTAGTCAAAAGTTCGATAGGTTTATCTGAAATTTTAGCGTTTTTAATGTATTACGCATCACTATAGCAGCACCTAATTAGTTTATAGGGTAGTACCTTTTGGGTGTCTCAACTAGGTTTCCCCCTCCCCCCCAGGGTTTTTCGACTTTTTAAAATATTTGCGCACCTTTAAAACCTCTTCAAATTGAGTTAGGAAGGATAAAAGCCCGTTGCTTGCGAAATGAAGTTAAATTAACTTTAAAACAAAACAAGGCTCATCGAAATCGGACTAATATTAGCAAATATGTGGCTATATCAACTTTTTTGGCCGTATTTTCCCCGAAAATAATAGACTATTTCACTGGGTCGAAGGCCATCGGAGGGAGAGGGGTTTGCATTTTATAACCGTATCATAACTCTAGAACACGATTATGGAGGTTTAGAGGATGTCTAATTATATATTTGTATGAATATAAATAATATAATAGAAGGTAATAATAAACTTATATCAAAAGGTATATTGCCATTTAGTACAGGAATAATATGGTTCGGTGATAAAGGTTATAAACGCGATTTTTTTTTTTTATTACTCTAATTAAACAATTTTATTACACTATGTTTTAAGTGTTAGTAGTTAAGTTAAGGGGGTCTTTTTGAGCCACCGATTTATAGTTAAATAGGCGTAGAAGGAAATCATGGGGTGTCCACATCAGATATTTTATATCTGCGCTGTAACTGCTGAAAGTTGAAACTGTGATGATAAAGCCTGGTGCATGTTTGGTGAGAATTATAGCGTCGTTTGTTTAGGTTGTAATTATTTTATTAAGAGAAGTGAACTGTAAGTACTAAGAAACCGATAAAATATTTATGTAATTTCACATCATGTTAGAGCATTTAATGCGCTGATGTAAGGAATGCATTAGGTCACGCCGGTAAAGAGAAGAGTTAGTAAGAATCCTTTCTTGGATTCCTGGAAGGAGTCCCGAGAGGAAGAGGCTTTAAGGATCAAAAGCAGGAGGCCCTATCCTTCCTTAAAGGATCAGTTTCACTTGGTTTCCTTAGCCCTAATGAACACCCTTTGATAATTATCATCATTATACAACTAATCTAGCCATATATATTAATTAGTTTAAAATATCCTTCTCTCTCTTAATTAATATCGCGAAGTATCATGTATCGATGGTCAATTTCGCAATGTTGTAAGTGCTAATTTTATAGTTATATATTATAACTATAGTTATATATTATAATTTTATAGTTCAGAGTAAAAAAAAATTTTAGCTTCCAGAAATTCTTTATTTATTAATTTGCTTTGATTTTTTGTTCATCATTATAAATCTTAGTGCAGTAATGGCCGAATTATAATTACAACATATGGGAATTTGACCAATGGTGCATTATTAATTTTGGAGAAATCCCTTTTTCACGCGCAGTACTGAATCAATTAACTAAAGGAAAGTACTGTTCGAAAGACATTTTTAATTTATGTATGCACGAGCACCTAAAATAGTTGTAAATATTACTAGTATTTTTAAATCAATTAAAAAAAACAACAGAATTTTTATTAACAATTAAATGTAGATTATTTTGTTTCCCAACATCCTTGTAAACTTAGGAATGTGAAAAATTCGATTTTTTTTTCTATTTTTCGATAGTATTTCGGTTGATACAGCCAATAATAAAGTTACGAATCTGTTGCAGCATTAGAAAGTGCTGAAGTATTTGTATCGCAGTTGTATTTTTACGAAAAATATCATAATGTCTAAAGCTTCAATGTTTCAGTAACGAATATGCGTATTATAAAGGTAAAACAATACATACACACGAAACTATAATATAAAAGAAAAACAATACTAATAAAAAAATAAAATAAAATAATCGTAATCGGCTCTTATACAGAGAAGAATGTAAAATTACCTTTGCTCACCTGAAAAGTAGTGATTTACACATTCATAAGGTTGCCATGGCAACAAAAATATGTACCTGTACTACTATCGGAATTTTTTCTTGTTGATCAAATGATAATAACATTCATTATACCTCAAGTCGAAATTTGTAAAATTTAGTGCGTACTTACACCACATCACCCTGTATTGAATTTTTTTGACGATGGGTGTGTTATGAAAATGTAATTCAGTATTAAGTAATATAAAATAAATATAATTCAGAGTAATAAAAATTATAGAAGACATACACAAATGTCGAATGCTTGGAAAATCAATGCATTAGAGAATTTAGGAGGTCCAAAACGCAAAATTGTGGGGCATGCACACTGGAAATTTAATTGATGTAATATCGTCGCGACCGTTGAATTGAACCCGAAAAAAAGTTAGGAAAAACTCGATGGTAAATGCCCCAAGAACAGAGGGTGAATCCTTGATGAGAGGATTGCGTTAGGGATTCATATTCGGACGTTGATTGGTCGGCGGATGAGGAGTTGGATATCGAAAGGGATTAATGGTATCGGGATCGAATCTTCGGGTTCACTAAGCCTTTCATTATTATTAGTAAAATATTTTATAATTATCAATATCCCGATCAAAACTGTCGTCCAATAAATTACATGAATTAATATTAATAAAATATAATTACGAATGTTATTAAAGATTAGGTATTATTTTGATATAAAGGGAAGATTCCACACAGGAAGTGACCTTGAGTCCCTAAAATGCGGGTAAACAACTTAGCCAGGGCCGGAACTAAGATTTGTGCCAGGAAAGGAAAGCCTAATTTTACCGTCCCTTCTATCTCCCTATTTTTCCCTCTCCTCTCTTCTTTTAATAAAAGTCAACAGTTTTATAAAAGTATTTTGGGAATATGTTTCAAAATACCTATCATCATCTCATAATATCAACTCAAAAAGAAGTAAATAAAGGTAAAAAGAAGTAATAAGTAGAAATAAATATTTTTTATTTTTCTCGAAAATTCCAATCCAATTCCGGATTAGATCAGGCATATGCAGAAAAACCGCGACAAATCTCACACCAACAGTCCAAAATACACATCAATTAAAAATTTAGATTCTATACAAATACTCAAAGGTAGATGTCTCGGAGTGAAGCACAGCCTCTAGTTGATGTGTCGGTTTAGACTGTTGATGTGAGATGTGCTGCATTTCGTTTCGACTGGCTAGTTATTTACCAGTATCGTTGAGACTCAAGCTTCGTGCCTGAAGTCTTGCATTCAGATCCTAATAATTAATATAGATATATTGTTGAGCTTTAGCTATTTCATATTAGTATATTGACATTAGGGTTGGAATATCGAAACTCGATATATCGATATATAGGAGTTGAAAAAGCGATATTTTCAATAGATATCTTAGATGATATCGATATTTTACAACGATTACACTGACATGTTTGTAAATATTAACTATATTAGTAGCAGAATGTCGATAATTCATTTCCCGGTAATTCGTATATCCCTATAATTGGTATGATTTTTCTGGTCTCTTGAAAATCTCTCTTTATTTCGCTTAAAAACACTGCAATCCAATCCCCTCGATAATACGTATTTATT
This sequence comes from Rhaphigaster nebulosa, assembly GCA_948150685.1. Lineage (NCBI taxonomy): Eukaryota > Metazoa > Arthropoda > Insecta > Hemiptera > Pentatomidae > Rhaphigaster > Rhaphigaster nebulosa. Next base: position 1,955,392 of record OX411308.1, read on the forward strand.
TTCGTCTTCCAAGTAAAGTGATGTCCACCATATTGGGATCACGTAGTTTTACCAGTAAATATAAGAATAAACAATATTTGATAATGTATAACAAACAATAATTAGTTGGAAATATTTATATACAAATAATGTTAATTAATCCTATTTAAAGACAAATGCATAATAATATAAACGATGATTGGTACTGAGATTTATATCAAATAAATTGCATGCTTTGAGATGAATGTTTTGAGAATTCACAATATAGTCGGAAGCGTTATAAGATAACTAATTTTTATTATGATTCATTGCTAATAATGTTTTATAAATAATAATAATTATGTTATCGGTTAACCTTCTTCACAGTTTAACATTATACTCATTTAATGCACTTTTATTTGCTTTTTAATCCATTTCATTTCGATATATCGATATTTGCTAGCGATTATCGGTGTATATCGATGTATATCAAATCCTTCAAATCCAATCCAGATTTTTGCTTAAATGACCAAATAAATACCTCCAATAGTCCAATCTTAAATTTATTGCCATCTATAACAGAAAAACCAATTACTCACCGGCATTACTGGAAAAACTCCGACTCTTAAAATGTTTACCTATAAACACCCCACCTTTCTTTCATTGTTAGTTCAGTGCGAGAACAAATCAGTACAAACTTTTCTGTTTGATATAATCTATTAAAACCTTGGTGAGTACCGACTTGTATTTGATATCTTGTCTTAATTAAATTCATAATTCATAAATGTTTTATGATACTAATTTATATTAAATTTAATTTAATATGTATAATAATACCAAACTGTATTTATAATTGCTTATTCTTGAATTTTTGTGTGTTTTTAGAACTGAAGATGAATATATAACATTTGAAACTAGTTTTCAATAAAAACCAAATTATAGAAATGGCATATAATTTATGAATCCCTAATTAGATAAATAAACTCCAACTCATCTCCCTTTTATCAATATTAGCCCTCTACAGTATGCTATGATTGCCTGATCCATTGGACGGTCCTCTTTCATCCCAAGGCTAAGTCTACACAAAGGAGACCAATGTTTGGATTGAGAACCCTCCGAGGTCTAGTCCTCCAGATGAGATTCTGGATGACCTCCGAGAAATTTCGTTGACGAAAGACTAGTTTCATATCGAGCGGCGACCTCTCTCTGCCCTTGGGCCTGGATCGAACTAGATGACGCATGCAACACCTCTTCGGCCTGACACTGTCACTGCTAGTTCGTGCAACGGTTGAGATTCTGCCTACCTACAATTAGCTATTATCTACCTGACCGTTCGGAGTATCGTTGCAAGTGTTTGACAATATCGAAAGGCAAATGGTTTCAAGTTAAATATATGCCAGTTACAATATGCGTCAACAGCTTCTGGATTCAAACATGACACTTTGCCACTGGATGGAACCCTGAGTCACCCCAACATGATATAACATTTTTTTGATTATTTTCGTATAAGAACAATTTTTAAAACACAATTAGTTTATCATCGACTAGATCCGTGTATTGTATATCAAGGAGTTGAAAATAATCACACTTTGCTACCAAAGGTCTTGGAATACATTTAACAGATCTGAAATAAATTAAAAAAGTGATTGAGGAAATAAAGAATGTTGGTGCTAGGCGAAGGCACAGAGGTCTGGAGGCAGTATAAATAATTGGAACTTGTTGATTGCAGTAACAGTAATACAATTTATTTTATTTTCTTCATGCTAGTTTTGTACTTCCTTGTAACCAGTAAAGGAAGTATTGTAATGGCGAAAATTATCAGATTTCAACGGAATTATCAATTTTTACCATCCCTGAATCCATTTTGACTAGTTTCGTCGTGACGTCTGTACATAACGTTTGTTCGTACGTATCTCGCTTAACTCAAAAATGGTTAGCCTTAGAAAGTTAAACTTTTGTATTTAGAATTATTGTAAAATCTAGTTGCGAACCTCTCTTTTTGGTCACGACATTATTACCGGAAGTGGTACTTTACATGAAGATCATTATTGATTTTCATCAAAAATTATATTAAAATATAATGCAAAACTTCTCAAATATGGTATGTAATACTTACATATTAACGTAAATAACATAATAAATTTTGGTTGACATTGGCAAACCGAAAGTGGTACTTAGTTGAAGGTCATGTTGGACTTTCATCAAAAATTATATTAAAATATAATATAAAAAATCTCAAATTTGGTAAATTAAACTTTTATATCAATATAAATAGTATAATAGATTTTGGTTGAAATTGAAGAGCCGAAAGGGTTACTTTACTTGATGGTCATAATAAACTTACATCAAAAGGTATATAGACATTGAATACAGAGATCATATGGTTTGGTGATCAAGGGTTTACTCTAATTAAACAATTCTGTAACTTGTTTTATGTGTTAAAATTGAATGTAAAATACTTGTTGTCCTCCCCATTTGTGAGCTGAACAAGTCTGCAGCAGGAGAATAAGATATAAGTTAATCGGATTCTTCCGCTTAAAATGTTGAATCCGTCGATTTCTAATCCTTTATCTAGTGACATAGACAGAAAAGGACATATAATAACGGAATAAGATCTTCAGAAACAAGAGCTTATGTGTCAGTAGATGAACGTCGCTACGCCGAGTGTCGTTTTTGAGATACTTAATGCAAACTTCGGAAACTATTAACCCAATTCAGAGTCATATTTTGAGCCGTCGATTTATAGTTTAAGAGGCGTACAAGGAAGTCATGTGTTGTCCACGTCTTATATTTCAGTGGTATCAGACAACGCGTAAAGAAACATAAAGTGATTTTCTAGGCAGCGGAATTGGAAGAAAGAACATTTTTTTAGGTTCTATAGATCATTCTTCCTAGGAGTAATGTAAAATCCTTCATGTAACAGTCGAAGCACCATACTATGTAATAAGCAATAACCGAATAATCTGTGATTAATATACTGTTTGTATTATACCTTATTATATCTAATTACATCGGAATCTTATTCATTATCTTAATCCTTTAGCAGAATCTAGGTTCACTCCTTACTAAATTCCTCTTCGAGCATTGAGACGGCAATGGCCCCGAGACCTTTTGAAAATATGTATACAGGAGTTCTGGCGATGGACGGATTCTCCACTCTAGCCTGACTCAGACTCTAGAAGCGCTTAAGTCATGCTTTTCCGTCCAAAATCAGGAGTTCCCTAAGAAGATTATGAATAAGTACGGCTCTGGCTAAAATATTTATTTAATCCATTTTAACTTTAATGTTTAATTTCTTCGTATCTTCCTCTTTTTTTCTATTTCATTTTATTTTTTGTTATCATTTAATTTACGTACATTTTTGTTATATTATATTTAATAATGAGCGTTTGTAATCGAACAAGAAAAAAATAATTAATCGCCCCCCTGCTTTAAATTTGAGGTTTTACCCAGAGAAATAAGTATACAGAAAGCTTAGCAAGACACCTTCTTACTTTATTAAAGGTATGAAAGAACTCTGAGGATGCCTTATTAAACGTCCTATATACTTTTATATCTGCCATCTTCATGAAATAGAGTCTGGCTTATTGAGGTCATACATTTTAAGAATTTCGTAGAATAAAAAAAAACGAAGAAAAAAAATTCGTCCTACCACCGTTTTCGAGACTGCTGGATGCTGAATTATTTGATATTTTGCAAAAAAGTCACAGGGCCTCGAAACTCGACCATTTCGTTTCAAAATGGCACCCGATTAAAGATTTTATACATCCATATCCCGCGCATTTATGATGGTACAAACATAAAGTACCTATTTTAGAATCATTATCAAAAGCGTTTTTGAAAAATAATATCTGATACGGACACCCCATGACTTCCTTATACGCCTATTAAACTATAAATCGGTGGTACAAAAAGTGACCCAGAATTTGGTTACAAGTTTCCGAACAAGTGCCACTTCCGGTTTGCTAATTTCGACCAAAATTTATTATGTTATTTATTATTAGTTTTAAATACCAAATTTGAGAAGTTTTGTATTATATTTTAATATATTTTTTTATGAAAATCAGTAATGACCTTCAAGTAAAGTACCACTTCCCGTAATCATGCAGAGACCAAAAAGGAAGGTTCACACACATAAGCTCTTGTTTCTGAAGATCTTATTCCGTCCTTTTCTGTCTATCTCACTAGATAAAGCATTGGAAATCGACGGATTCAACATTTTAAGCGGAAGAACCTGCTTGACTTTATATCTTATTCTCCTCCTGCAGATTTGTTCAGTTCACAAATGGGGATGAAAACAAGTATTTTACACTCAATTTTAACACATAATATAACACATAAATGTAATAAAATTGTTTAATTAGAGTAGAAAAAAATCATATTTATGACCTTTATTACCGAACCATATGATCTCTGTATTAAATGTCTATATACCTTTTGATTTAAGTCTAATATGACCACAGAGAAGTCATAAATCGGTTTCGATTTTCGAAAGGATAAATCGGTGGCACAAAAATTGACCCAGAATTTGGTTACAAGTTTCCGGACAAGTACCACTTTCGGTTTGCCAATTTCAACCAAAATGTATAATGTTATTTATATTACAATGTAGGCCTTGCATACCAAATTTGAGAAGTTTTGCATTATATTTTAATATAATTTTTTATGAAAATCAATAATGAGCTTTATGCAAAGTACCATTTCCGGTAATCATGTGGTGACCAAAAAATGAAATTCGCAACTATATTTTACAATAATCCGAAATACAAAAGTTTAATTTTCTAAGGCTAACCATTTTTGAGTTATGCGAGATACGAACAGACAGAAGTCACGACGAAACTAGTCAAAATGGATTCAGAAATGGTCAAAATGGATATTTCCTTTGAAATCTGAAAACCGAAAATTTTCGCGCTTAGAATACTTTCTTTCCTGCGTACAAGGAAGTACAAATATCCAAATAAATTTAAAATTTATTTTTTTTTGGATATATGACTATTTAAAATTGATAAAGCATAGTGTAATAATTTCTAGCGTTCTTGTAAATATGGTATGAACAAACGAATAAATTTGTATATCCTTATTAATTATTGTTTTTAATTGAAAAGGATTGTAATATTCCACCGTTAAATAGTTTATATTAGAATCGATTATATATATATATATATATATATATATATATATATATATATATATATATATATATATATATATATATATATATAATATATACCGATATCGTTTATATCGAGTCGATTAGAAGTAGAGCCCAATGACATGGATATAATATCATCTTTGAATGATATTCATCAAACATGAAGAACATTAATGGGTACCTGAAATATCATTATGATATATGATAGTGGCTAGCAAATAATATTTCCTAAAGTAAATATAATGAATGGAGCTGCAGGCTTATGCTAGATTAGTTAGACAAACAGTTGGTTATACTGCTATGGAACTAGTAGAACACAATCGCAGATAATCAATTCTGAGGTCACAGTTTAATGAAGTATTCACTGGTTTCAATTAATACCAACTTTAGACTAATATTCAAAGGGAACGATGAGATGAAGGTTCCTTTACTGGCTGCCAGAGGGCTCTGCTAATAAACACCTAATAAGGACCAATCATATCGAACCGCTTTGTGTTGTCACCAATTGAAGTACTAATAAACAGCTCAGTCCAAACACTCACCAACTCAAACTTCTGTTATCAACTCAAGACCACTTAGTATCTTAATAATTAATTAAATAATATTAATAAATATTATTCCTCTGGGATAAAATTAAAAATGATCGAAATATTTCTTCAATGTTAATCTTTTGAGGTAAATAGATCTAAAAACATACTCCGACACGTCGAATGATAAAATAAACATGCCAAGAAGTTAGAATGTGCTTCTTCAAGAAAATAATATACGAGTATGATATAACAAAAGATGATTGTATACAAAATAATGAAAATAATTTACTTCTATATTCTGAACGACTCGGTGCTGAGCGATATCGATAATGAAGTATTGATTGTAATTAATAATTTGATACCATTGATATTCTTACTTGTTTCAAATAGGAGCAAATCTACGTTTGTTATGCCGTTTTAAAACTATGATGTGTTAGTGGACGAATCTAAGAATGCACAGGTAAGCAACCAATTAAACATTTAATTAGGGAGTGATAAATTATTTTCCACTTCTATAAATTTGTTTTGTTTAAAACTTGTTTCGAATATGATAATGAAAAAGAAAATTCATCAATGACTCAGGAGTTAAATTAATACATCACGTTGAAAACAGCCTCAAATTAAATATATATGAAGCACTTGAAATAATAAAATCCTTCAAATCCAATCCAGATTTTAGCTTAAATGACCAAATAAATATCTCCAATAGTCCAATCATAAATTTATTCTCATCTATAACAGAAAAACCAATTACTCACCTGCATTATTGGAAAAACCCCGACCCTTAAACCGTTTACCTATAAACATCCTACCTACCTTTCGTTAATTGTTAGTTCAATGTGAGAATAAACCAGTACAAACTTTTTTGTTTCATATAATCAATTTAAACCTTGGTGAGTACCAACATGTATTTCATTTCTTGTCTTAATTAAATTCATAATTCATAAATGTTTTATTATACTGATTTATATTACATCTAATTTAATATGTATAATAATACCAAACTATATTTTGAATTGTTTATTTTTGAATTTTTTGTGTGTTTTTAGAACTGAAGATGAATGCATATCATTCGAAACTAGTTTTTAATAAAACAAATGTATAGAAGTGGCAAATAATTTAACAATCCCCTAATTAGATTGATTCTTCTATACCATCACGCGGATCCCAACTAATTAAATATTTTTAACTTATTAACATGTTTGTAAGACGGAATTGATTTATTCTCATAGCAACTTTGTTGCTTGGAATTGATTCATTTTTTTACACAGCAAAAAATACTTCATGTTTGATTCAGGACATGCTATTCTCTCAAAGACCTTTATGATAGGTCTCCGGGCTGGCGCTTATGCGATGAGCTGACAGCGCGAATCCTGGAGAACCCTCGACATTTGCCTAACGATCAGCCTGGAACTTCGATCAATACTGGAGTCACATCTTTAACACATGCACTGACCTATTGAAATCATATATAATATGATTTGTTTCAATTAATATTAATAAAAACATAGCAAACCCTGAAATTCGATGGCGATACCCAGCGGTGTACACTCATCCAATAATTTTAAAACCCAAAATTTTGGGAAATTTGAGAATCCAAGGTAATGTGGGAAAAGTGTGTTTTCGGATTCAGTGCGTAATCGTATCGTTAAAGCCAAATCCTGAACTAGTAAGAACTTCCCTTTTGGGAGCATGAAGTTTAAACAATCAGCCACGAGAGTTCGCTAAGGTGAAATATAACCAGTTGTAAAGATGTAAATTACAGAATGTTGATTAAGTTGGATCTTTCAACTTCTGCTGTAGAGCTGTATCGGTGTTCATCCACCGCTAAGCCTTATTTTTGTTTTTAATTTTTGTATTCAGAAGTTTTTCTTCAAAATACTTTGTGATTTACATTTCTCTTTGACAGGTTTCTAATTTTTAAACAGTAGTCCAAACTCTACATGCTCCAACAAAGAAGCCGAAAATTAAGGAGTCGTAAGAGCCTTCTTGACCATCCTACTGTCATACTTCAAGACGTCTTCATACATACTGAAAATATCTGATGTGTACAACACATGACTTCCTTGTACGCCTATTTAACTATAAATCGGTGCCTCAAAAAATTATTCTCAATTTGGTTACTAGTTTCCGAAGATTGCAGTATCTCAAAAACGGCACACGGCGTCGCGACATCCATCTATTGACACATACACAAACAAATGGGGAGGAAAACCAGTATTTTACACTCAATTTTAACACTTAAAACAAGTAATAAAAATGTTTAATTGGATTGGAAACCAAATTGCGTTTGTAACCTTCATTACCGAAACATATAATTTATGTATTTAATTTAAAAATAATTTTTGATGTGAGCTTTACCTTTACCTTCAAGTAAAGTACCCTTTTCGGCTCACTAATTTGAACCAAAATATAGTAAATACATTGAAACCAAATTGCGTTTGTAACCTTCATTACCGAAACATATAATTTATGTATTTAATTTAAATATAATTTTTGATGTGAGCTTTACCTTTACCTTCAAGTAAAGTACCCTTTTCGGCTCACTAATTTGAACCAAAATATAGTAAATACATTTATATCGATATAAAAGACCTATTTGCCAAATTTGAGATGTTTTACATTATATTTTAATATAATTTTTGGTGAAAATCTATTATGACTTTCAACTAAAGTACCGCTTCCGGTTTTCCAATTTAGATTCCAAATTTCCAAATCTAGTATGTTATTTAAATCAATATACAAGTTAAAAATACTAAATTTGAGAAGTTTTGCATAGTATATTAATATAATTTTTGATGGAAATCAATTATGACCTTCAAGTAAAGTACCACTTTCGGTGATCAAGAAGTAACCAAAAATGGAGGTTCACAACTAGATTTTTCTGCAATTCTAAATACCAAATTTTAACTCTCTACGGCTAGCCGTTTTTGAGTTATGCGAGATACGAACGTACGTACGTACAGACGCCGCAACGACGAAACTAGTCAAAATGGATTCAGAGATGGCCAAAATGGATATTTCCGTTGAAATCTGAAAACCGAAAATTTTCGCGATTACAGTACTTTCTCTACTTCGTACAAGGAAGTAAAAACGACCGTAATCAGACAATCAGTTCTCAATCCTGATAAAGACTACGAGCTCACTGAAAATATGAGAGGGAACCTTTTTAAACTTTGGCTTCTAAATTCCATCATTAAATTAAAATAGGTCAAAGGTGATTCTGGGATTGAGGGAAATGAGATAGCTGACAAATTAGCTAAAGAGGCAGCACAAAGCGATCTATCTCCGTCATTTTGTTAAACGCCTTTGGCCTTTATAAAATAAGATTTTACAGAAAAGTCAATTTTGAGCTTGATGTTCTTACTCAGATAAATGACCCAGTTTACATAGACTTATTACAATATCGACTTCAAACAACAAAAATATACTGATATCCACAAATTACAAATCCACTTAAATTTTGATTGAACATGGACAGAGCAAATCACACCTGAAAATATTCCAAATGAGTATAGCACTTGTTCCCTAGACATGCAAGAACAAACCTTAACTATACTATAATTTACCAATGCCAATTGTATGAGAGGCAAAGGCAGGCATTAGTTATGTCTGTAATTCTGAAAGGAAGAAATTAGCTAATATGAGCTATACAATAAATTTCGGCTTTTTTTAATGAAATTTGTAAATAGTTGGGATTTTGAAAAGCCGACCCAAAATGGAGGAGGTATAGTGCTAATAATAATAAGTTACAATGGCGGAAAGGTGTGAAATAACAGTGAACTTCGTCAAGGACCTTATATATATATATATATATATATATCTGGAATTCCTTTCCTTCTAATATCCGCCATGCTTGTTCTATAACCTCATTCAAATCCCTCCTCTTCCAATACCTTCTTTCTTTCCAAAATGATGCTCTGTAATTACGAAATTGCAATTTAAAATTAACATCTGAATCAGAAGTAAATAATAGTTTTTAAATGCTATATATATATATATATATATATATATATATATATATATATATATATATATATATATATATATATATATATATATATATATATATATATACTTTTGTAATTAACATCAAATTCTGTAATTATTATTAATAAAAGTATTTTCTATCTATCTATTTATCTATCTATTAATCCAGAACACTGAAAAGAATAAATAAAACAAATACTAATTTATTAATCAGAAATATTTACATAACTACATACATAATGAACAAAGTATAAGGGCAATAGATTACAACGTCTGCCAGACTCCGTTGTTTAACAATAAAAGACAAAAAATAAAATAATAATTACTTAATCTATATTTTATAAAATAATTTGGAATTCCATCGGTTACGAACGATAATGATATTGTTGTTGATGACGAATATAAAGAGGATGGACCTAACGAGGCTAAGAAAGCTTTAATTAATGATCCTCATCAGATAACATTATGCATAAAGAAAACACGAAACTAATTGTAACTTTTAATTGCTCTCGTAACGAAAGAAACGTATAATATACACTACAGTATAATAATAATAATAATAATAATAATAATAATAATAATAATAACATAATAACTAATAATAATAACACTACAGTACTAAGATCTATTTGGACATATGAAGCAGAACTTGGTGGTTTAGAAAAACACACCAACTCACACAAGATACAAACAACACAATCCAAAATTATAAATGTCCCACGGTTTAAATCGAATCACACTATATATACAATGACATGGACATTCCTACAATAAAAATTTACATTCACGATAAATACACTACATTTCACACTTCTACTCAAAATCGCCCTACTCCAAATAATTCAATCTCTTTCATCCTCTTTGTCACCCAGTCTACTTGCACGGATGTTAAAAAAGGCAATGGCCGAGAGACCTTCTGGCTCACCCATAATACAAGATATACAAGATACAAGATACAAATAAAAATTAACAGTCAAAATTTAAATCACAGAATCAAACAGTTCGAGGACATAAAAAAAACAACATTAAATTTGCAAGATGGGGTGCAACGTAATTGCAAATACATCTTTTATCAAGGAATTTAAAAAATACAATCAGTGTAAGGGCAAAATTTATTTCTTAAAATCATGTGCATCAAGAAATTGAGGACCTGAATACTTTCTATACCCATTGATTAACAAACGAGATTGTTTTAATCATCACTTCATCATTAGTATAAATTAAAAAGGAAATTAAAGGAATTAAATTCATTGTTTTTTACTTCCTTGTACGAACTAAAGGAAGTATCGTAATCGCGAAAATTTTCGGTTTTCAGATTTCAAAGGAAATACCCATTTTGACCATCCCTGAATCCATTTTGACTAGCTTCGTCGTGACGTCTGTACGTACGTACGTTCTTATCTCGCATAACTCAAAAACATTTAACCTTAGAAACTTGAAATTTTGTATTTAGAATTTTCGTAGAATGTAGTTGTGAATCTCCCTTTTTGGTTACTGTTTGATCACCGGAAGTGGTACTTTACTTGAAGGTCATAATTGATTTCTATCAAAAATTATATTAAAATACTATGAGAAACTTCTCAAATTTAGTATTTATAATTTATATATTGATTTAAATAACATAATAGATTTCGGTCTAAATTGGAAAACCGGAAGCGGTACTTTACTTGAAGGTCATATTAGACTTTCATCAAAAATTATATTAAAATATAATGTAAAACATCTTAACTTTGGTAAATATTACTTTTATATCGATATAAATGTATTTACTAGATTTTGATTAAGATTCGTGAGCCGAAAAGGGTACTTTACTTGAAGGTCATAATAAGCATACATCAAAAATTTTATTTAAATTAAAAGAGAAATCATATGTTTCGGTAATAAAGGTTACAAATGCAATTTGGTTTCCAATACAATTAAACATTTTTATTATTTGTTTTAAATGTTAAAATTGAGTTTAAAATACTAGTTTTCCTCCCCATTTGATCAACAAGTCTGCAGCAGGAGAATAAGATATTAGTTAAGTGGGTTTTTCCGCTTAAGATGTCGAAACTGTTGATTTCCAATGCTTTATCAAGTGATATTGTCAGTTTTATTGTTGTGACGGAACATGAAGAAATCTCTTGGAAACTAGTTACCTACCGGAAGAAAAAGACATATAATAACGGAATGAGACCTCCAGAAATAAGCGTATGTGCGTGCGTGTGTGTGTGTATCAATAGATGGATGTCGGGACGCCGAGTGTCGTTTTTACTGCAATCTTCGGAAACTAGTAACCAAATTTAGTATCACTTTTTAAGCCACGGATTTATAAACTTAATAGGCGTACAAGGAAGTCATGTGTTGCAAACATCAGATATTTGATCTAATGAAACTTGATTTGAAAAATTCGCAGCAGACAAGTGATAAGGGATCTTTTCCGTTTCGAGTACCGCAGGTACTAACCGGTGATTTATGTGATCACTAGATTAACATATGATGCTAAAGTTTAGGTTATTAATAATGTATGCAGTGACCAACAAATATAAACATTTATTTACATTGTTAAACCATAAAATAAATATGCAATATAAAAAGATTTATAGATCCAAATCTTCAGGTTTCATTTGTAACTCCTTATAGCACCACTTAATTGTAGAATACTCGTTTGTCCAAGAATATATAGACCATAGTAAAGTCTTAAATAGTAACTTCTAGCCTTGAAACCACGTTCCAGTTCATAGAGGTACAGTAGTATAACATGTTCTTCTTCTATACCTCCAAATTACAGACGGTACTCCCTTGATGGAGAGGCTCCATATCGTGACCATCACAGTTTTCTATTAGGTATGACACCCTGATCCATATAATAACGAACACAACTATCCTCGGTATTAAAATCAATAACAAGTGTAGAGAAATTTATTTTACCCGAATTTAGAACTTTGTAGTGTAAACGAGGTTAGTTGATAATAACAACAGATGTTTAAAATTAAGCATGCAAAATAATAGACATTATCACAGAAATCACCGGTTAGTAACTACGGAACTCGAAACGGAAAAGACCCGCGATAAGTTCAGTTAAGAGTGTTAGGAAACCTAAAATATTTTATAATATAGTCGGGTAAATTAAAATATTTTATATCATTGGGAAAATTAAAATATTTAATATAGTTGGGAAAATTAAAATATTTAATATACTTTGGAAAACAAAAATATTTCATAATGTAGTTGGAATTATATATTAAAATATTTAATATAATTGGGAAAATTCAAATATTTAATATAGTTGAGAAATCCGATCAAAATTGCTAGATAATTTTATATTTTGGCCTCTCCTTAGTAAATTGCCGTAGCAAGATCCCGTCGATACAATTCGCCTTGCTTCAACCGACCCCGGTGAAAACACAATTCCGAAAGGTCAGCCTTAACACAATATTTGCATTTACCCCTCGGACGTTATTATTTACCGGTCCGGTTCAGGGCTAAATAACGTTTTAGGGAATCTCACATTATTAAGGAACAAAACTTTCTTTACCCATTTCACAGGACGCGATGCGATAACCAGAAATAAATACAATAATAACCATTAATAAATACAATAATAACCATTAATAAATACATTAACAGCCTCTTGTGGATTCATCCTTTCTAGGACTAAATCTTCTACATAATATTTTATTTTCGAAAACCTTAAGACGTAGTACAGTCTTAAAAATAAGCGGCCACGGTATGAACTTCATAATGAACAAAGTTTTGTAAATTTTAATTTTCGGGATTCCGGAAAGTTTGCTTGAACTATGAATAATAAGCTACATTACCGAAGACGAAGCCTTTAACCTCTCATTTATTTAATTAGGGATTTATAAATTATTTGCCACTTCTATAAATTTGTTTTATTGAAAACTAGTTTCGAATGTTATACAGTCATCCTCAGTTCTAAAAACATACAAAAAATTCAAAAATAAGCAATTCAAAATATAGTTTGATATCATTATATATATTAAATTAAATGTAATATAAATGAGTATTATAAAAACATTTATGAATTATGAATTTAATTAAGACAAGAAATCAAACACATAAACTCTCATTTATTTCATCATGAATTTCGTATCTTTTGGTTAATGTAGACCCGAGATACTTAAAATTTCTTAATATATTCAAACTTGTTCACTGTTGAATCTATTTCGAACGCAATTATCACTATTTCCATTAATAAACATATATTCTGTTTTATTCGTATTTAATAATTAATAAATAGCAGCTGGTAATTGCTGGCAATTTTTGGTGTATTATTTTAAATAATAGGCTTTGGTAATCGATTACAATATTTTTTTTTTTCAACTTTCCTTCAACATTTGAGGTTTTACATTTCGTAGAATCCAAAAATGGAATAAAAAAAAAATCCGTTCTTCCGCCGTCCGCGGCTTATCTCCGAGACTACTGGACCGATTTTTTTGAGATTCGGCAGCAGTCACAGGTCACCCCAGGGTCATCCTCGGAACTCGATATTACCATCTGTCTGTTTTTTTCAAAATGGCGGCCGATTAGTGATCTTATAAGCCCATAGCTCGGCTATTTATAAAGATAGAGGGGAAATGTAAGGTGTTTTGGAATCAGCATAACAAATATAGAATAAAACAATTTTTGGGAGGGAGTTAGTTATAATCGAAAGGTGATGGAATTCCCTAAAAAGGAAAAAAATAATATTCAAATCGGATCAGTATTAGCTGAGATATAGCGTAATGAACTTTGTAGACTAATTCTACGGCGCTGATGGTCATCATTACCTGTCTCTGTAACATGTTATTGATTACATTTCCTAACCATCTCAACCTACTTGCATTGACACAGTTTCTTCTTAAGACTCCCAGTTCGGCACTCTCACGGCAGTCATCTTGAGACGAGCTTCGAATTTCCGTTCCTTTGGTCTACTACTTAATTTCTTTGCATAACTTGTTTGTTATATTTTATAAAGTATTCTGCACATGCTCCTTTCCCGAAATACTCCAAATACTCATTTGAAAGATAATCTAATTTTCTGAACTGTAAACTAAAGCAATACGGAAAGTCCTGTGAATAGACAGACCAGATATTTTTGAAATATTACTATTTGGAAATAATAAACCATTGTGTAATAATTTGCAGCGTTTTTCAATAAGCATTGTTCATGCGCGAAAAAAGTCATTTTTATTTAATAAACAGAGGAGACGCGCAGTTGGCCACAGAGCTATCCCCACCAGGTTACAAATGGCCAATAACAAAAGAGTAAGCCCGCCAGACGAGGGCAATCAGCCAATCCACTTAGAGCAAGCCAAGGCTGCCAACGTGACGGATTAAACGCTTCTCTGAAAAGCAATATTTCGTTTTCTCTAGGAAGCCGCCTTCAGAATTATATCGTTCTCTGTTTGCAAAGCACCCCTTTAGTGCTCCTATTACGTACTCGCTAGTGAAAATATATTTAAGTTTATTATTTTCAATAATGAAGCTTTGTAATCGCCAAACAAAAAAAAAAATAATTCCGCCCCTCAAAATTTTAGGTTTCAAAATACATAGAATTCAAAAATAGAATCAAATAAAATCCATCTGTCCGCCATCTTCCGTCCGCGAATTTTTGATAACCTCAACATTACCTCACACCGTTTCGTTTCAAAATACAGACTGATTAAAGGTTTTCATACGCCAATATTTGTATTTGTCCTATTAAGATGTAGGAATAATATTTAGTGTTTTGCAATCATTGAACGAAAGCCTAAATTTAATAAATTATTATTTTTTTTTTTTTGTGGTATATAACTATTCGGAAATAATAAACCGTGGTGGAATAGTTTTTGTATTGAGTACAGATAAGGTGTTTGATGACACCTGAAATTTCTTTAATTCATTGTACCTTTGATACTGGCGCTTATATTGTTGGTACCAAATTAAAGTTACGAACGTGTTTCTGTCTATTTTTTGTTTTCGTTAGTTTTCGATAGCATTTCGGTTGATACAGCCTGTAATAAAGTTAAGAATCTGTTACAACATTAGAAAGTGCTGAAATCGCAGTTGAATTTTTACGAAAAACGCCTTAAAGTCTGAATTTTCCATGTTAAAGTAACGAATATGTGTATTATTATAAAGGTAAAACAATAAATGCAGATGGAACTATGAGATAAAAGAAAAACAACACCAACAAAAAATTTTAAAATAATCGAAATCGGGCCTTATGCACAGAACAATGTAACAGTTTTTTTTTACTCTTCTGAAAAAATAGTGATTATTACATTCGTAAGTTTACCATAGGAACGACAATATAAACGTTTTTATATAATCACTAACATTATTTTTATAATTTATTGTTATTAGTTAATAACTATAAACAATTGGAAGATTCCAAAACACAAAGCCTCAATTCTCTAAAATACCGCCAACAACTAAACTAACCAATAAACGTTTCGCCAGGCATCATTAGAACATACGCCAAAAATCACATCTACGAAGATCAAATACAGCACATCTCACATCAACCGTCCAGAAGGAAGCATCGAACAGATACAGCACATCACACCAAGACATCCATTCACATACTGAAGGCAAAGCACATTTTTTGTTTTTTGGAATCTTCAAATTGTGTATAGTAATTAATTTATGTTTCTTGTTGAATTTTTGCTGTAATGTTTCTTGTCCTACTGTAATGTGTAAATTTGTAGAATTAGAATACTGGGTTATGAATATCTATATAGATTATGAATACTTTCATAGAAAAATGTTTAGTTATTATATAAATAACTATTTTTATTTATTTAATACAATAATTTATATTATTACTTTTATAGTTATCTACACTATTTTATAGAATTAGAAATTAGTATGCAGAAGGATATAGAATTAGTCCCATAATTTTGTTGTTTGTTCAATGCTTTGGTTAGTATATTTTACTGTTGATTTGATTTTAATTTTTATTTCCTCTTTAAAAAAAAAAACGATTTTATGTTATTGTTTGTTTCACTTTATTATTTATTTTACTCTACTGATAGTAACATAGTAATGTTACTAATATACTTGTATATAAAACACTTCAAGGTGGCAAATAAACGGCTTTCTATTAAGTGGAGTTTTGATGCTGACGCACTAGCAGGTGATATAATTATAATTGCTTTAATAATAATAAAAGGCTTAGCGAACCCGGAGGTTCGATGCCGGGCAGATTTTGTAATTGCTTTACATTTTTATAATTGCCTCCGTATAACGGCTTTTTTATTTCCAAAGAATTTCTTTTACTATTTTTTATTTTACCTTTTTAAGGTATTTCTATGCTTATGGAAGTAGTTACAACACCATATTTACAAATGAAATAATCGGTAAATAATAAATTAATCTTGCACCATCAGGTGGAGATAAAAACTTCAATATTCAAAGATTATATTTATCAGCTAAGTAATGAGAATCGTAGGAGGTAGAAGATCCTATAAACTATTCTAGAAAGGAGGAGATGGCCCCAGCCAATGACCGATAGGTTTAGCAATCACCTGAGAGCTATCAGCCAATGGGGTGTGTCCGTCCATCAGCTAATAGTCTCTCAATTAGCCAATCCCCTTACGCCTCTATCTCAATCCCTCTTTTCCAAGATCTGTCTTTTTGGCCAATCTGTTATCCCATCTCTTAACCATGGATTCAATCTATTAGAATACTCTTTTTTCTGTTCCCTTTTGTATATCTTATACACGAATAAATTATGTTACTATTTATATGGGCAAGCCAAAGAGGGGATTGTAGATGGGAACAACTAAATTAAATAAATTGATTTTAGGGATTTTTTTGGACAAGTAAATAAAATAAAAATAATAAAAGTTTAGGGATCTCGGAGCAGAGGCAAAGAGAGTAGGAGATGGGAGAATACAATTTTTTTTCGTTTATAGTTCTAAAACGGTTGGTCTTAGCTTAAAACATTATGTGTAACAAAATAACAAAATTATATTTCCTACAAGAATATTTCTATTAATTGTTTAATATTAAATAAATATTAAATTAATCAATTAAATATTCTATTTTGGATAGGAAGTTAGTAGAAGATTCCTAAACAAAGACTTAAGTCTCTCAAATAGTAGTAAATAGCTAACTAGTCAACGTTTCGCCAGGGCAGGACACATTGTGTACGAAACGCACTAAAAGGTGGGAGCATTTGAAGTTTGCCTACTTAGGTGTATCGCTGTCACTCAATTCACATCAAATCAGAAATTGTATTAGTCAATACTACATTTTTACATTAATTGTTTAAAGAAAAATTTGTATCTTCATTTATTTTAAATTTAATCAGGAATAATGAATCCTATTATTGCAGTTCTTCATGAAGAGCCGTGTACGAGCCTTTAATATATATATATATATATATATATATATATATATATATATATATATATATATATATATATATATATATATATGTATGTATAATGGCACAATTTTGAAACAAAAAAAAATATATTGAATGTTTTAAAGAATAAAATAATATTGTAAATATAAATAATCATAATTTCAATTCATACAGAAACAAAATAGTAATAAGTTCTAATTACCTAACTAGGATAAGAATAATATTATTAAAACGTTAAAAATAATTTATTATTATCTTTATCAAGACAGTCTCTATAGAGTTATTCTTTGACCACAGTTTGATAAAAATCATTCTGTTTGACTAGTATACTAAAAATAATGGGATGTATAAAAGAAAGAAAGACCGTTTTTAAAAATATTTATCAAGGAATATAAATGCGTGCTTAACATATTCAATCTTTAACATGTTTATTTGAGATATAATTGAAATATTATTATAGGATTTAATTAGAATATTATTATATAAGACATAATTAATGATTAATATTGGATTATATAAGATGTAATTAGATATTATTGTATTGTATTGTTTGTGAATAAATTAGTTAATAACTTAATAAGTATTTAGATATTTAAAAATAAATAAACAATAATGATTTAAAATCATTTTCAAATTAAAAGCGTTCCTGACAGACAGCCGTAGCTATGCCAATAATAATACTTTAAATTTTTTTGTAAATAACATCAAATTCTATAATTATTATTAATAAAAGTATTTTCAATCTATCTATCTATCTAACAATAACTAATACCCTCTTTTGAAGGATTAAATGAGCTTTTTTTTTTTAAACATTTGAGAAGTGCAATAAAGCCTTATTTCATCAGTTGTAGTCCAACGAGAAAGATGACTGTTTTTTACGAAATACTCGTAATATTAAAAAAAAAAAAATTACCGTCAATGAAGCAACATATGAAATTATTTAAACTGAAGGTTAAGGTATCCTTGACGATGGCGCGGCTTTGCTTTGAAAAATTCAGCAGTGAGATAGGCCCTTGGAACGAAAGAAAGGCTCAAGACGACATCTATGGATATTGATGAGATTCCATGAGGTTCTGAAGGACGTTCCACGAACTCTGATCATAAATACGAACAGTTGGATAGCAAAGATACGAAATTATCTTAACCGGCTTTGTTGAACCGATAATCGCTCGGCTACACACTTCCAATAGGACCGAAGAAAATTTGAAAAATCTTCAGGGGAATCGAACCTCTGCCACACCCACCATAGAGTCCTAACATCGCTAATTATCACCTATTTTGTTCCATGGCTCACTTTCTTCAAAAGAACAAAATTAATAATTTTGAAATTGCGGTGCAAGAGTTTTTCGACAGCCGCCCCAAGCTTTTGGCATCGAACAACTGAAAGATGGTTGACCAAGATGGATCACAATGGACTATATTTTGGATAATAATTTTATATTAAAGAAATAAAATTATTAATTCTGTGTTGAAAAGAGGCTTTTCTACAATAAACCTTATAATAATTAACTTATTATAATTTTTTATTCCGGTAAATATTGAAACTAAAAATCCATCATTAATTCTTAAAGAAATACACGTTATGAAAACTTTCCAAGCAAAAAAAAATTTTCATTTTCTTGGATATGAAGTCGGAATCGAATTAAACCCTGCATTTAAAATATAAAAACTCTATCGTTATATTTCCCTTCTCCTAAATATAAAATATACCCTTTCCAATAAAGTGGAGTATACGAACTAAATTGTAATGATTGTGCAGCCAAATATACGAAAAAAACTGGAAGATCGCTAAATCAGAGATTAAAGGAACATATACGTGCATATAATAATAAGACAGAAAATTCCAAATTTGCAATTCATTTAAATAAAAAAAAAGAACATAAATTCATCAAAGATTCAGGAGTAAAATTAATCATTTTTCTCACCTTTTGACTTTTTTTTTTCATTTTTTTTTAATACTTGTATATTTTTGTTAAGTGAAGAACTCATTTTTTGTTTACTTTTTTTTATTACTATTAACGTAAAAACTTATCAACTATTATTATTGTAGTAGTCTCAGAATAGAGTAAATTTTTATCTATGTATCTAATACCTCGTGTTAAAAACAGCCTCAAATTAAACATATATGAAACAATTGAAATAATAATAAAATCCTTCAAATGTAATCCAGATATTTGCTTAAATGACCAAACAAATATCTCCAATAGTCCAATCTGAAATTTATTTCCATTTATAACAGACAAACCAATTACTCACCGGAACTACTGGAAGAACCCCGACCCCTAAACCGTTTACCTATAAACACCCCACTTTTTTTCCATTGCTATTTCAGTGCTAGAACAAAGCAATACAAAGTTTTCTGTTTGATATAATCTTGGTAAGTACCAACATGTATTTGATTTCTTGTCTTATTTTAATCCATAATACATAAGTGTTTTATAATTTATATTACATTTAATTTAATGTGTATAATAATACAAAACTGTATTTTGAATAGCTTATTTTTGGAATTTTTGTGTGTTTTTAGAACTAAGGATGAATGTATAACATTCGAAACTAATAATTTATCAATCCCTAATTAGATATTTACTGCTGCGTGTGAAGCTTTGCTTTTGGAATATTCGAATAATATCTCAACAACAATTAATGCACTAGTAAGAATGGAAGTTCAAAACTAAGTGACTTTTCATCGACAAAATCTAGAGGGTCTTGGATAAAAGATAAAAAGAAATCGGTAACAGTTTTTTTTAAAATTCATATAAATTAATATGAAATTAATATGTAAATATTCAATAATGGCAAGGAAATTAGCTGGAAATAGAAAAATAGAAAAAAAAATTGAAATAGATGAAGGAAAAAGACAAGCGAAGCTCAGGGTCAGGGTCAGGGTCAGGGTAAGATGGACGAGGGCTAAAAGCGGAATAATATTCTAAGGAGCCTTAAAGAGTATAGTTCCATCAGCTGAGCAAACACAGTTCAATCCCCATCATGCATAATATCGTCCTAGTTTGCCATGCATCTACATCGTCTGCATTAAACGTTAAGCCAAAGTTGGATATATTATTTTTATCGAAGAATGGCAGTGTTTGGGACAGGTTATTACAGAATTAAATTTCTATCTGAACATTATTTACGTCAACCAAATAACTATTACCCGATTACAGCGTACCTTGAGGGAAAATGGAAATTATCCGGAAAAAAATCTACAGATAGCGCGTTAAAAATAAAAAAAAAAAAAATCGAAGGTATTCTTTGGGACGAAACTATATTTCGGAGTCGTTGGACGATTCCATTGGCCAATCAAAAGTGGATCAATTTGTCCTATAAAAATTCCGGGTTTCGCACTCTCTCGGCTCCATGAACAGTAGGGTACTGGAAATGGTGCCAATCGATTCTACGTCCAAAAATACTTAGAAAATTACACTACAAAATGATCTGAGTCACAACTTACGTATTCGTTGATCAGCTATGAATTTGACGTAAAAGTCGAATGGGGTATCGTAGAAAGTAAGTTTTGGAATGCTGAGTCGATTGATATTGATTTTAGTCCTGTAAACCCACAACGAGTGGGAAAATTCTAAAAGATGTATTGAAGGTTGGTATTCTTGATATTTTTTAAATATTTATTTATTGCGAAAAGACCCACATAAATAATCTTCACTTCTTTTATAAAATAAAAAAATATAATAAATACATATTAATCACCTTCTTTTTTTTTTTTAGTGTATTCTTAAAGTAATTTGATTTATTCGCGTTGAATGGAAAATAATTTTCATTTATTTATTTTTTATTTTATTTATTTATTTTTATATTTTATTATTTATTTTTATTATTATTATTTTTATTTATTTACTTTTTTATTTATTTATTTTATTATATTATTTTTTTTACCTTATCTGCATGCTGTATTAGCAGCGCAGCATAAACCGATAAAGGTGAATCATCGTAAGTCGACATACTTGAGCCTGGATTGCCTTAATTAATAATAATAATAATGGAGCTGGGCTGAATTGCTTGGAGTGGAGAAAAATTTGAAGGATTCCACTGATGATGACATCCACTCTATCGTTTCATTTTTACCGACAGGTAATTAATACTCACGTAAAGTTGTATTTTTTACCAAGGGCTTATCTCTTCTCAAAATAGAAGGAGGATAATTTTTTTTTTAATTTAACTTCTTTCGTGTATAGGAGAATAATTTACAGTGACATTCAAAATCTGAGGCCATCAAAAAATACAAAATAAACAATAAATTAGAAATTTTAAGCATAATAGAAATCATAAATCCACTGAAAAATATTGATTTCCTTTTAATTAATATTTAAACTGTAAGTTATATATATATATATATATATATATATATATATATATATATATATATATATATATATATATATATATATATTAATATATTTGTATTTAGGAGAATCTTGGTTTGGGATTCGGTCAATAAATAAACACAAAAATAAAATAAAATTATTATAATGTGTGCCAACGTTTCGGCCTAAGTTATTGGCCATCATCAGGACTAAAAGAAAAACAAGATAACAAAATTGAAAACAACAGAGGGAGTACTATTAACATAAACACCATTTATTGCCATTTTTTTACTGCTACCAGTTTATTACTCCCTCTGTTATTTTCAATGTTGTTATCTTGTTTTTTTTCTTTTAGCCACGACGATGGCATAAAACTTAGGCCGAAACGTCGGCACACATTATAATAATTTTTTTTTATTTTTGTGTTTATTTATTGACCGAATCCCCGACCAAGATTCTCCTACATACAAATATATTAATATATACAACTTACAGTTTAAATAATAATTAAAAGGAAATCAATATTTTTTAGTGGATTTATGATTTCTATTATGCTTAAAATTTCTAATTTATTGTTTATTTTGTATTTTTTGATGGGCTCAGATTTTGAATGTCACTGTAAATTATTCTCCTATACACGAAAGAAGTTAAATTTAAAAAAAAATTATCCTCCTTCTATTTTGAGAAGAGATAAGCCCTTGGTAAAAAATACAACTTTACGTGAGTATTAATTACCTACCGTAAAAAATGAAACGATAGAGTGGATGTGATCATCAGCGGAGTCAAATTTTCTCCACACCAAGCGACTCAGCCCAGCTCCATCGTTCCATTTGGAGTGACGGTTAGTGACCGATTTAAAAACTACTGACCAATTAGAGATATTACTTCACTTCACAGTAAAATTCCACTGAAGGAAAAGGCACAACTGAGAAAGGTAATATTCAAACACCTGATCTGAATTATCAGAAAAACAGAACATAAACACACACAAAAAAAAATGTAATCTAATCAAATTATCTAATTCTTTATGATTTATCTAAAATGCTTATCATATAACTAGATGACCATTTTAAATTAGTTTATCTGTGTGGTTCCTGCTTTCCTGATTTTGCTGATTTGATGTTTAAACCTAACCTTTTTCAGCTGTGCTTGTGATAATCGAATCCTCATTATACCTCGTACAGAAGCTGGAACTAAAATGTGGAGATAACAAACCTCATTTTTCATGAAGTGCTGAGTTGAGAATAATGCGTATAATGAGGACAACTGCTACAGTTATAATAAACTGTTTCATTACTTCGAGAAAAAAGGAGTCTGAGTCCTGCTTCAAGTGACGACACTTGTCGCGATCCAGTGACACCAAATAATGAAATTTGTTAGGAGCCGAGGAGTACACCGACACTAATTAGTGTAGTTCCTGGTTAGTGCAGGATCTGGAGGGGTACTTCAGCCCAACCTAAGGCCTCTTCGTTAGTTCTTGGTGAAGAGTCTCGTGGTTAAAATAACAAACGAAGGGTACCTATGTCATAGCGAAGA
Source organism: Rhaphigaster nebulosa (assembly GCA_948150685.1). NCBI lineage: Eukaryota > Metazoa > Arthropoda > Insecta > Hemiptera > Pentatomidae > Rhaphigaster > Rhaphigaster nebulosa. The sequence continues at coordinate 1,979,215 of OX411308.1, forward strand.
TATATTCTTAGCTCATACGAATTTAATAGAGTTTTGTTAAAGTACCTTAAGGGGTAACTTCTGATGTTTTGTTCTGATAATGTTCACAAAAATTAAAGAGTAAACAAGTAAATTATGATTAAGGAAAATACCTGCCAAGGAATAATAGAACCACGATAATGTTAAGATAGACAGCCGAGGCGGTAAAAAAAGAGAGAACCACTTTAGATATCTCGGTATCCTTTGTGTCCTTAGTCCTTGGTCGAGTGCTGCTAAGTCAGCTCTCTCTTTAATCCTGTCCCTCATGAGGACTCTCTACCACCAGCCAAGTCTACTTTTTATACATTAATCTTCAACACTCTCTGAACGGACTTGTATGTTTGGAATTAACACCATTGTAAAACTTTTTTTTATTTAGCTTTGCAAATGTTATGGCTTATGAAATAGGTTACTATAGTAATAAACAATGACTAACATATTTTTACTACTATTTAACACAAAAGTTTTTAGGGGCCTACAAACGACCAGGATGGTTGATCGATTTCTCTACAGACATAACAAGTTGACCAATCATGTTGGTCATCACTAGACCCCTTAATATGTGTTTAGCCAACACTGCCACAGACACTTCAACACGGTTGGATAAATTAAGCCCCACCCCCCCACATATCTAACCGTGTTTGATTTTATTTCAACCGTTGGTCCAAATAGGCCTCAACCACCAGCCTGCCTACAGGCGTTCAAAATCACCTTCAACATCGAATTTCAAAAATATTAAGTTTAAATTGCTCCTTCGGATATGTGATGTTTAGTAATAATTTCTACTTAAGAGAAGATTATTCTTTTGTGCAAAAATTTTTTTTTTATTATTATTTTCATATATAGAAATGATTTGCAAGGAATTATGTTTTACAGGTATATAATTCATTTTCAACTATTTACCATGTTTTATGGACCATTGCGTGTCGCTTGGAAAGTCTTATCGAAAATCGACCAGTTTAGACGTACCTTAAGTTCCATAACAATTTACCTAAATAAAAAATACACATAGTAAATTAGTTTTTTTCGGAGGGAATTTAAATTTATTTTCGGATTAAAAAAATACAAATAATCACTTAAATGTCAATAATCGGCTAATCGGTTCTTAAGTTTTAAGGACAAGAATGAAAATTGGATCAAAATTGTTATTAAAAATACAAAACGTATGTTGGTGGGAATGAAAATCATATTTTTTTATATCCCATTGATCCCCTCCCCAGCGTACGCCACTGTTTATTAAAAATAATTACTTGTAGTTGTTGATTTTGTGAAATTTCCGTTAGTATTAGTTTTAACTAGCAACACCACTTTTGATTGCAAAACATTTAGTAAAAATTAGAATTATCTAACAGAAATTGTTAATTCTAGTATTATCTAGTTAATAGTAGTAAACTATTATTAACAAAGGGGCTATGATATAGCTAATTCTGACTATGTAATTCGGGTATTGACTGATTACTCTATATATTATATGTGTGTGTGTGTGTGTGTGTGTATTATAAACACTAATCTATCTTTTTTTTTATAAACACATAAACAAATATTTGTATATATAATACTATTAAATATATAAGAATAAATTCAGACGTTCAGAGACGTAATGCTTAACTTCTCTTGAAAAAAAATAACTAATATTTATTTTATTGTAGGGAAGGGACGAATCTAGCGGTGACCTGAAACATCCCACTGTGTGCAGAATAATCCGCCAGCAATGGAAGGGTTATTTCAGACTCCAGGACAATAGTTACCTCCCTGGCTTTCAGATCTGGATGGAATTACTCCGGGGTCACAATCGATTACCTTTAGGGTCGATACCGAGTTGGAATCGAATTGTATAGTAACCTAGGACCGATTGGGGAGATCTTATAAGATCAAAGGCGGAGAACAATATACTTCAAGCGTTATGGCAATAGAAGCGATATCTTATCTGTACTATATCATGCATAGACTGATATATATATTTATATAGACTCAGTATACTTTTAAGTTTACATAGTTACAAAAGAATAATATAAAACACTGGTTATGGAATAAAAATAAAATGTAATAAAAATATTAAAAACTCAAATAATTAATTTTAATCAAATCTGCGAGCTATGCTGTGGATATTTAACGAAAACTATGTTAAAATATCAATAATCATCTAATAAAATAAATTAAGAAAAATATTAAAAAATCGGTGCTTAACTGCCATCGAATCAAAAAATCTATGTTGTTGATTTTGTACTAAAATTATTTCTAAAAACTAAAAAAAATATCACAATGAAATAGGTATTAATAAAAACAAAAAATTTATAAACTGAATTAGTTGCAGAAGAATCAGAGAACTATGTTAAAATTTCAGCAATCATATAAAAAAAAAAAAAATACGAAATTGAATAGTTAGTTAACTTTAATCGAATAAAAAAAAAACTTCGTTGTTAATTTTGAACTAAAATTATTTTAATACCTCAAGAAACCTATTTAAAAAAATATATTAATTTTTTTTATTGGATATTGTTGGTTTTTAAATACAATTTCGTTTTTTTCTTCTTTTTTTTCGAACTTTAAAACTAAATAACAAATACAATTATTTAATATGATATATCAATTAAAATCATGATAATAGCTTGTGAACTACTAGTCATTGGTAGAACTTCAAAGACTATCATAAGTTAGAAGGTTCCATGGCCATCTTCTTATCACTCGGAGGCGTATGGAGAATACAAAGAGATGAAAGCTTACGAATTAGGGGATTTGTTTGAATTATGGATTTTTAAACTAAAGAAGATAAAGTAAGGTGGGGAAGTTACTGGGCAAGTGCATCCACCGGCTCTAAATGGCTTAATATTTGTCCATTACTGTCAAAATAAAATTATAACCTTAATATATGATAAATATCCTACATTTTCTGCGCATTTTAACACCATTGGACTAATATTATACCGTTTACAGACAGAGTGAACGCACTTATCCCAGCTTACTTTACCTATATTTTTGTCAGACCATATCACCAACAAATGTAATGTAGAGGTCTTAAAGGATAATATTATTTGTGACATAAACAGGACTTTTAAGAATTGTTAAAAGGATTTTGGACTGTAAGAATTAAATGAATTAATTTAATTAGATGGTTTTGTGCGGCCCACAATCCAAATAGAGCTGAAATGGTAGTTTATAGAAAAGATTGAATAAAAATTAGGTTTAAATATCATTATACCTACCGGCACACCTTCGTAAAAAAATCAACACTGCCTCACGTCATCATATAGCTTAAAATCTTCATTATAAATACAACTATTTTACACCCCACCCTATTATATGGCGCACCATTATTATCACACGTTGCTAAGTCGACAAAAAAGCTTCTACAATCATTTCAGAATCGAGAATTACGAAGAATAATAAAGGGAACTTCACTGCAAAGGGCGAAAAAATCGAGGCTACGTGAGGAATTGAAAATGACAAGGATTGCGGAATTCCTAACCGAGAGAAATAAAAAATTGTACGAATCTGTATTAGAAATAACATACTCCATATTCAGAGAGCCTATACCACCTGGAGTACCCCAGCGTTGGCAACAACTATTTTGAATCTTGAGATTTAGTTTTAGTATTAGTTTGGTAAGATCGAGTCAAAAGAAAGGTGAGCCCCATCGCCTAAGTAATAATTCGAAATTATGAAACATTAATAAAAACTGAAGATGTGTAATAAAACTCCTTAAAAAAACCTATCTAAAAAATAAATTAATAAAAATATCAAAACATCGATTAATGAACTCAATGAAATCAACAAACCATAGTGTTGATTTCTAAATAAAATTATGTTAGAATATCAAACATATATTTTTAACTTAAAAAATAACAAATAATTAATTGTAATCGATACAACAAACAATGTTGTTGATTTTGAATTAAAATTATGTAAAAATCTCAAGAGACATTTAGCTCACATCAGTACATTTGTTTATTTACTTTAGCATTAAAAAAAGACTATTAAAGAGTAAACAATTATAAAATAAAGTATTTACCTAATGATTTAACATTTTGAAGCAAAGGACACAGTTAGAGTAAGGTCTTTAAATGAATTTACCGCTCGGCTAACTTCAACTCCATCCTCGATATTTCGCCCTAATAAAATGTTTTTCGACTACCAACTTCTTTAATTGGCCGAGTTCGGGCGGAATTTCCATCCGGCGGGCACGTGCAGGGTTCACGAGAATTGTTATTATAGCCTAATGAGTCGAAACCAACTTCCATTCTTTTCCTGGGTAATTTAATATATTTTATTTTCTTATGAACAAAATGTTGAGGACAGCCTTCCATTATACCTATACATTTCTGAAGTGAAGTCTGGTTTATTGCTTATAATGAAGTAACGGAAGGAGTAGAGATGTGAATATCGGAAAAATACATCGATATCCTCGTACATATATTGTAAGCATAGTTTTTTCATATTACGGAACTTCTCTTATCGGACACTTTTAACAACCGGACATCTTAAATAAGCGGACAGTTTTTTTTTCCTCGCCGTCACATCATTGACTTTACGTCACTTCTCTATAGTACGGAACTACAGACCCCTTTTCCGGCTCTAAGGAGTGATGGATTTTGACGAATGAGGTGTCAAAAGAGGAGGAATGTCATGGAGAAGTGACGAATCCTATTCCATTCCCAAATTCTTACTAGGGCTAAAATAAAAGATATGAAAAAGCTAGGAGGTTTCGAAACTCTGAATGTAGTGAGTCTGTGGATTGTAACGCGATGGGTCACGTTTTAAAGATTTCGACGCGGGAATCAAGATCATACACGTTCCCATGGAATGGAATTGGCTAGGTGTTTTAAAGCTCTAAAACCTGCCGTTTTTTAGATAATGCACGGTATAAGTCAGCATGGATCTTGATTACGTGCGTACGTATACAAAAAAAATTTAATAAGTAGGAAATTATTTCTCTTGGCCATTGAAGGGCAGAGCTAAATATGAAGGGATATTTTCCAGGGGGGCAACCGAATTTCTTGCTATAAACTAAGTAGGTAATAACTAAGGATATAGGTATATATTATATTATCAGGATATTGCTAACCGATATTAGTATTTTGCTTTCGGAATCCGACACAGAACACTATAATAAATAGTAACAGAAACACACCACACCACGAGTTTTTATGGTGCTTTGTTTGTTGAACCCGCCGTCCTTGTAGAATTTTTTAATTTTATATTATTTTGTCTCCTTTTTTTTGTTGAAAAATATCGGTTTTTGATACTCAAATTTTAATATCAATATGACGATATATATATATATATATATATATATATATATATATATATATATATATATCGGAAAAAATATGGATGTATTTTCAACATCCCTTGAGGGTAATAGAGTGAGAAGGAAGGGGCCACGTATCGACACTACCAGCAATACTAATTTGCTTTGCTGGTCTGCCTATCTCTTAGCCGTTGAAGGCGAGTTCAATGAAAGATATTAGAAGAGGACATCCAAGGAATTTTCTTTCAACAAAGGATCTGCGTACGTTGAGCGCTATTGTCTTGCATATTAATGGTTCAAAATCCTACGCAATCCTCCCACTCACGTCACGCTCAGGCACCTACGGACGTTTACTTGTCGGTTCAGCACCGATTCAATTTTTAGAGATTTGTTGGCCATGAATCCGCTCCGCGATAATATTAATATACTAAAAACATATATAAATCGTATAATTTTTACTGTCGACTGCCTGATAAATGTGAACCAAAACTTTATTACACAACTATATCGTCGCTTGAGAGCAGAAGCAGATCAACTCGGAAAATTAAACTTTACGGGAGGGATTTTTTTTTCATTTTTTGTTTTATCGTTTCATGATATGGATGTATAAATCAATTTTTTTACATTCTAGCTTAGCCCTAAACTACGAAGAACGCGATTGTGATTTATTTTAAAGAGATATTCTTAAGAAATCAATTTTTAATATTCTATCCAAAAAAAAATATTTAAAAAAATATATATCCCTAAACTTTGAAAAAAATATGGATAATTGAACCGAATCATTAGAATAAGAGAATAAACTAAGTGTGTCATTTTCGGGCACATAGCCTAGTTAATGGTCAAGTATTATAAATAAATAAAGAAAAAGTGAATTCGAACGTAGGACAGTTCTCCTCTGAAGTCACGATGTAAACAACTTCAAATGCACAGTTAATCTTTTTAATGTTATGTTATAGTGAAACAAGCTAACACATTTCGTCAAAATCCACGACTACAGTTGATCCTCTAAAACTATATATAAAAACGAGAGGAATCTAATCATACATGTTTATATTGATTGTTAATTCGACTTAGATATTTTACTATATATATATATATATATATATATATATATATATATATATATATATATAAAAGTATATACATATAGTTCTTGTATAATTCATATATATATATATTATACTATCGTTATCAATCATATATTCAGAACACTTACAATTTCTCATTTAGCATGCTTAATTATGTTATAGAGTTTAAACAGACCAGGTGCGAGCAAGGGAAATAAGGGACGAGCAGGTAGAGAAGGGTAACTGACAGGCGATGACAGATGTCACCACATAAGTGATAAGGGATAAGTTAATTTAAAAACCCTACTGAGAAGTTAACATTGTAACAATGCCAAAAGCTGGAACATCTAATCAATTTTAAGAACTGGTCCCCTTAGGCTTGGCTGGCCTCGAGGAAAAAGTGGAAAAGGTATGATTAAATTAGACTAGTTGGATAATGGTTCGCAGATACCGGCTGTCAGGACAAGGGGTGGAGCCATCCGATGAAATCCCAGAATTTCCTCCCTCTATAAAACTAGTCGGCCAATGAACATCGTTTTCGACCCCCTCTTAGGCAAAATAAGAGAGAAAGGGGGAAAGAAGCAAAGAGGTGAAAAGGAAATACTTCTAAACTGATCGAGGCGGAGGGAGGACGGCTAGACTGAGACCGGCTGATGTGAGACTGCTCCTCTGAATCCTGACCTTGCCTGATGCAAGCCTACAACCATCGCCTTCAAGCCTTCGCCTGAGGAACCATCAACACCAATTAGTACAGATAAGAGATTTATGTTAAAACAATTAATGGCTAAGTCTAGGCTGAATCATTCCATGGTTAATTTTTGATTGTAATAGTTTGTTATTTTAATTTTGAAGAATAAAGATAAATGTTAGCAAGGAGGTAGTTCTTTAGTAGCCATGCCCATATTTAATTTAAATATATTTCATTAAGATAGCAGTAACTTTGATTAACATTAGTAATAAACTTAAAAGTAGGAACATTATCTTGGTTAATTATTAAATAATGGTAACTACAAACCAGGCCCTTGGAAAGGTATCCAATTTAGAGGACAAGGTAAGAAATTCAAAAGTATTCATAAGCTTCCTTAATTTTGGGATAATCATCTTCAATGATTGCCCAATGGCATCCCTATATATATAGTCTAATGTATTAGAGCTAAATAGTAATCAAGCTCAACTCAAGTTAGATAAAACATAGCATCGTGCTATTCGCCGAGTTTCAACAATAGCATGCAAAATACAATGTCACGCTGCTAAGTCAATTATTATAGCCAATTATTCTAATTATCAATATTTACGGATAAAAGGTATTACAAATATCTTAAAAAAAAAAAAAAAAAAAAGCGAATTCGTGTTAAAAAGGGTCATGCACCCAAAACAGGAGACCAAGCTCATAAAAAATAATAGAGAATCTAAACAAAATGTTTAAATTATTTTAAAAGTGTTAATCTATATAAATAAAAACGAATGTATGTCTGTCTTTTACTGTTTGTTCCTTGTTGTCCTTTATGCATTAATACACCTTTCATCCGATCGCCATGAAACTTAGGGAAATTGTTAAGTACACTTCCGCGAAGGTTTCTGGTATAGTAAATCTATCCCAGGATAGGTTCTATATATCTATAGAATATATATATATATATATATATATATATATATATATATATATATATATATATAAATTCAGTCTGTGTATGTTTGAGCAAAACTCGAAAAGAAGTCAGTCTTTGATGCGATTATCACTATCATTTAGAGAATTTCTTCGAGAAGGCTTATATGCATTAAATTTATCGAAATGCTGTAATCGTTGTAACTGTAATCGTTAATACACGTGGAAATAAGTTTATTACAAAAACATTTTAACAAGAGTGAAATTATTTTGTGAAAATGTCCATTGTTAATAAAATTGGTAAAAGCGTACAACTTTAATGACGTTTTGACAAATTTATTATCATTTTGATCCTCTTTCTAAAAAATGTCTGAATGAAATTAGACGAATTTTAAACAATACAGTCGATTACTAAGAAAAATGTTCACCCCTTTGGCCTCGGAATATTTACAGTCATCATTTTTGTTGATAACCAATTGTTTCATTGAAAGTTTTGTTATAATTAATAAGTTTAAATTAATATTAATTTGGTATAATAAGTTTATATATAATTTATTGGCTGCTATGTCACGCCATATTGTTTTGCCAACTCACAGATTTCTTCATGAGGTTTTGAAGGGTCATATAGTTTTTTTTTGACTCGCTTTTGTTTGTTTCAATTTTACAATAAAAATATTAATAATTATTATTATTATTAATAAAGTCAATCCGTGACAAGGTGATGTCTACATACGCTCAACTATTTATAATTTAATAATAACAAACATTTAAAAAGTGTTAAGACAGTTTGATTTTGATTTTCTAAATTTTATTTGTAAGTTACTCGAAATTTATAAATAATGAATAAAATAAAATGAAGGATAATATCAACCTGTAAATTTAATTACCGATCCTAATTTGGAAAGTACAAAACACCTGCAACACAGAATAATCAAAATTACTTCAATACATTCCTATAAAAGCTCATCCCCTGCTTCTACACTTTCACAAACTAGAAATTATAACAAAGTATATGCTAAAGTTTCGCATAATCTTGATACTTCACAAATGATAGGTATGGTGTTAAATTATTATGTGAAAAATAAGCAATAAGTAGCATTAGCTTGAACAAATAAAATATTCATCAACCGGCAACAAAAGTAAAGATTTCATAAAAACAATGTTAATGAAAGAAAATAAAGTTGCACCATCTTACAATAGACAGCGCCACTGTATCTGTTAGGCAAGATACGATAGTACTTACGCTCATAATCATCAATCATGCTGATCATTTAACATGCTAAACAAACAGGGTTGTGAGTAACTCTATTATTTTATTCATTTGACAGAGTATATCCATACAGTTGATACTTGATATCAGTAATATCAATTAATATAGACAGTATCAATGTTCGACTAAGTGTATTAAGTTTGCATCGATCCATGTAACAGCATCCGGTTTCTTGGTCAAATCCCTAAATAGAATATTGGACTTACATACGAACAATATTATTACAAAAGCTGTTAAATAAATTACTTGTTATTATCTTACAAAATTTATATTTTCCGATTTTTGTTGAAAAAAAAAAATCTTTTGGTGCCCAACTTATTATTTTTCGGAAATGAAAGTACATTACCTAGATATATTTATACTATTGAATTTAATTAGATAATGAAAATTTGTAGATGTACTCTTCCGAACATGTTAGATATAGATCGTTAAGACATAGGTAGTAATTATTGTAGAATCTTTATAATTATATAAAATAAAAGTTATTAATACTTCTCCCGGCAATCATAGATCGGAAAAGGATGATTCGAGATGAGGCGAAGTGATGAGGAATGGTATTAATGATTCGTTTAACAACTGTGTAATCGTTTAGAGCCCGAGGATAAAACAAAGGAGCGTTAAGGAGACAGGAATACAGAAGGTTTCGAGAACAGGAACTGAACAGGCTGTATCAGCCAGGTCACGTATCTGTAGTTCCGCTGCGTCGCCAAGGTGTCTAGCTTTCTACTAACTAGATTTTGGCTAAACTTGTTTTTACAAAAAAAAAAAAAAAAAAAGAACATCCATTGGAAAATAATGATTACAATAATAAATCTATAAAGTGATCATCAAATCTTTATACTTTCCTCTATTAATTTCTACTATACTATTAGAATATTTCTACTAGTATTTATCTGCTACTATACTTTCATCTATTACAAATAGGCCGGGGAATGGATATAGTGTATCGCATCTCTTATAGTATATTTAAATATTGCAATATATATACATAAATTTGTTTAATTTGGTGTTGGAAAAAGTAGTGAGAGAAACAGGTATCCAGAATAATGGCACCATATTCAATAGATCGGCCCAACTGCTTGGTTATGCGGAGGACCTTGATATAGTGGCACGATCCTTTACTGCGCTTACTGAGTCTCTCTTAAGCCTACAGAGAGCTGCCGACTGACTGTGGGACTGACTATTAATGGAAAAAAAATATATGTACACCGGAGGAGACAGACCTCAAGAAAGACAGGTTGTCGTAGGAAGCTGTACCTTTGACAGAGTGGAAGAGTTTATTTACCTTGGATCTCAGCAACAAATAATGTTTCCATTGAAATAAAGCGAAGGATCACAGCGGCTAACCGATGCTATTTTGGTCTGTTAAAACAGCTCCGGAGCAAGCTCATTCGCAGGAAAACAACGGTCCATTTATATAAAACTCTGATCAGGTCTGTCCTAGCATACGCCTCCCAGCAGACATGGACACTATCCACATAGAATAGAAATCTCCTGATCTTCGAGAGGAAGATCCTTCGGAAAATCCATGGGCCGGTAAGGGACAAGGAAGGCTGGAGAAGAAGAAGAAATAAGGAACTCTATGAGCTGCTCCAGGATAGAGATGTTGTGACCTTTATCAGGTTGGGACGCTTTGGGTGGGCAGGGCATGCTGCACGGATGAGTCCCGATGAAATGCCTAAAAAATCATGGAAGAGGAAATTCATCGTCCAAGAAGAGTCGGACGGTCCAAGCTCCGCTGGATGGATGGTGTGGTACAAGACGCACCATAAGACCTGCTTGGAGTCCGAAATTGGAAGGCAGCAGCCCAAAACCGAGCCGAAAATTCTCCGGACGATTATCCTTCCCCCTGTCATCCTTCGGTATGCGAGGCTCGTTATCCTAATGGAGGTAACTCACAAAGAAAGGGCATAGGAGTGATGATCCTTAGCTGGATGTTACTATAGCATTATAGCAGGATGTCACTTAGCTGCCCAGGAATCTAGTCCAAGGAACGTCTGCTTCGGAGAGAGACCCTGACCGATTTGTCACATCCTTTGAATCCGAGTGAGTCGGTGGGAAGGACAATGCCGAATAGGCCCCATGGAAACCATGGTTTGTAGCAACGTAATGTTGTCTGTTCCCCACTGGCGAAAATGCGTCTGTAAGAATACCACATCGCGCGGCCAAAGATCTTCAAGGTCTATAATGTCAACAAAAAAAAAATGTATATATATATATATATATATATATATATATATATATATATGTAATTACAATATTTTACCATCAAACAGCAGTCACTTACCATAATTTATTACCTACATTATTCTTTTAAAATTTCCTACAGATTTCTTTAACATCGTATGAAATCAATTGTAACCAACCCCGTGTTTCCAAAACCTTCAATTTTTAAAACGTTACTTTAAAGGAAGAACAACGCCTTTAGATGATCGACAATAAATTTGTACTAACACTATTTGTCCGACTACACAAGGCGGTATTGCGGAGCATGGACTCAGTTAATATATTTGATGTAATGGCATCCCAGCTAAGAAAGGAGTTTTTGAGCCCTTAAGACCGGACAAAAGTCCGAATCAGAAAGTTTGTGAAAAACTCCATTAAATCTATCATTCTTCAAGGTTGATAGCTGGCTCATCAAAATGTAATCTAATAAATTGCCCTCCAACTTTAAGTCTCATTGTTATCAGTGGTTTCATCCGTCATAGTTGTTTCTCATAAAAAATATTCTTTTTATTTTTGCACTTTATTTTTAAATTATAATTTTATTGATTTACTGCTTACGTTGCCCGTTTGCGAACCATTTTCAGGAAGAATGTTTGCATAATTCTTTTTTTTTACTTAATGTTTATGTGTCGGGTCTTATCAGGTTAAATATTGATTTGGGCCAATATTAGCTATATTATACAACAAAAACTTCTACCATTTCGTTTTTCATTATTTCAGATATAATGAATAAACAAATATAATTATTTTAACGTAGCAATATTTTTTTTGTATGTTCTCCTTAATTCAATTGAAACCGTCCATAATTATACCAGGAGAGAATAAGACGACATCCTGAAAGAATTTAGAGGGATGAAAACAGGTTATCAAGCTTGAAGATTGAAAGTTTTAATGGAATTTTTCACAAACTTCCTGATTCACACTTTTTTTTTCTGGTTTAAAGGTTCAAATACTTCTATTTGCAGCTCTATGAAATTAAAAAAATCTTCAAATAATTTTGTTCGGTTATAAGAGGCACAAATACTCCAATGTGCAAAGGTTGAAAGGGACTGGTAAAGTTTTGGGGCTTAATAACGAACAGATCTCTAAAAAGTCAATTGGCGCTGAACTGTCGGGGCTAAGTTTGCTAGATTGTAGATCGAGCGGAAGGTCTTATGGTAAATACGATAGGGTTTTTCATCCATCCGAACCGTAGGTTTGAACAATGAAAAAAGGTGGGGGGAAGGAAGCCGTCGTTTCGGCATAAAGAAGTATAATTAATCCCCTACACCATCGATTTTTTTTCATCGATCCAAACTTTACATCCAATCTCTTTAATTGATTTTATTAATTTATAAGATTGATCTTTTTAATTAATTTCTTATTAATTTACGTAAAATAATCGAAAACAATTAAATCAAGATCTAATTATTACTCGTTTAAATTTCCACCCCGATCATTGTTTATATGTTGAGGGAAGTAACTAATAATTAATGATAAAAAAATAAAAAATTGTTGATGTTTGAAGATGATAGGTCATACATATTTGATTGAATTATTTCTAAAAAAAAAAATCTTTTTCAAATCTCCCTTTCAAACTTACATCAGCAATGTATTAATTGATACTTAAGAATTCGGTTTGATGAGAAAATTATTGAATTTTGATTAAAGTTTATCACTAGAACGTATAATATACGAAACAGTAGAGAAAAACTGGCGTGTCAGAACGATGCAGCCCAAAACTGGCGTGTCAGAACGATGCAGCCCAAAACGGGTAGTTTTAACGCCATCGTTCCAACACGAGGCTCTTGGAACGCCAAAAAAACCGATAGTGTAGGGCCAACTTTAGGGTTGCAGTGGGGCTGACCTTGCGGAATAGGATTTTGACGGTGATTGATGGAATGGGCATCGAACTTTCGGGTTTCCTAAGGCTGCTTTTCTCATCATTAATTATTTTTAGTCTATGATTAATTATGATTTATTTATTGATTGATTCTGTCCAAAGGCCTCTGATCGGCTACGCCCTGTACATCAGTTACCAGGTCCTCCAATTCCAAGCAAAATGCCTACGGTTACGATTTGGTTATTGATGGCAAAATAGATCAGAAGTTTGTTGAGAGTGGGAAGGGTCAATATTGAAACAGCCTCGTGTATATTAACTGCCGTTGAGGTCGAAGCACATTTAGCCTTCAAAGAGAAGGCTTATATCATCCAACTCATGTCCTGAGTCCTGTCAGAGGATGGCGTAGGATGTACAATCCTTGTCAACTAATCGATACTTTACACAACAATTGAATAAAAACATCATGCGGCGTTAACTTTAAAATAAACAATATAATACTGTCGAAAACCGGTAAGCAATCATGCCTCGAAATAAGCGAGGGTAAAACAATATATATGCTTTGTATTGGAGTGAGTTTCTCCCTGTGAAAAATAACGTATTATTTTTATTTCAATTAATTATTTACATTGTTATTTTTTTTCATTAGTCACTTGTATTATGTACTTTATTGGTTCATGTAATTCATAATCTTTCCTTCACTCTTTTCTATTTACGCATTCAATTATTAAAATATATGTTGTGTCATATTTTTCTTTTTATATTTCATACTTTTTTATTTTACCTGTAATTTCTGTTTTTTTATAATTTTTTACTGTTACTGGTATACATATGTCGTTTTCAATGTTGTTATTTTGTTTTTCTTTTAGCCCTGATGATGGACTAAAACTTAGGCCCAAACGTTGGAACAAAATAAATAAGTATTACTTATTAAAGTGTTAGTTTTTGACCGCACCCCTCTCCCCTCCTCCCGACCAACTTATTCCTTAGTATATATAGTTTGTAATAGAAACTGCGATGATTTCGATGATATAGACATAAGGAGAAACATTTAAGTATTTGTGGTCTATAATAACTAGAAGATACGAAGTTCAAGAAAAAATAAAAGTAATGTTTGGGCGTAGAGAAGGACCATTCGGTACACACTGTCAACACTGCCTCACTGTCGTGACAATATTACCATGACAGAAAACTATCGCCGTTAAAATGAGGCTTTAGTATCAGACTGCCAACCGTAGGTTTGTATATTCGGTAAAGATCTGCAACTCTTGTATTAGCTAACTGAGTTCCGCTAATAACAGAGCTGGGGCCCAACTTAAAATTCGGTGAACATCGCTTCCACCGCCGGCCCAAGGCTCTCTGATGTAACGGCTTCTCCTCGCGCAATCCTCATAACTTAATGGAATCCTAACTCGGATATTAGCATTCGTGAACATCTCTGGCCTAAATTTGGCAGAACATGGTTAGGATGGATTGTAAGAACAAAAAATGTACATACAATAAAATGAATATTACATTGTTATCCGACACAAGGCAACTAGTGAGCCCCATTACTGGAAACTTACTCCAGATTTTTCAAATCTTCCAAAAAACCACATCACACGAGGCTTTAAAATGATAAAAAACATTGTTATCTAAATAGCTACATTTTTTTATCTACTCTCCTACCGCTACTAAGTAAGGAAAGTATTGAATCGGGTCAAAGTTCCGATCAGAAATGATCAATAGATTTATGCGTATTAAGTCCAAAAAATTTCGCCCAACTGTTTGTCTTGGGCCACGATTACCGCTGGAAAGGTTGGACAAATTTTCTTCCATTTTTTTTTCCTTAAATATTTCGACTCCTAGTTCGTAACAGAACTTATAGCGACCAAAACGATTTTTATGAAACTTGCCTGAAGTCATCTCCTTTAAGCCCTTTCATATGATTAAACATAGTACATAGTGAATATATATATATATATATATATATATATATATATATATATATATATATATATATATATATATATATATATTCCAACAAAACTATAAAAGTATGCATTCCATATAAATAATGTATATAATCATTTGAAAACTGAATAAATTTTCTACAAAACAAGAAAAAACATCTAAATTGGACCAATATTAGCAAAGATACGGTGAATTGGTCTTTGTACACCTGTTTTTTTAAGAATTCTACGCGCGATACCAAGCGAACCCTTTCACTTTTTATTATTTTAGTTTTTTGAATAACTCGAAATCTATACATTACTTGCAACATTCGGGATGCTGTAACATTCCAATTATTTTTCTATATCTCTGCTAATATTGATCTAGTTAAGATTTTTAAAGATTTTAATTATCTTTCAGATTTTATTGATCAACAGTGCTAATTTGCAACGATACAACAAATATTTTTTTTTATCGATTTTGCACCCAAACCGGTAATTAAGGACAGTTACGCAATTAACGCACTAGATATTTCATATTTTCTTCTTCAAAATACTACAGATAACCGATTAAAATATATTTGATATTTGATAATATATTGATAACGCCCGATTGTAATAATACATATATATATATATATATATATATATATATATATATATATATATATATATATATATATATATATATATATCATTTTTATTAATGTTTAATCAGATCGTTTATTTATTTTTTGAAGAAATTCCTTTCGTTATAATTAATTTTATAGTATTTGCTTCTACAATTTGCTGGTTGTATGTGTTTGTTTTCAGGGCGTTGCCTAGTAACGGCCCGAGAATATTTTATTAATCAGCTGTTGCCAATAAGCACACATATTCCCTTGGACTGCCAGACCTCGACTGAATATGATTAAAATCAGTGTTTACATTTTTACTTCCTTGTACGAAGTAAAGGAAGTATTGTAATCGCGAAAATTTTCGGTTTTCAGATTTCGACGGAAATATCCATTATGACCATCTCTGTATCTATTTTGACTAGTTTCGTCGTGGCGTCTGTACGTACGTTCATATTTCGCATAACTCAAAAACGGTTAGCCGTAGAAAGTTGAAATTTTGTATTTAGGATTGTTGTAAAATATAGTTGTGAACCTCTCTTTTTGGTCACTGCTTGATTACCAGAAGTGGTACTTTACTTGAAGGCCATAATTGATTTCCATAAAAAATTATATTAAAATATGATGCAAAACATCTCAAATTTAGTATTTATAACTTATAAATTAATTTAAATAACATACTAGATTTTGGTTTAAATTGGAAAACCGGAAGCGGTACTTTACTTGTAGGTCATAATATAATTTCACCAAAAATCATATTAAAATATAATGTAAAACATCTCAAATTTGGTAAACAGGACTTTTATATCGATGTGAATGTATTTACTATATTTTGGTTAAAATTGGTGAGCCGAAAAGGGTACTTTACTTGAAGGTCATAATAAGCTTACATCAAAAATTATATTTAAATTAAATAAATAAATCATATGCTTCGGTAATAAAGGTTACAAACGCAATTTGGTTTCGATTCCAATTAAACATTTTTATTATTTGTTTTAAGTGTTAAAATTTAGTGTAAAATACTGGTTTTCCTCCCTATTTGTGTGTGTGTCAATAGATGGATGTCGCGACGCCGAGTGTCGTTTTTGAGATACTGCGATCTTCGGAAACTAGTAAACAAATTGAGGATCACTTTTTGAGCCACCGATTTATAGTTTAATAGGCGTACAAGGAAGTCATATGTTGTCCACATCAGATATTTTAGTATGGCTATTATTGGCTATCAATAACACTTTTGAATGCTACTGCTATGTCTAAAATTCATCAAAAACGATGTCTGCAAGTACCAGTACCTGATCCTATGATATTAGTATTAAACAGTTATCTTTATAAAAAAATACAAACGGATTTACAAAATTTTACTAAACAAATAAAATAATATAAATAGTACAGTAAATGTGCTTCAGAAAATAATAAATTGAAAATAAAGTAAACAAAATCCAAAATCAAGAGTGAAATTGATATCACATAATAACAGTAATAGTAATATTAACAAGACCAAAAATGCAGGTGATGCAGAGAATTTTTTTTGTTGATACAAAAATTGTATCCAACAGAAATAAGAAATTTGGGCATTGTTAAGGAAAGCATAAATATTTTTCAGTTGAAGGCCTGTTGTTGTATATCGTGTTTATTCATCTTGTAATGGATAAATACAATAATAATTTTTAACGAACTGTTATCTCTCATTGACCGAGTTAAATAGATTATTGTATGCATGCTTGTTCGCGTACCACCGTTTGAAATCCCTTAAATTATAATGTCACGTCTTTTGTCCTAAACCTCATCGTATCGAAGTCGTAAAAAGCAGGTATCAAAATTTGATTATATCTATTATGTACGGAAGAAACAGCTTAATTTATCATTTTATCCTCTATTTATTTGTTAATTTTGTTTTATTTTTATTTTATATTAATATTTATGTTGTTATATGATATATGGCATTTAAAATAATTGACTTTAGTTTTACAGTAATAAAGGGTTAATTAAAATTCCACTGAGGTACATTAACTGATAACTTGGAAGGGTAATTTAAAGTAGTATAAAGATATTACGAGGACCTGTGTAGAAGGAGAATCAGTTATTGAGGATTCGATACCGATCGATACCTCGAGGTGAGGGGACCACCTGCTTTTATATTTCAACCTACGGGGCCATTAATCCAACCAGGAGTCAGCCCTAGAGGACCCGGGGATGGCTTCTCTATCCCAAGAAGGCCCCACAAGTTGGCCCCAGTTCCCCCCCCCCCCCACCTCCGGTCAGATAACAAGATAAGTTCTCTACTTCTCGGGATGTGACATGAATAATTCATGACTGTCAGCTTCATTTTTGACTAGCCCGAATAATTTTCGTGTCACAATTTCCGTTTGTTATTCCGAGTTTACGAATGTCTTTTTCATATCTCTGTCTCCCGCAATCAAGGTTCACGATTCAAAACTGTATTCCATATTTAGTTCTAGACGTGTTCGCTTGCTTATAAATAACCACATAATCAAAAATGATGTTAGCGAAGGCTGGGCTGAAGAAGAAAACTGCATGTGGTAGATGCAGACCAAATGTCATGTTCGGGAACAATGGATATCTTAAAGACCTAACAGAAAAAAAAGGCTTTATATCTTTAAACAATGTTTAAAATATCTGATGTGGACAACACATGACTTCCTTGTACGCCTATTAAACTATAAATCGGTGGCTCAAAAAGTGATCCTCAATTTGGTTACTAGTTTCCGAAGATTGCAGTATCTCAAAAAAAAAAAATTGGCGGCGCGACATCCATCTATTGGCACACACACAGACACACTCTTGTTTCTGGAGGTCTCATTCCGTTATTATATGTCGTTTTCCTTCTTTTCCTAGTTTCCAATTCTGCATGTTCCGTGAAAACATTAAAACTGTCAATATCACTAGATAAAGCATTGGAAATCGACAATTTCGACATTTTAAGCGGAAAAACCCACTTAACTAATATCTTATTCTCCTCCTGCAGACTTGTTGATCTCACAAATGGGGAGGAAAACCAGTATTTTACACTCAATTTTAACACTTAAAACAAGTAATAAAAATGTTTAATTAGATTGGAAACCAAATCACGTTTGTAACCTTTATTACCGAAACATACGATTTTTAATTTAAATATAATTTTTGATGTAGGCTTATTATGGCCTGTAAGTACCCTTTTCGGCTGACCAATTTTAACCAAAATAAGTAAATATTTTACATTATATTATAATATAATTTTTGATGAAATTCTAATATGACCTTCAAGTAAAGTACCGCTTTCGGTCGGCCAATGTTAACCAAAACTTATTATATTATTTAAATCAATATATAAGTTATAAATGTTAAATTTGAGAAGTTTTGCATAGTATGACCTTCAAGTATCACTTTCCGGAGATCAAGCAGTGACCAAAAAGGAAGGTTCACAACTAGATTTTACATCAATCCTAAATACAAAATTTTAACTTTCTACGGCTCACCGTTTTTGAGTTATCCGAGATACGAACGCACGTACGTACAGACGCCACAACAAAACTAATCAAAATGGATTCAAGGATGATCAAAATGGATATTTCCGTTGAAATCTGAAAACCGAAAATTTTCGCGATTACAATACTTCCTTTACTTCGTACAAGGAAGTAAAAACCTTTAAAGCAAAATAAAAAAGGTTAAAAAAGAAACTAATATTTGGTAAAGATCTAAGCTTATAAAGAAGGATATTGCTCCTAATCAAGTGATTTCCAATGTGCAGGTGATCATGCGTCACTTTCTAGAACAGTAGTTCGCAAACACTCTTCAATCGTGGACCCTCAGTAAATGAATTAAATCATAGGGGACTCCTCGATATTCGTGGACTTTTGGGAGCTACTGAACTATATCAAGTTAATTATCCCGGCTTCTGGAGCAATCAAGGAAATAATACTGGAGAAAAATAAATTGGCAAATTTATTGTACGTAAGAGTTCATCTAAGCTCGATTAGTTATTTTAACCTAAAATCAGTGCTCCGAAACGCGCCATCCACTTGTATAACTATAACGAGGCCTGACTACAAATATAATATTGCACACAGTTTATTTAATTTACCTGTACAGGTAATGGGTTATAATAAAAAGTTGTGATGATAGAAAATAACAAAAAAAATCTTTTAATAGAAAGGCATTTTATAAATTATTTCCACCAGCCCAGTCGCGGACCCCTTTTAAACTGTTCGAGAACCACTGTTCTAGAAGACTTCCCGCTAAATTACAGTAATTTTTAGAATTTAAGAATGGAAATTAAACCTTTTCATGCTGCTGAATGAAAGCCATTTAAAGATGGAAAAAAAAATTAATTAAATTCCTTAAAAAATAAAATAAATATAACTCAAGATGAGACTGGATAATAAACATATTGCAAAAGGACCTGTTCCCGGACTTGCTTCAGGTATAGCCATTCATGGCAGGAGATCTCACATCCAACTCCCTTTTTCTCACTTCTTCGATTGATAGCTGAACCCTTATTAGTCGTATTTTTCAACAAATAAAATAGACCATTGCACTGGCTCAAAGGTCGGCGGTGTGCGTTTTCTATCCGTTTCATGACCTCTAGAGCACGATTATGGAATGGAAGTTTTGAAGATGTCTGATACATGTATATATATATATATATACATACATACTACATTTGAGCACCTCCAGCGGCCCAGTTTGAGTCAAATTAGCTCAATTTCGGTATGTAGGCAGAATGATACCATTAAAGAATTGGTAATTTCAAGTCAAAATTTTGGTTTGTTTACCTGAAATTTCGGTGCTTCAAACGTTTTTCGCATATCTAGAGCTCCACCAAATTAGTTTATAGGGTTGAAAATTCATATGTAAATTGAGTTGGTGTTAGGAAAGTATCTTTTGGGGGTCTCAACTTGGCTCCCCACGACTCAGAATTTTTCGATTTTTTTAAATATTTGCGCAACTCTAAAACCCCTTAAAATTTTGAAAGGAAATTAAATAACCTATTAAACAAAAGAAGCTTTGTCGAAATCGGACCAATATTAGCAAAGATATGGCTATTTCAACTCCAGTGGCCCCCCGATGGGTCAAATGAGATGAAATTTGACATGAAGGGTTTTCTGTATCGAAGGTCAGCGGAGAGGCAGAACAATAAAATAAAAGTATGGGAAAATTTCGGTATGTTAGGAAACTGTCTTTTGCGGATCTAAAATGTTTTCTTACCCCCCTCTTTCTCTCTCCCTCTCCCCCCCCCCCCTACGGTTTTTTTAATGTTTTGTATTTTAGTGAAAATAGGACTTAAGTGACGGAGTTCTGCTGCTCACGGATTTTTTTTTGTTAGTCTGTTGTAATGTAGTTTGTATAATATAGCCAGGCTTAGAATATACATAAGGCAAAGGTGCATAATTTTCTTTTTCTTAACTCCCTTCGTCTCTTCTTTGGTAATGCTTGTTGTTATGCTTATTTCTTTTTCCTTCTACTATAGCCATGTTATATTATAACGACTTTCTGCTCTAATGAATCGATTTTTATTAGTTAGATGACATTTAAAACTCACGAGGTAATGGGGTTCACACTCTATATGTCATAAGCATCGTTAAGGGTTGGAGCTTGGTACCATTTTATTAAATATCTCATTTCCCAATAGTTGTAAGCTATCGAAGAAATTTTGATCCTGTAATTCGATCATTTCTTTAACTTTAATAAATGTACTTCGTCATAAATTTTCTTTATATTTGCCTTTTGGAGTATAGTTTCTTTTAAAATTTTTAAAAGTACGGCGTTTCCATGCTTTTATATGTTGATTTTGCTAAAGTCTTGAGCACCATAGAGTAGTGATGGCCAAAATTATGCATTTATAAATCATCAGTTTCAGCTGAAGAGAAAGGTTTCTTGAGCCTACAAGCAAGTGATTGATCCTGCTTGCTTTAGATCGAGTTTAAATTTTTATTAAAATGGGACGAAAAAGTTATGTGCGGTATAATTGTATGTCTAATTGATGTAATTGATCCAAGCCATATATATATATATATATATATATATATATATATATATATATATATATATATATATATATATATATATATTTTCTTTTTCTTCGTTTATTTCAAGTTTCTTTTACATACAATATGAACAATAATAAATAAAAAATATATACAATAATTTCATTAATTACTAGAGGGTATTATAAGGACGTAAATATAAAAATGTCCGCTGTGTCATATAAAATAAATAGATTTAATAGTTAAATATTTATAGCGAGCTTAAATGTGAGCAAAGAATAGAATAATTTATATATGGGATATAGGCCACATATGCATGTCTATAGATTGCTAGTATCCGATATAATCCACAGGGACTATTTAGAGTGCAGGATTTATCTATCCTAGGGGTGCAGAGGGTTAAGGGCCGCAAATAAAACAAATAATTATTTGTTCAACTAAAAAAAATAATATTTATGATGGGTAAATAAAAGTCTTCATTTAATTTTCCTTTAATACGGTGATGAAATACCGTACAACAAAACAGTTTATAAAGTTCAGTTTTAAAATTTTTCTTGATAATGTTTTGAATTATTTATCTCACTGAACTTTTTCATCAGAAATCATTGTAGTTTTTTAAGAATTCAAACAGCCTATTTTAAAAAAGAAAAAACATAAAAATATTTATTTTGCCTACTCCATTGATTAATTTAAAAAAATAATTTAATAAGATATACGGGACAGCAAAAAATACACAAATAAAAAAAATTCAAATTTTTCATTAAAAAACTAATTTAAGACTGCAACCAAAGCCCCATAGTGCATCAGTAATATTACCTTACATACAGACCTCAATATGTGAGCAGTTAACGAACCCACTACAAACATGACTATAACCAACAAGCCTGATATCACTCGCAGAAGGCTGAAGAGGAGCTGGATGAGGATCAATACAGGAAGAGGTGCCACTATCATACCAAAATATCTAATTTTTAGCCAGAAAATTCACTGGTTGTCAACATTGACAGGTATGAGAATTTCAAAATTAAAGCAAAACAACAAATTAAGAAAATAAAATAAAGTTTATTGTTGTAAGTAATTAATATTGATTGTTTTTGTAAATAGTATTGCTATGGAAGAGATTAAATTTATTTCTAATATCTTGTTGGGTTATTTCATTTTCTGCTTGATACAACAGGTACACAAAAATTAATCCTCAAATTATTAAAATATATGATAAAATTAAAATTGGCATCATACAGATTTATTTCTAGAGGAAAATTTTTTCGACAAACCGCCTACTGTTTAAAGAAGCGGTAAAAGCTCTTTAAAATACGTTAAAAACGGTCTTGACTTGTATATATATATATATATATATATATATATATATATATATATATATATATATATATATATATATATATATATATATATATATATACATAGTCAAGACCGTTTTTAACGTATTCAATATATATATATATATATATATATATATATATATATATATATATATATATATATATATATTTACCGCGATAATATTTATTTTGGTGTTTTATGAAAAGCTATCACAACTTAGGAAACGTTTCATATTTACACGATCAAAAATGAAGATTATCGTTTTTTTTAAAAAACAAAAGTATAAAAGTAATAGTATAAATATAAAAGTAAAAGTATAAATATAAAAGTAAAAGTATAAATATAAAAGTATATATATATATATATATATATATATATATATATATATATATATATATATATACTATGTAGGCATATATAGCGCAAGCTTGGAAGAAGAGAGTCACAATTAGAAAAAAGTTTACAAGACAAGCGTTTGAAGTTGGCCTATTTAGGTTTATCGCTGTTCCTCAAATTACTTATAAAACTTCACTACGAGCATTATCTAAATCAATACTACTTACATTTTTTTGTTTTAAAAAAAACGATAATCTTCATTTTTGATCGTGTAAATATGAAACGTTTACTAAGCTGTGATAGCTTTTCATAAAACACCAAAATAAATATTATCGCGGTAAATATTGAGATTAAAAATCTGACATTTTTTTCTCCAAGAAATAAACATGAATGAAGCAAAAACAAAAATGTTTGTATTGTTGTATTGAGACACTCTTCTTCCAAACGATATATATATATATATATATATATATATATATATATATATATATATATATATATATACACACATATATAAATCCTATATTTTGATTAAACAGAACTAATGGAGGCGATAGTGGTGACAAGTAGAATATAGTTGATAGTAGAACCAGGAGGGATAATTTTGAACATCGATGAAACAGACAAATCCATTTACCTGTTAATAGCTGCCAACGCCGACAGGTGAGCCGCTAGCCCGGGTTTGTTCTCCTGCAATATTCAGGGACAAAAAACCTCCGGCCGTGGTGGGATGAACTTGTGAGGGTCTTCAGTGAACGAGGGTCTTTATTATTGATAAAGTTACCAGGAATTTGACACCCTCGGGTTCCACCGATACCATCAATTATTTTGACAATCCGGATTCTACTTATTATCGACCTTTTTATCGCTTCGGAAGAATCTTTGTTTATTTATTATCGAATTTCAATAATCCATGGCTCATGAAATATTTATTACTCGTTTTTCTTCTACGTGAAAACGCTTATTTTTTTGCACAAGAACACTGAATCATGCGCTATATATTCCACTACCGCTTACAATCCGCCCAGAAGACTATCGGTGTGGAGGTGCTGGCCAAGAACAGACTTATACACTATTTTATATTACTACTAAGAGAGTGTCCCGTCCCATGGAAGGTTTAAATCACTGGGAAAATATACTAATGTATTTATCCTTAATTTATTGATTAATATATTATTTATTTAGCTTTATTTATCTATCCTTCTCTCTACTTTCAAGAATCAAAGTCAAAAAAGGCCAAACGACAATGAGTTTCACGTTTTTGGCAGTAATATATACGGTACTATATACGGTACCCGCAATACTGAACGGTTGTGCGGGTTCAGAAACACCTACTACGAACTCCTACCTACGTACGTACTCACTTAGATTTTCTATTGTAGAGATTATTTTAGTTTTATTATTTATTTTTTTAATTTATTCACTTCTAATTTAATTTTTTTTCTATTTATTTTCTTGCTGTCCTACTACTACTTTAGAAGAATGCAAAATTTCTAAAATATTTTCAATTCCAATAAATCAATTATCTTTTGTCCTCTTATTTATTTTGTTATACTTTATATTATTTGTAAATAGTCTGAATGAATTCATTTTTTACTAATACTTATGGTTCATAATTGAGATAAGATTTTAATTTGTGACAATAAACAGTTGATGTCTCTTAAATCATTCGAGATATTGCACTAATAATATAAAAAATATGAAAGTAATAAAATATTAAAACGATATTGGTAAATGGTCAAATTGAAATTGAAAAATGAGCGAAACAAAATTAAAAAAAAAATATTCGAAAATAATTAATACGTGCTTAAAATACTTCGAATTTTCATCTTATATTAATTTTAAAATCTCAATGATTGCTGTAGTTGATCGTCGAATAATTGGATTGTAAAGTTTTAATTGAACTTCAAGAGATTTCTTTCAAAAGAACAAACTAATGGTTAGACCCTTCCCAGTGACCAAACCAATCCATACCTGAAGTTTTTCCGTATCATTAGATAAATAAATTGATATAACAAGAAATCCAGAATTCGCTTTTCGCTTTTCAACTTTATTCCCTTGATAAACTATTTTAAATGCCAGACCCTAAACTAAGAGTTTTTAATGGTCTCCAAAGTCATCTCTGGAATGAAGCCATAGTTCGAGATGATCGACGGCAAAGCCTTTTTTGTCAAAATCTTTTTGACAACTTCCATCTGATGGTGCCTCTGTTTCAATAACCTTTACATGCTTTTCTTCTAAAAGAACAGCAAAATATCGGGTGTGTTGTGA
This sequence comes from Rhaphigaster nebulosa, assembly GCA_948150685.1. NCBI lineage: Eukaryota > Metazoa > Arthropoda > Insecta > Hemiptera > Pentatomidae > Rhaphigaster > Rhaphigaster nebulosa. The sequence goes on from OX411308.1 coordinate 2,004,946, forward strand.
GGGAGATTATGAGGGAGGTTATAAAGGTCCCACTATAATTTTACGTGCCATCTATTCGGGACATGGATATCGAAACAAAATAAATCGATATGTATATATATCGTATATCGTATATCGATAGTTTTTTAATATATCGAAATAGAAGTTCAATATATCGGAAAAAATATCGAATATCGGACCTCGATATTTATAATCTTTTAAAGAGACAAACACATTAAGTAAAGAAACAGTACAGTTTGATTTTGCTAAAATACTAGATGATTTCCTCTCTCCAAATCTTTTTCAAAACTCTTCTGAGACTCTCATGCACCTGAAAAATTAGCAAATACAATTTCTTTCTGAATCACCTCAAGCAAAAAGTAATTGTTCATCGGACGAGGAGAATTATATATTTCTTTTTTTAATTTATTACTTATTAAACAATTTATTATTAAAATAATGTTACTTTCCAAGCTTCAATATTTGTTTTTCTTTTCCTATATTCAAATCCTATATTCTTCACCTATATTCCAATATAGGAACAAAGCAGGTTTTTAGCAATAAGATACGAACAACCTACGCCATTCGGAATGAACTATTTATGATATATTTGTAGAGTTTTTAAAATATTAATTTTGGATTAAGTATTGGGTAAAAAATAAGAATGGTCAGTTTAAAAAATTTGGCCCCACAGTGTGTAATTCGCAACTTTAAATTTCTTGACCGACTCTTGGTGGAGAATTTTCGCTATATTATTATACCTCGACAGACATTCTTTCCAGAGAACACTTAACACCCTCAGGGATGATCAGCGTACATAAAGCCGGAGTACAAATCTTTACCAGGCCAGAGGGAACGAAGAGGACTGGAACGATACAGGAACTGGGGGAAAACAGGATTTGATAAAAGAGTGTCGGGATTGAACGATAAATTACCTGCCCTTAATAAGGGATCTCTCAGGTGAGTCAATAGCCAGCGCGTTCACTCTTCAATAAAACATCTCCTTCCAGTTTAGGTCCTAAGTCCTTCTCAATTTTCCTTCTAGAAGGATTCATCCAGTATTGAAAGTGATATAATAAATAGAAGGGAATAAATAAGTCAACTCAATATTCATTTCTAGAAGATAAACGGTGTGAAAGCTAAAATAAAAAAAATAAAAAAATGTAAAACTATTGAATTCATACCAACTTTATTGAGATTTTTCGGGGCTAAAAAGACAAGATAAGCAAAAATGATAATCGTATAACTATTGAGAATGAAAATACATAAAAGGTAAAATAAAAAGTACGTGTAATAAAAAAAAAAAATCAAAGGTTTACATTAGACACAAATTAGAACTGAACATTCCTAAATTGTATATTAATATATTTGAAAAACGAAGTGGACGTAGGTGTTATGTTTGAAAAATTTGAATTAAATGATTTTTATTCCTATTTTGGACAGGATCATTATACTTCCAACTTCTGAAAACTACAACTTTCTAAGTTATAGAAAAATTAAACAAGATGCTATGTAGAAATGAGAATGTAGAATGTAGAATGTAGAATGTAGAATGTAGAATGTAGAATGTAGAATGTAGAATGTAGAATGTAGAATGTAGAATGTAGAATGTAGAATGTAGAATGTAGAAATGATTATTTGAAATATTCTACTAAGCGAAAATTCTATTTTTTCTTAAAATGTCACACAATATATTCTTCCACTTGGCTCTTCATTTTTCTCAACTGTTCACATGTTTTGATATAATTAAAAATAAGATAATATTAATAGAAGACTGATCCTAATATATTACTTTCGTCCTTTTTAATAATTACTTTTTTTCCCTATTGTTCAAAGCATTGTTTCCATCTAGCCATTATCCCATCCCTCCCAAAACTCTTCCCTATCGTGCCTGTCCTTAGTCCCCATTGTTGCAATTTCTGTTTCTCTTCTAAGCTCCTCATTTTTTTATGATTATTTTCTTATATTATATTTTATTTCATTAATTTTCTAATTATTATTATATAGTTCACCATTTGACTTATTATTTTCAATAATTAATCTTTGAATTCGACCAAGAAAAAAATGTAACCCTTCTCCCCCACTTATCTCATTGGGCCTCGTCGTGGTATTCCTAAGTTTGTCTGTTCCTAACTATTTTAAACCTCTATGGTTTAGAGATTGCTTACATCCTAGCAGTGACGCTTAAAAAAAAAAAATAAAGCTACAGGACAATTTAAGAATATAAAATTAGTATTTTTGACTCCAGGGGAACTTCGACGGTTCAAAGCCGAACCAAAAGTATCATGATCTTAATAAAACAATCAGGTGGTAAGACAACAGAATTCCGTGTCTAGAATCCATTCAAGCCAATGAACCTACAGGTCCCGACTAAGCTCAAGCAACAGTCGATCAACAAGTTTCCTTTCAAATATTATTTATTTTAATTAGGGATTGATAAATTATTTGCCACATCTATAAATTTGTTTTATTTAAAACTAGTTTTGAATGTTATACATTCATCCTCAGTTCTGCATGTATTTGATTTCTTGTCTTAATTAAATTCATAATTCATAAATTTTTTATAATGCTGATTTATATTACATCTAATTTAATATGCATAATAATACAAAACTATCTTTTGAATTGATTATTTTTTAATTTGTTGCGTGTTTTTAGAACTGAAGATGAATGTATTACATTCGAAACTAGTTTTCAATAAAATAAATTTATAGAAGTGGCAAATAATTTATCAATCTATAAATAAATTGATCCTTCTATACCATCATAAGGATGTCAACTAACCAATTAGATTGATCCTTCTATACCATCATGCGGATCTCAACTGATTATTTACTTTATTTTCATTTATACCAGAGGTTCTCTAACGGGTGAAGCTAACAAAATTCATGGATAAAATCATCTTTTTAACACGTTCAACGAGGGATAACGTTTTCTTAAAAATTATTAATAAATCTATCAATTATAAGATGAATAAACACGATATACCATTAATAACAGTGATTAAGGATGGTTACCGTAGTTAATGTGAAAGCGTTTGAAAGTGTTGAAGAGGACTTAAAAATCGAGTCGAATTCCATCAAGACTACCATTATAATGCTTTGATGGTAAATAGGTTTCCAACTGAAAATATTGACGCAAACCTTCACTATGTCCAATTTTTTTTATTTTGATGGATAAACTTTTCTTTGCAGAATGTTTACTTTCTTTGCAACATAGGTATTGTAATCGGAAAAAAAAATTCGTTATGCAATTTTCAAAGGATATATGCGTTTCAAAGTCCACTGAGTCGAAAAAAAAGCGTTTTCAGCCATTGGTCTGTCTGTCTGTTAGTGCCATGATTATCTCTTGAATGGATGGACCGATTTTCCTGCATTTTTTGTTTACCTTTTAAGGTATTTTCCCCTTTTGCCTATATACCAAATCGAAATCCTGAGTACAATAGCCGAAAAAACATATTTTTTTAAATATATTGTAGCTCCAAAACAGCTGACGATTTTGACAAAACTTGTCTAAAATATTTAAGATCTTTAAGTTTCAGTACATAGTTCATTCCTGAGAAAACAAAAAAAAAATTACGAGTAAAATAAAATTTGTGCGCCCTGTAACAAACAACCAAACTTAATCACTCTGGACTCATTTTTTTGTTTGATAAATCACAATATATTTTAGGAATTATTTACAATGTAATTTAAAAAAAAAATCAGTTAAATTGGATTTAGGACTGATAAATTATTGCCACTTCTATAATTTTGTTTTTTATTGAAAACTAGTTTCGAATGTTATACATTCATCCTCAGTTCTAAAAACACACAAAAAATTCAACGATAAGCAATTCAAATAATATAGTTTGGTTTTATTATACATATTACATTAGATGTAATATAAATCAGTGTATATTAACCATCATGCGGTTGAAGCGAGCCAAGCTATAACGCATGTATACACACCACCCAAAGACTCAAAACTGAGCAATTAAAAATTTATCAATCCCTAATTAGATTGATCCTTCTATACCGTCATGCGGATTTCAACTAGTTTAATTGGAGTTAGTTCGTTCCATATAATAATAGCATATTAGAGTAAATAAGAGTGTGTTTCCTGTAAGAATTATCTCTACATAGCAAAATTTAAATGTTAGCTAAAATTTGTTCATACTTTTATATTCACTAAGGTTTAGGAGATTCGTAAGGTTTTTTTTAACAGCACCGAATATTTTTGAGCTTACATGATTTTGTTTTTTCCTACTTCCAGTATTGTCTTCCTCAGGAGAAAATTGGAATTCATTATTTACATTAGTAATTAGAAAGAAAAAAGGCCATTCGGCCACCAAGGTTTTTATTTTATATTCTCAAATCTTGAAAAAACATTTTTGTCGACTTTTATTAACATAATATAATTTTTCTTATATAAGTATTAAAACATTTATTTCATTTAAAAATACTTATCATGTAAAACTTACTTCATTTAATTGTTTATATGTAAAACAAACGTCAAAAATTTATTATTTTTTTTTTTCATTTTTTGTTACTTTCTTCCTAAAGTAAGATTACAACACAATTAATCTATTTAAATTTATTGCTGCAAATTTTATTAAATATTTTCAAGTTATATAAATTACCATTATTGAGTCAATGCATCCGTATGGTTTGCTGATTGAAGCATGACTACGCCGAATGTTCATTATTTACATAAACATTTTGATTGTTTCAAGGTTTTCAGATAGAAAACCTAAATGTTTAAGTTAGCCGATGATGCAGAGTATCGGACTAGTTGAAACCGTTGGACAGTGATATACTGGACCAGAACACAGGCTTGTTGGAATAGGCTCGTGGTGAGACCACTAAGTCGGCAGAGCCGATCCCCTCCGTGCGAAACCTAGCACCAACACTTCAACCAGCTCTTCAGCAGTGTTAGGACTTTTGATAATCATACATTAAAGCCTAATTTAAAAAAAAAATTATAATTGATAACAATAAATCCGAGTATAATTCATCTTGGTACTCAACTGACCGGTCATAGGGAACTGCCCACACTAAAACATTTTTTAATAGAGGATTTTAGGTCCAGTTTACACAGCGAGACAGTTAATCTGGTGCAGGCAGTTGGATAAATGGAGGAGATATGAGCGTATCTCGCTTAACTCAAAAAGGTTAGCCGTAGAAATTTAAAATTTTGTATTTAGGATTGTTGTAAAATCTAGCTGTGAACCTCTCTTTTTGGTCACTACATGATTACTGGAAATAGTACTTTACTTGAAGGTCTTAATTGATTTTCATCAAGAATTATATTAAAATATAATGCAAAACTTCTCAAATTAGGTATATAAGACTTGCATATCAATATAAATCATATACTAGATTTTGCATAGAATTGGTTAGCCGAAAAGGGTATTTTACTTGAAGGTCATAATAAGCTTACATCAAAAATTATATTAAAATTAAATATATATGGTTCGGTAATAAAGGTTACAAACTCGATTTTATTTTATTTCCAATCAAATTAAACATTTTTATTACTTGTTTAAATGTTCAAATCGAGTGTAAAATACATGTTTTCCTCCCCATTTGTGCGATGAACAAGTCTGCAGCAGGAGAATAAGATATAAGTTAAGTGGGTTCTTCAACTTAAAATGTCGATTTCCAATGCTTTATCGAGTGACATTGACAGTTCTAATATTGCCACGGAACACGAAGAAATCTCTTGGAAACTAGTTACCTACTGAAAGAAAACGACATATAATAACGGAATGAGACCTCCAGAAACAAGAGTATGTGTGTGTGTGTCAATAGATGGATGTCGGGACGCCGAGTGTCGTTTTTACTGTAACCTTCGGAAATTAATAACCAAATTCAGTATCAGGATTTAAGCCACGGATTTATAGTTCAACAGGAGTGCAAGGATATCATGTGTTTTCCACATCAGATATTTTACTTTCTTGTAAAGGAAGTATTGTAACCGCGAAAATTTTCGGTTTTTAGATTTTAACGGAAATATCCATTTTAACCATCCCTGAATCCATTATGGCCAATCTCGTCGGGATGTCTGTACGTACGTACGTATCTCGCATAACTCCAAAAACGGATGGCTGTAGAAAGTTCTAATGTTATCACAGAGCAGGAATCATATTAAAATATAATGGAAAACTTCTCAAATTTGGTATATAAAACTTATATATTAATGTAAATGACGTACAATATTTTCGGTTAAAATTGACGAGCCGGGAGGGATACTTTACTTGAAGGTCACAATAAACTTTCAACAATAATTATATTAAAATATAATGCAAAACATCTCAAATTTTCCTAGTATATAGAACTTTCATGTCAATATAAATAACATACTAGATTTTGGTTAAAATTAGCCTGCCGTAGTGGTATTTTACCTGAAAGTATGTTTTAAAAATATATATTTCTTTTATTAGATTTTGTTTTATTTTTTGTAAACTACGCTTATTTAATTTTCTTTAGCTATTCAAACGTGTTCACTGTTGTGTCAATTTTACCGAAATCATTTCCATTTCTAATCCTAAGCATATATTCTGTTATTTCCGTATTTGTTTTGATACCCAATATGTTGCAGACTTTTATCGATGTTTTTAAATTACATTTAATAGGTTATATAACTATCTCGTAACATTATTATAACTTTTTCGGTACATTATTTACCACTTCTATAATTTTGTTTTTATTGAAAACCAGTTGTTGTTTTATATATATATATATATATATATATATATATATATATATATATATATGTATATGTATATATATGTGTGTTATACATTCATCATCAGTTCTAAAAGTACACAAAAATTGAAAAATAAGCAATTCAAAATACAGTTTGGTATTATTATACGTATTAAATTAAATGCGATACAAGAGATCAAATACATGTTGGTACTTACCAAGGTTCACCAACATGTATTTGATTTCTTGTCTAAATTAAATTCATAATTCATAAATGTTTTATAATACTAATTTATATTGCATTTAATTTAATACGCATAATAATACCAAAATGTATTTTGAACTGCTTATTTTTGAATTTTTGTGTGTCTTTAGAACTGAAGATTGTGTAACATTTGAAATTATTTTCAATAAAACAAATTTATAGAAGTGGCAAATAATTTATCAATCCCTAATATGATTGATCCTTCTACGCCATCATGCGGATATCAACTGCTTTTTCTGTATAAGTAACCCCTCTAATTGCATTTTAAAGTGCTAAATTAAATATGTATTTTTAACTGGATTTAAGAATATTGCAAGCAGATTAATAAACGACATGTTCATCCCTTATGTAAATTGCATCAACTTGCAGAAATTTCTTTTTAAATATTTTAAATAGATAGAATAATCCATGGATAGGAACAAGAGGAGGAAGATAGAATAAAGTCACTTTAAGGAGAAGGAAGAGGAAACTCTTAACAGGATCCGAATGCAGTTCCTGAGGGAGGCATTAGCTATTCCGTTGGACGTCCCGGGCTATGTCCTGCCCAATGTCTTGGAAGCCAACTTATACAACGGGCTCTTGGACTGTTACCTCAAATCTCCAACTAATTTGCCTGGCTTTCTCTTCATCATTTATATTTTAATGTGAATCGCATATGAATGTAATCACCCATCAAGAACCTAAAAATACCTACATTAAGCTGAGTCCAAACAATGTAAAATACCTCGTCATATAACTGGTTTTCAAAAATTTGTACAACAAACTTTTATTGTAAAATAGCTACTTATATATTTTGCAATCGACCGACATTGTTGGATAACCTACCCTGCTACTTTCATATCGCGTATGCTTTGGTTATGAGTATTATTTCTAAAGTATTATTCATTTCGAAGGAATGAGGTGGTCCGGGAGGGGACCAAAATAATGAAACAAAAATAGTAAAAACTATTTATTAGGAACCGACGTTTTGACCCACATTGCTGCAGGTCTTCTTCAGGGCTGAATAAACAAGATACAAAAATAAAAATAAAACAATGGTATATACAGTGAGTGAATTAAAATTAATAATTAAAAAGACAGTGAGAAAAAATAAAAACAATAATCAATTTGTAAAATCAAACTGATAGAGTAATAACAACAACTAAAAATCAATTAGTGAACATTAATATATTAAATATGTTAATATGAAACTGGCTATATAATAATAATAATAATAGATAAACTAAAAGAGAAATATCTATAATTAAAAAATTAATAACTCTGTTAAATAAGTAAAAAAGGGAAATAAAAATAAATATACAGAAAGAAGGATTTCTTATTATTCATTTCTTTTGTAAAAACCGTGGTTTATTTTTAGATTTTTATTTTTATCAATTTTTTTTGTTTATATAATTATTTAAGAAGAATTAATTAGTTTTTTTTTTTTTTTTTTTTTTTTTTTTTTAGATTTCCTATTCATTTGTGACAAGAAGTTTTTTTTTTTAGTTTTAGTTTGTATTTCTATATAATTCTTTGGACATTTTTTATTTATCGGGTTTTGTAACTACTTCACATCTCGGTCCTCAGAACACCTTCCCTCCAATATTTCCTGTCCATACAATATTCCTCCGTTTGACCTCCAGCTGCCATTTCTCCTCTGGCTTTCTCTATCCACTGCTTCTGTGGTCTTCCAAATCTTTTTCTCTTCTCAGGCCAATATTAAAGTATTCGAAGGAGCCAATGCCTCTCATCCATTATACCATAGCAATCTTCTTTTACTGATGTCATTGAGAATGTGGAGTTCAGCCCCTACTCTGTTGTAACACCCAACCTCATTGGGACCTTCTACAAGCTGGATATGGCAAAACTTCTCCAAAAATCCATTTCGAGGGCCAGTAATTTATTTGCATATTACTTTGTCACTATCCACGATTCTGACGCGTGCACGTAGTACCAATAAGGAAGCAGTGGTATATCTTCCATTTAGTTTCCATAGAGACCTTTTCATTCCAAAATACACTGTTTAGGGGACCTATTATATTTTTCTTCGGACAAAAAAATAATAGAAATTCGGGAATCCGGAAGAAGATGCGGTAAAATATTTTCAAAATTTTGGAATAATTCCATCCAAGAAGCTGTGTGAGAATGGGGATATCTCCATTTGCTCCAGTCTAAACCAACTCAGATGCAATGCTAAGCCTTGTGAGAAGCGGGTTTCCTCAAGAAAAGGAGCCTTGTTTGAAGGTTCTAAATTCACGATTACGAACGTACTAAGACTAGTATAAAGTTGATTTCAAAATTTAACGTCGATGAAACGGGAAAAAGAGCAATTGGACAGAACTTTTTTTTACGCTTTAAAGTTTGAGTATTATTCCATTTCTTATTACGAAAGGAATTTTAGTAATGAAATGTAATTAAAATTTAATTTCTAACGCCATAACATAAATTTCCATCAACAGGAAGAAGCTAGGCGTTACCATTGTCAGGTTATGAGGAACGGTAACGGCTAACAGCTAACCTGGTCGACCGGAAATACCTAAGAGCCCTAAAATGTTATAAATCCCTTAAAAACAAATTATTACTTAAATAAATAAACAACAAAAAACATACGAATCTTAAAGAATAGTAGGAACTGAAGTATAAAATAAATAAGGAATACATGTTGAAGTATGGTAGCACGCAAAACGTATTATTGTTAAAACCATAATTTAAAAAAACATATATATTTGTATTTGCCAAGAAACATTCATAATATGAACGAACAGATTATGATAAGCTTGCAAGCGAAAATTAAGTTTAAAGATTTATTCTGTGATTCCAATATAGAACATTTTTAGATTTACAGTAAAACCTTATTGAATAAGATTAACTGAGATCAAAACCAAACCGGATAATCGAAAATCAAAATAATCCAGATAATATGGGCAATAATAAGCAAAACAAAATCCTTAAATATAAAAACTTACGGTTTATTGCGATAAAAATTATTTAAATCTGGTGATTCGATCGATGTTAAAAAAACCTGTAGCACTACAACCCGATAAGGGTCTTGGGTTCAGTACTTGGCAAGGACCGTACTGTTTCTAGGCCAACGGTTGTGAAAGAAGGTGATTTGGCCGAGATCACGCTCAACCGCCAGGTTTTTCCCCCAATTAAGGGTACCCACTTTATAGAGAGGCTGGGTGAGCCCCACCCAGGAGGGTCTCCCGATCCCACAGGGTCGATCCACGGCTGAATAAATAATTATCTGCCTCAGCCGGTCTCGAACCCGGGACCTTGAGATTAGTAGCGCAGTGCCTTACCAACTGAGCTACCCCGCTCCCACGATCGATGTTAAAGTCCTCTAAAATTTTTGTAGACCTTTCTTAAATTCAACAAAAACATTTTAGTAGCACAATTCATTGTACAAGCAAGAACCATTGTAAATGCAATGTAAATGTAACTGTAAATTTAATCCAATTAAAAAGGGAATAATTGTCATATATACATACAGAGTTATCATAGTTAAAAATTATTGTCTAATGTGAACATTAAATAAAATAAAAAAAACATTAAAATCTGATCCTGATAAATCGGAGATCTGAATAAACTATATTTTATTGTGGTCATAAAAAAAGGAAGATGATTACAGAGAAAGAGGGAGGATCCAGGACACGTGGAGACCACAATGTACGAAGGATAATCCTACCAATGACAGCATCCTCTATCCTGGATCAGGTAGGCAGGAATTAATAGGACCGATTATTAAGCTGTTAGTTCGTCCTCGGGAATAATAATAGCTTTATATCATTAATATCGCTTTAGCGGCCATCGATTTAAAAGTGATATTAAAATATAATAATTTAAAAAAAAACCCAGATAAATCAAATAAAAACATTACGAAGTCAACAAGCATTCCATCACCCAACGCTGCGAAATTGCCACAGAATTGCATTTGATAAAACTGTTAAAAAATATTGTTGATGACAGCTCTATGATGATTTTTTTTTTACCAGTCTGTAAAACCAGTTTGGCCCCTGGCTCATCGGTCAATAAAATGCCAAAGGCTTGGAATTTAATAAATGACGAAAAGCCATTAGATTTTTTTTTTTTTAATAGTTTATGCACACTACGTAATAAAATTGGGAATATCATTTAATCCATTTTGAAAAAGTCTCTGAGCTTTGACTAATTTTTTTTCTAAATTAATATCATTGTTTTGTTTTTTATATTTGTTTTTCTTTTATCTTGATTCTTTTCTTTTTTTTTTAATTTTTATTGTATTTTCATTATTCATTTTGTAATATTTATATGATACATTTGAGAGTGAATGACCACCTGTCATTGGGCACAACACCTGTTTGAGGAGAATTGTAAATAAATAAGCTAATAAATTTAAATGAAAATAATCATAAATTCATCAAAGACTAAGGAGTTAAATTAATACATCACGTTGACAACATCCTCAAATTAAATATATATGAAGCACTTGAAATAATAAAATCCTTCAAATACAATCCAGATTTTTGCTTAAATGACCAAGTAAATATCTCCAATAGTCCAATCTTAAATTTATTTCCATCAATAATAGAAAAAACAATTACTCACCGGCATTACTGGGTAAACCCTGACCCTTAAACCTTTTACCTTATAACATCCTGCCTATCTCTCGTTCATTGTTAGTACAATTCGAGAAGAAACCAGTACAAACTTTTCTGTTTGATATTTAAACCATGGTGAGTACTAACATGTATTTGATTTCTTGTCTTAATTAAATTCATAATTCATAAATGTTTTATAATACTGATTTATATAATTTAATATGTATAATAATACCAACTATATTTTGAATTGCTTACTTTTGAATTTTTTGTGTGTTTTTAGAACTGAGTATGAATGTATAACATTCGAAACTAGTTTTCAATAAAACAAATTTATAGAAGTGGCAAATAATTTATCAATCCCTCATAAGCTAATAGTTTCATCAAGTCTTAACTACTTCGATATTGATCTCTGAAATTGTTATAAATTACTTTTTTGTTTGATTTATATTTATTGAGCTATTAAGAGTTATAAAAAACAAATATTTCGGAGTTTTTTTTCTGTGTTTTTTTCGGTGACTTATTTAAAAGGTTCTACAGTGTTTGGGAAATAATATGCTTTCAACTGAGATGAAATTAAGTCCCATAGGTGCTATAGGATCCAGCCAGGACCCAGGACGAGGGACAAGAAATGGACTTATTGGCTCCCGAAGCAGGCACTTCATATATTACCTTCAATTATGGCAGGACCTGCATGGAGCACCTGTAGACAGCCCCGATCGACAGGTGTGGTGATTGATGGATTCAAAGTGGACAAGTAAAATTAACGAACCACTAGATATAGTCATCACTCAACGCCTACAGCGCACTCTACTGGAAGTAGCTCAGCTCCAGCCGAAACGACTCGGATAGCAACAGCAGTTGACAACATTTGATTATTTCTTTGCCAAGAAGTGTTGGATAGCTTTATAAACTTATTAAAACAGAATATTAGTCGCACCTTTGATAGAGATACAGGTGGCATTGCTCACTCCTCGCGAAGGACGCTAGCAAAGTTCTATCAAGATGACAAAATATGTGAGTATATAAATTTTCCATAAAGATCCTATTTATTGTATTTCTTTATTGTATTTTTTTCAACCTAAGAAATATGTGCTTAGGGCGATCAAAGCTAAATCATACATAAGTCATACACAAAATAGAAAACATAATAATTATTTACCAATTAACTCCGTTTCAGTAACAACCATGGGAAACAGATAGTATCAAGCACTAACAGCAATAACGTTATTAAATGCAATGACAATACAAATAGAAATAACCCGTTTTTTTTTTTAAGGTTATTAATTTCCTAAAATACAAGATATGAAATCTCTAATCTTTTTTTTAACTCGCCTCCAAAATGAAAAATAAGTAACAAGACTTAATAAATGTGAAAAATATAAGTAGTTGAAATCCCCATGATGGTATAGAAGGATCAATCTAATTAGGGATTAATAAATTATTTGCCCCTTCTATAAATTTTTTTTATTGAAAACTAGTTTCGAATGTTATACATTCATCTTCAGTTCAAGGTTTAAATGGACTATATCCATATAGTCCATGGAAACAATGGATATAGTCCATTTAAACCTTGAACTGAGGATGAATGTATAACATTCGAAACTAGTTTTCAATAAAACAAATTTATAGAAGTGGCAAATAATTTATCAATCCCTAATGAAACATATAAAGTTTATGAAGTGAACTTCCAAGGGCAGTTGTCTTGACAACGATTACCGAATTTAGGTACGTACGTAAGCTTTTTATTATATACATAGATTATTCTTTGTACTGTTCTTTAAGGGCGTTTACTTTGTCTTTACCAAGTTTAAACAAGCTTAGCAGTAAAATAGAAAAAAAAAATATATATAGTTAAAAGTAATTTAAAGCTGATTTAGGCGATGCAAAGTGCAACTGGTACAGGAGGTTCGTCGAAAAATTCTATTTCCTACAGGAAATACAATCCAGATTATGAACATATCCGATATTTAGGGTCAAAAATGGCTTTTTGATAAATTTAAGCCAAATAAAAAGAAAAGTTTTTAGTTGATTTTTTATTTATGAACACAAATGATATGAATGATGTAAATAAGGGTTATCAATTTTTTTGTTTTTCGTCAAACAAAACCAAGTCAAAATATATACAATGATCAGTTATGTTATTATAACAATTGAACATTCTACTGAAGCCTAGAAGCTTAGCGAAAATGACATTTTACACGGTTCCTAGCTCTACACTCTCCAATTTACTATTCAAAGCTAGGCAAAATAATCCACAAATATTGTTCATTGAACTTCTCCATATGCAATAGGGACTATAATTTATAAAAAAACTATAAATATTCGATCACCCTTTTCATGAAGGAAACATATCTCCGCCAACTCGATGAATAAAATCATATAACTATGAAAGCAGCACGCAATCCAGCGAAACTGTGCTGAAAATTTAAGCTAATACCCAAAGAAACATGAATATGCAAAAAAAAAAAAATAAATATATATATATATAGATATCCGTGAGCAACAGAACTTCGTCACTAAAGCCGCATTTTCATTAAAATAAAAGTATTATAAAAACGGGAGAGTGAGAAAAAAGTTGAGACAAAAAACAGTTGCCTAACTTACCGAAAGATTTACCCATACTATTATTATATTGTTCTGCCTCTCCGCAGACCATCAATACAGAAATCCCTTCATAATAGCCATATCTTTGCTAATACTGGTCCAATTTCGATGAAACGTCTTTTGTTTTATAGGTAATTTAATTTCCATTCAAATGCAACAGGCTTCAAATGCAAACCCGGGAGAGTGGGGTAACCAAGTTGATACTCCGAAAAGATACTTCACTAACACCAACACAATTCACATACAAATTCTCGGACCTATAAACTAATATGGTGGAGCTGTAGAGATGCGCAAAACTTTAAAAACGCCGAAATTTCAGGTAAACATACCGAAATTTTGACTGGAATTTCTTAAATTTTATCGTTCTGCATGAAAGGAAGTCAAACATACCGAATTTCAGCTGATTCGATCCAAATTGTCACTGGAGGTGCTCAAATGTAACGGGAAAAAAATAATATATATCAGACATTTTCAAAACCTCCATAATCGTGTTCTAGGGTTTATGAAAGGGATAGAAAACGCAGTCCCGCCGTTCACCGCCGACCTTCGACCCACTGCAATAGTCTATTTTTTTCGGGGAAAATACGACTAAAAAAAGATACTTGATCATTTTTTAAAAGCTTCTTCAAAATTAGAGCTTTAAATAAAATTGATTGATCACACTTTAGAAGCGAGGAATGTTTTCTAACGATTGAATCTTCTTAATTAAAATTCTCTATTTCAAGTTGCATACATTAGACAGTAAATTCCATTATTCATGATAATTTGTAACCGATGAAGCGATTATCAAAAAAAGGAATATTTTTTTTTATGTTTTGACTATTGTAGTAACTCACAAAGAGATATTAACAAGGTGATAATGATATGAATGCTATCGCTATTTCTGAAAACCACTTAGTGCGTGCCTACTGCCCAGAAACATTAAACTAAAAAATGAATGAGACAACTGTTCTTTATAGGTCCGGAACATGGCCGCTTGCATCAAGGGAACAACAACGTCTTAAAGTTTTCGAAAGGATGAGCCCACTGGAAAATTTAGCAACCGTTTTAGCGGAGCATGAGCCCTGTTATTATAATTGAAACGATAGCAACGCAACGGTCGAAAGGACCATGTAAAGTGGGGCTTAGTAACCAACGAATTCCTAAAAAGTTAATAACCGCAGAACCGAGTATTGGGTAATATCGATATTAAAATTTGAGCATCGAAAACCGATAGTTTTTCGATAAAATAATAAAATTAACAAAGAACGGCGTGGACGCTTCACGAATAACCCAATAAATTTACTTAAATTTAATAAAGCACCAAAAATTCGAAATTTAGGTTTCAATTTAATAAGGGACTTAAGCACCACCTCTTTATAATTAGGGACTGATAAATTATTTGCCGCTTCTATAATTTTGTTTTTATTTAAAGCTAGTTTCGAATGTTATACATTCATCTTCACTTCTAAAATCACACAAAAATTCAAAAATACAGTTTGGTATTATTATACATATTAAATTAGACGTAAAATAAATTAGTATTATAAAACATTTATAAGTTATGAATTTACATTAGAAAGTAAATCAAATACATGTTGGTAGTCACCAAGGTTTAGTAGATTATATCAAACAGAAAAGGGGTGATCTTTGTTTAATACAAACAACGCTCCACTGCTTGTGTTATTTGTAACCGTACCTCGAAACCTGGGTCTAGCTCAAATATCTAACATTAAACCACGTTGGTAACCAACGAATCTAAACAATAAGACCCGTTTACTCGGTGATAGTAACTGCGACGATTGCAGCCATGACAGCAACTAATGCAGATACTGCCATTGTGTAAACTGTTCTGTAAAAGAATCGCGGTCATGACAGCATTTACTGTCGTGGCAGTATATACTGTCGCACTATTTTGTTTTTATTTAAAATTAGTTTCGAATGTTATACATTCATCTTCACTTCTAAAAGCACACAAAAATTCAAAAATAAGCAATTCAAAATACAGTTTGGTATTATTATATATATTAAATTAGACGTAAAATAAATTAGTATTATAAAACATTTATGAATTATGAATTTAATTAAGACAAGAGATCAAATACATGTTGGTAGTCACCAAGGTTTAAGTAGATTATATCAAACAGAAAAGTTTCTATTGGTATGTTCTCGCATTGAACTAACTATGAAAGAAAGCGGTGACCTTTGTTAAATTCTTTTAAGGAAAAAAATATCGGCTCCCGATACTCAAATTTTGCTATTGTGATTAAGACTTTACGATATATCGAGTTCTATAAAAATATCGATATATTTCTTTTAAATGTAGACATTTCGATATTTTTCCAACACCTCTAAAGATCTCTCGTTTTTAAAAAAAAAATTAAAAATGTCGAGGCCCGATAAATCGAAAGATGGAAATACTATTTCGATATATTCGAAAACTACCGATACGATATATATCGATATTTTTTTCGATCCCTACCGAGACTGGAGTTCTTGCAGTTAACACGATGATCACTCCACTCTATCCTTCCATTTTTTACAAGCAAAAAGTGATTCACGCTCTCTTAAGGCCATTTACAAAACTATTCCGAACCCATAATTCTCTTTCTTGTTGGGAAGCTGTAATATATTTCGTTTTATTTAGGTTCTGTATCAATCACGTGTCTAAACATATATCATTTTTATTGATTTAGGAGTATTTATTTAGCGTCACCTAGAATGTTTAATTAATCTATTTGATTAAATTGCAGAGACCAGAGGTATAGTATTTTATTTTTCAATCAGCGAAGTTTATCCGACTAACACTCCCAGCAATATCCATCCGTTAGACTAAATTTTTTTTAAGCTTATTATTTAGATTATTATTATGTTTTCATTACATTGTGTGTCCGTACTTCGGCTAATTGCCAGCTTGGTTTGACAAAGTTGTAACAGACATTTTGGGCTAAAATCATGGGTCATTGGTGCTTCCGACTCTCCTTCCTGAATTTGGTTACTAGTTTCCGAAGATTGCAGTATCTCAAAAAACGACACTCGACGTCGCGACATACACCTACAAATGAGGATGAAAACCAGTATTTTACACTCAATTTTAACACTTAAAACAAGTAATAAAAATGTTTAATTGGATTGGAAACCAAATTGCGTTTGTAATCTTTATTACCGAAACATATGATTTCTGAATTTAATTTTAATATAATTTTTTATGTAAGCTTATTATGACCTTCAAGTAAAGTACCCTTTTCGGCTCACCAATTTTAACCAAAATACAGAAAATACATTCATATCCGATATAAAAGTCCTATTTAGCAAATTTGAGATGTTTTACATTATATTTTAATATAATTTTTGATGAAAGTCTAATATGACCTACAAGTAAAGTACCGCCTCTGACTTTCCAATTTAGACCAAAATCTACTATGTTATTTAAATCAGTATATAAGTTACAAATACTAAATTTGAGAAGTTATGCATAGTGCATTAATGTAATTTTTGATGAAAATCAATTATGATCTAAAAGTGAAGTACCACTTCCGGTGATCAAGCAGTGACCAAAAAGGGAGGTTCACAACTAGATTTTACAATAATTCTAAACTATAGTTTTACATTTACAGTAATATTCAATAATTATAGACAGATTCAATAATTACTAGGTTGTTACAAAAGTCTTTGTGCATAAAGTAAGTTTTATTTAAATTTCAGTATTAAATATGCATATTAAAATTATTCTTCAAAATATAGGCCATCATTGTCAATTACTTCAAAGCTCATCATTTAACCAGAAGTTGACTATCGTTGTCCGTAGTTTTCAAGGCGGAAAACTCCTCACATCCTGATTTGGTATTTCTGTTGTTTTTGAAATGCTAGCCTTTCAAATTGACAGTAAAAGAAGATATCCAAACAGTGCAGTGTCAGTGCTGTAAGGAGGGAGGGATAAGATGCTAACATCCTCCATTTCTGAGAATCATTCTTTGATTAAGAGTGAAGATGGGCAGGAGGATTTGCCTTGCTGAAGCATCACTTTAATATGATTGGTCAAAACAGGGAACTCTATTAATACTCTATATGCTCTTTCGAGTTGTTCACAGTAAAACTAAACGCTAGTAGCCCTGCCATCAAAACACAAAGCAGTACCTTGAAGCCCGTTGTTCCCAGAATTGAGCCGCCCAAATTAAATCACTACAAATTTCCTTAGCAGGTGCCTTCGCACTTAATCCTTTTTTCCAGCAGTGTCTGAGAAGACTACAAATAACAGTTTTTTTTTTCTTCCAGCATTATCAGTAAATTTATATGGAATGAAAGGAAGAGCCAGTTGGTATACATAATTAAATAAAGGATTAGTCAAAGCAAATAACGATAAATGCATTGTTTATATTTAGTGTTGAATAAGGATTCGAATGGAGACTTTAATGTCAGCAATGAATTAATGCACAAAGAATTTTCTAACAACCTAGGTTATACCAACTAATATCGTCTCTAAAACGGGGTGACTTGTCTGTAAATGGTAAATTTATAGTAAACCAGTAAATTAAGCTCACTGACAAAATAACTCAACTAAACGTGGTAAAGGACAAACAGCAGTGTTCTACGGGGGGTGATAAATATGAGACCCGGGGCCCCTAAAATATATACAACAAAAAAAAAGAGCGGGAAAATCGAAGGCTGTAAATCCGACTAGCAGCATAGAAATTGGATGCTTCAAACCGAATATTACTCAACATTCCGTAAACAGTCTTAACGCTATCCGTCCAACAGACGGATATTCTCATTTACGGGTTTAAATAAAATCAACTATCCTAGACGAAAGGATTGTCTTCTCCGAAATCCGATACAGTTCCTGATCAGTTGTTTCCCCGGATCCAGAAAGATAAAGGAACCGAGATAACACAGTTTGGGACAGCGATGTGATATAGGGTGGTCGGCAGGATAAAAATCGCTGAGGATAGGAGAGGGGGGAAGGGAAGCGAGGACCAACCCAATCTGACGTTTTCATTATTGGGTTTGGGGGGGAGGGGCACCGATTTGCGACGAACCCTTTCCCAGAAACCAATTACCCGAAGGTCCAAAGTGAAAAACTGATACAATTACATTTACTTTATTATAATGGAGCAAACCTAAAGATTTCATCAGATAAATAATACAAACAATGGAGAGTAATCTTGTTATATGCCTTAATAGGAATCATAGTTGTCTATATTTAAAAAATATAATTTTATATTATTTATTTATTGTTTTATTGCTTTGCACCACATCCAGCAAATTTGATGTTCTTTTACGTCCTCGACCTGCCTGATTGAGTATCTTGAATTTTTATTTGTATCTTCTATCTGTATTATGGATAAACCAGAAGGTCTCCTATTATTATCTCATTATTTTTTGTTAGCCCTGAAGAAGTGCTGAAACTTCGGAACACATAACCTACAAACAACGCTCCACTGCTTGTATTATTTGTAACCGTACCTCGAAACCTGGGTCTAGCTCAAATATCTAACATTAAACCACGTTAGTAACCAACGAATCTAAACAATAAGACCCGTTTACTCGGTGATAGTAACTGCAGCGATTGCAGCCATGACAGCAACTATTACAGATACTGCCATTGTGTCAACTGTAAAACAGTTGCGGTTATGACAGCATTTACTGTCGTGGCAGTATATACTTTCGCACTATCAGGTTTGACGTGATAGATGATAGTATTTATGGCGATTGTACACCTTATCTACCTAACAACCTAACAAAACCAACTTAACAACTGTTTGTTTCGATTATTTTTGAACTTTGAATTGATTGTATCCAACGTTTTGGCGCTATTTAATTCTTGGAGAAGGAATAAAATTTAATATAATTTAATTTTTATGGTGACCTCCATATTTATAATATTCAGTCAGCTGAAAAAAACCTCGCAATTTTTCGGACTGCCGAAAGGTTTACTGTCAGCGTGTATTGAAGGACATCACCACACTGCCAATGTCGTTACTGCTACACGGTACTGATTACCCGTCACTGGAGTATTACTGTGAAAGGAGAGTCCCCAATCCAATTACTGAATCAAACTGGTCCTAACAGGGTTTACCTATGCCCGCCTCTGATAGCCCTTTGACTCGTTAGTGGTAGACTAAAGCATCAGGAGCTGTCAAAGCGGGTGGCTCTACTATTGTAGATCGCATAAATTCGCCGAAAATATTTAGAAGTAACCGGTTATTATGAACCCTCTTAGTAGGAACCGGTTGTTGGCACTCCTCTTAACAGATTCAATTCTGGAAATAATTGTACAAATGGCAACCGTTGAATAAAGCAAGACTCTTTACATCTCGAATACAAAAAAAAAATCTTTTCATTCCTTTTTTTCGCTATGTATCACCATGTTGAAAAAAAAAGGAATTTAGAAATAGATACCGAAATTTTTTTTTAAATTATAGTTATAAGGTTAACGGAACCTTGAATATTTAACTTATCATGTAAATATAAATAAACTGAAACTCGTTAGCCAATTAAGAATTTCAGATACTGAAAAGTTGAAAAATTTTCATAAGAATATCACCTTGATTATAAAAACAGGGGAAAAATGTAGACGGTGTCAGGAACATATCACCCAAAACTTAGAACTCTTGTTATTGCAATGTCCCACACTGAGCATTGACAGGTAAAATTACCTGAGAAACTATATTGTTCAAAACAGTAAACAATCATCCTTAGAAAATCTTCTAAACATTGATAGTGTGGATAAACTAAATAAGATCTATTTCTTTTTGTTAAAAACTATATATATATATTTAAAGTAACTACGAATCCACATAATTCGTGTAACAATCCGGTTAATACTTAATAAAAAAAAAAAACAGGGGCATGGTCAAGGGTGAGGCTTGAAACGTTAATGCATTATATTTTAAAATTATATTAAGATGTTTAACTATTCAATTATATATACAGCTTTAGAAATAACTATCTAATTATTTATGTAGCATTAAGAATAACTATTAGGAATAAAAATTTAATTTGATATGTTATTAAATCATTAAATTATATTAAGATATACACTTTTTCAATAATAGACCTTTGGAATCGACCAAGGAAAATTTTTTTGTAACCCCCCTCAAAATTTGAGGTTTTACGTTTCAAGATACGTAGAATCCAAATATCGAATAAAAAAAATCCGTCCGTCCGCCGTACGCCGTACGCCGTCCGCGGCTGTTCTCCGAGACTACTGGACCGATTTTCTTGAGATTCGGTGGCAAAGTTTTTATATTGGTTTAGGTTTTAGAAACAACTATTTAATTATTTCTTAGAGAAAAAAAAAAAAAATAATTCGATGTATTATTAAAATTATATTTAGATGCTACATACTGTAAGCAATAGGAATTTGCCGATTCATATCTATACTTTCATTGCCTATCAATACTAACAACAACTACTAACAACAAATGGGCCAAACTCCATGGCTGAAAGATGTATATATTAGCCAATAAACTATCTATATATCTATCAAAAAAAAAAAAAAAGATTAACGGAACCTTAATTAGGGAAATAACAATATGTCTTCCTCTCAGGAATTTTATTCGCGTAGCTATCTTCTTGAGGATAAAATAACAATATAATTAGGTATTGATCCTTCTATACCATCATGCGGATGTCAACTGAAAATAACAATACATCGGACAGGCGAGGAAAATACTCAAAAGCCGCATTCAATAACATTTTCCTGGTTCCTGTCATGTCCCCTGTATCCAGAACTATTTTGTGAATTGCCGGATTCTGATAGGGATAAACCTTCTGCATCCCACGCCCAAAGGTCAAAGGATTAATTTCCTTGGAATACACAAGATAAAAAAACAAAAACAATAACAATCAATTTTTTGGTGTCTGTGTCATTTCTTTGGCACAATGGGTTATTGTCACAGTTCCATTGAATTATTTCCTTTTTCTCAAAGGTAAAATTTATTTTTAAAAAAACAAAATAAAACCAATTATTAAATAAAAAAAAAATGACTTAATCTCCCCTTCTTACCAAAACACCACAGCATTGTTTAAACGCTCATGATGCCGAGAACGACAAATGCGCTCTATTTAAGATAATCAGAACGATTTTTTTAAAGTAAACTTTTATCCGAATAATGCTAAAGTCTAACTATACTTAAAAAAAATGTGTAGATAGATAGATAAACTTGTTTTATGTAAATAATTCTCTTATTCATCTACATTATTTACCGAACAGCCAATACTGGCATGGATATACCGTTTGCCAGGAAGTTGGTCTACGAATGGCCGAAAAAAATATATAAATAATAAAAAATAAAACTTTACGTTTTAGATATCTAACAATAAGTAACATCATATAAATTGTATATATTATCTAGTAACGATCTGAACTTCGTTTTTCACTAAGAATGAACTGGATTAAGCAACACTAAATATAATCAAAAACCGAAATATGGCTTATCTGATCCTCCTCATACTAATCATGGTACAACTAAAGACTAGGGACACGTTATCACTGGTTCATTCCGAGGTCACCCGAACGATGCCGCACTAGCACACTCTAGCGTCATTTGTGCTAACTAACTGCTATGCAATCAATTATAACACTCGTATTCATTGAAATTATTAAAATTGTTCCTGCTTTAATTAGATATTATTTAAAATTACAAGTGCTGTCAATTTCGGGTGCTAGGCAAATTTTTGTAATAATTTAAAGGAGTGATATTTCAAATTACGTTAAGGACCCGACCTCAACTGAAAAGGAACTTTTGGGGTTTATGTATCTCTTGAGCGAGCGTAGCGAGCGGAAGTCGACAGCTCTAGTCTATCTAATTAAAGCAGTAATAATTGAAGTTACGCCAAGACCACGACCTCAACTGAAAAGGATCCGTTGATGTTTTGTTTAGTTTTTGAGCGAACGTAATGAGCGGAAGTCGACAGCTCTAGTCATTTTAAATAATATATAATTAAAGCAGGAACAATTTTAATGATTCCAATGAATACGAATGTTACAATTGAATGCAAAGCAGTTAGCACAAATGACGCTAGAGTGTGCTAGTCCGGCAACGTTCGGGTGACCTCGGAATGAACAAGTGATAACGCGCCCCTAGTCTATAGTTGTACCCTAATTGAATTCAGTGATTAAAAATTTTCTATAATTTAAAGCGCATTTACATATACATAAACAACTTATACCAACACCTTCCATTTTAAATTTCTATCACTTCCTCTATTAATACAGTTTATCCAATATATATATATATATATATATATATATATATATATATATATATATATATATATAGGCGTAGGAGTATTGCGTAGGAGCGATAACCGTATCCCGTGTACCTTGATTGTGAATCTCGTTGTGGCTTTCCAGGACATAAAATAGCCGCCCGGAAGTTTGGTCCATGGACGGTCTGCCTCGGGGTAAGAAATACAGGCCCTCGTGTGCCTGCTGACACCGAACAGCCATAATCCGTGGATCTAGACCGATTTATCACTGTCCTTGAACCAGAGTGAGTCGGTGGGAAGGACACTGCCGAATTGGCCCCAAAGGGACCGGTTATGGAGCAATGGGCAGCCTGTCGCTGCACCATGGAAACCATGGTTCGCAGCAACGTGAGGTTGGATGACCCCCTCCAGGCTTTCTGTGCTCCCGCAAGCAATAAATGTCTGTAAGAACACCACATCGCGCGGCCAAAGATCTACAAGGTCTATACAGCCAACAGAAAAATATAAAATATATATTTTATATATATATATATATATATATATATATATATATATATATATATATATATATATATATATAAATATATGAATTTAAAACAGAACACCTGCCTACAAAATGAAGTATGTTTTCATGTTCCTTACTATTTAAAAAATGAGCAAACGGAATTTTCTAATAAGGATGTTTAATTATTTGCCAATAAATGTAG
Organism: Rhaphigaster nebulosa; assembly: GCA_948150685.1. NCBI lineage: Eukaryota > Metazoa > Arthropoda > Insecta > Hemiptera > Pentatomidae > Rhaphigaster > Rhaphigaster nebulosa. The sequence continues at coordinate 2,028,944 of OX411308.1, forward strand.
CTAGATAAATATTATTTGCAAACTTTTTTTTTATTAACAGGATTACCACTCCAATATTAGTACCAATCGTCTATAGGTCCAGTCCTCAAAGTTCCGTATAAATAAAAGAACAATTTATTTATTTATTCAATAAATAAATAAAGAGAACCCCCACTGAGAAGAATCGGCAGCCGAAGGAAGTAACCTTCGCAGTAGAGCACATTAAAAATATATCTTAGGCCTTAGTTCTTTGTTGCTTCAGGATCAGAAGCCGGACAGGACAGGATCTGCTACTCCTCATTGATCCTCTGTATCCTTAAATAAACAGGACCAAACAACATCCTAGCGAAATATATCACAGCTTCTGTCTTACATCGCCACAGTTTGTTGCTTTATGTTCAACGAGAAATTTAATTCTGTCCAAAATACAGACTTCAAACCATGACCTATTAAACATGATATAGTATTAGGAAAATAGCAGCAAATATTCGTATTTATTTTCAAGTGTATCCTACAATCAACAATGGGTGAGGTTTATTTGACTAATATCAACAGCTAGGACGACTAACATTAGAAATTCTGTAGCTCATAGCTAAATTGTTTATCCAAGAGATTTATAGTGAATAGTGCTAGATGAAGCAATAAACACTATATCATTTCATAATATATTATAGATTAAGGCATAGAAATCAAGCTCTTGCGTTATCTAAAGATAAACCCTGCATTATATCCCATTAACCTTAGACTTTATTCCAAATTTTTTTTCCTAATATCATAAAATTCTTATGCGTCATCCTAATCCTTTAGGGTAACATTTAATTTTGATCCAAGAGGAGAGATATAACATTAATTATTAAAAATGGTCAATTAATACCATGCATTAAACCATTTTTTTCTAGTTTTTTAATATATTTACAAAATTTACAAGACTTTAATAATAACTAATTTAAGAGTAATGTAACTTAGAAATAAATTGAGAATAACTAAGAAACTGGAACAATAAAAAAAAACAGTTGACATCCGCAGGATGGTATAGAAGGATCAAACTAATTAGGGATTGATTAATTACTTGCCACTTCTAAAAATTTGTTTTATTGAAAACTAGATTCGAATGTTATACATTCATCTTCAGTTCTAAAAGCACACAAAAAATTCAAAAATAAGCAATTCAAAATATAGTTTGATATTATTATACATATTAAATTAAATGTAATATAAATTTTTATTATAAAACATTTATGAATTATGAATTTAATTACGACAAGAAATCAAATACATATTGGTACTCAACAAGATTTCAGTAGATTATATCAAACAGAAAAGGTTGTACTGGTTTCTTCTGGCACTGGACAAACAAGTAAAGAAAGGTGGGGTGTTTATAGATGAACGGTTTAAGGGTCGGAGTTTTTCCAGTAATTCCGGTGAGTAATTGTTTTTTCTGTTATAGATGGGAATTTAAGATTGGACTATTGGTCCATGAATGTATAACATTCGAAACTAGTTTTCGACAATAACAATAAATAATTTCAGTCATTCTTGGAACTGTGTTAATGTTTTGACCAGGACTTTAGCATGTCCTTCTTAAGGACCTTTGACATCCTGAGGACTTCCGGCACAGACTACTTTATGGCCTTTCGTGTTACTCGCCAATCCAACCCTTTCCTAGGTCCTGCATTGGTGACAATCCCGTCAATAGTTTCACCACGGAGTAGTTTCAATATATTTTCATAATTTATGCGGCTTTTGTAACCGTCAATTTTGCCTCGTATTTTTTAATAACATGGATATGATATGAAATTTAGGCTAGCATTGGCTGCCAGTTCGTGATTTGACGAATTAATTTGAGATTTTACGTTTCAAGATACGTAGAATCCAAATATCGAATTAAAAAAAAAAAATCCGTCCGTCCGCCGTCCGCGGGTTTTCTCCGAGACTACTGGACCGAATCTCAAGAGATTCGGTACCAATGTCACAGGTCGTATATACCAATGTACCAATGTACCACGATGATTCTCGGAACTCGACATTACCATCCGTCTGTTTGTTTCAAAATGGCGGCCGGTTAAAGATCTTATATCCTCATAATTCGGTCATTAATAAAGATAGAGGGGAAATGTAAGGTGTCTTGGAATCAGCATAGTTATGCATTAAAAAAAAAAATTAAAAATAACGAAAATATATATAATTGCTGATTAAAGATGTTATATCCTCATAACTCGGCCATTTATAAAGATAGAGGAGAAATTTAAGGTATTTAGGAATCAACATAACAAGGCATTAAAATAAAAAATAAAAATAAAACGAAAAAGCTTTATCCTTCCTTGGATTATTCCTGCACTTCCTTTCGCTTCCTTAGTCTTTCCTTTTTTTTTTTTTCCTACTTGCATTGAAGCCTACAGTTTCTCTTAACACTCCCAGTTCGGCACTCTCACGGCGATCGTCAAATTTCTTTTCCTTTGGTGCCTGCTGCTATTTTTTATTTTACTTGGACAGAATAGATATTTTTGGAATATTGCAAAGTGGAAATAATAAACCATTGTGCAATAATTTGCAGCGTTTTTATTTACTATTTAATAGGATGAAATGATTCAGTCTAATTAGAGCCCATGAAAGACATAAGACGTTGGTACAACAATTTATTAGGGGAGGAGAGAAATCTAAAATGTCCGAACTTTGAACTTTGAATTTGAACATTTCACTCACCTGTCGCGAATGTTATGTTAACATTTGTCAACAATAAATTTATTTTATGTTCAAACAAAGCATTGTATCGATGAAACACAAATATCCTAACTAAAAAGATCATGATATTGGCCTAACCCAGGGGTGGCCAAACCCTGGCGTATTGGATGATTACAAGTTGGATGATCTTTGTCCCTACATATTTTTATTTTTAAATCGTGTGGTTTGGCCATAGGGCCAAATCTATATTCTTTGGATGTCTTGTCCATAAGAATACATCTAAAAAAGTTTAATAAATATATACCAGGAAAAAGACTTCTTTCAAGCAGAGGGAACAGACAGATCCATGTTCCAAATTGATCTGGCTCTCAATATAAAATATTGTGGTCCAAATTTATCTTCACCAAACGGGACTATTGTATATTAGTGATTTAAGAAATTGGCGTAAATTAATTAACTTGATTGCGTAATCAAGTTATTCCTTTCCCACCCCTAGGTGAAGCAAATGCTCTCCTAATCTCCAATTTACAACCCCTTACCACGAAGGTAAAAAGGTGTAAATAATATCTAACTGGAGATAGAGCATTTGAATTCATCTGGAAAATATTTGCGCGTGGTATGAAAAAATGACCCCTGGCTTAAAGTTTTAGTATATCTTTGAGTAAAATATCTTACCAAAATGTTGACAGTTTGATGCAGGTTATCAAATTTCCCAGATTATTGGTGGATGGTGGATGGTGACACCTCGCTCTACCACTTAATGGTGTCCTTGCATTAGACCCAGGCACTTCTGGAGGTGCTAGATTTTCATTCTGAAAGTACATATTCATCGGAGAAAGTGTGGCCAGTAATCAGCTCGATTCAGGTATTTATTTAAGAGCAGAAAGTATTTAGTGGATTTTTGCGGAGTGTCACCATTTAATTTTGTCTGCTAATTCAGGATTTAAACCGATAAATTAGTAAAATTATTAAGGTCGAAGAAAAAATTGCATCCTATTAAAGTAGAAATATAAATTCATCAAAGCGTTCCCTCTAGCAGCAATATTTTTTTCTGATTAGAAAAGAAGGTGGGGATAATGAAAAAAATTAAATTAAAATTTCTTTAAGGAGATAGCATCAATAGAGGAAGAATAGGGCCGCCAAGCCAGCCCTAAATATCCCGATACGGATCGCTTGTAATATAGATGGCTCAAACAGAGGTGTTTAATTAAATATTAAAACAGATATTCCAGAGGCTGGGAGGAATCTTGGGCTACAAGTTCTAGCGGATGGTGAATGGCCTGGCGCAACTTCGGCCTCTTCCATTATTTCATTATCTCGAAGTATTACCTCATGAAACACAATATTTCATCCGTTCCCAGTCTCTAGGGTACAGGATTACTTGAGGTAGACTTTTGTTCAAAGTACCCACCGTAACGGCTGGCAGAGACTGCTGGCAGTTGACTACTGCTATGAGGGAATAGAATGAGACATATTTCGTTGGCGCTGTTCGGCAGTCCAGGTATGACGTCATATCTATACTGCTGTGTCCTGAGTCTGACAGTCGGCAGTACGACAGTTCTAGGTTACGCAATCATGTGGAAGCAGTGTTTTGATAATTTTATTTAATTATTTATCGATCCCTACCTTTACCGTACTTTAATGACAAAATTACATAAAAAATTGCTAAAAATTTCAATAAAACAATAGCCAATCAATTTTGTAAGATTGAAGTAACAACAGAATTCAATAAATTTTAAATCTTATATTAATTCAAAATTTTCTCTTCAAAAAAAAAGGATTGATTTATAAATCCAATTAAAATTAAATACTGATTGAAATTTTCTTCTCAAATTCAAACACTAAAATATCAAAATATCTTTTTTGATTAAAGTACTGATTTACTAATCGCATAATGATAAAACATTATCTCTGATGGTTACATATTACGAACATATTACTTAAATGATCGTTCAAATATCAGTCATTACCGTCTATATTAATAAATTTAAAATCAGAGATACATCTTCAATTCTTCTAATTTCTAGTCACAATACTACAAGAAGCCATTAATCCGTAGAAGTTGGGCATTAATATGCAGTTTATTGGTACGTAATGGTTAAAATATTATAAAGGCATAACGTAGTATTTTTATTGAGCCAGATAAAATGGTGTGTGTTGATTTAATAAGATCACAATTCCGCCGCTTTGTAAATTTGATCTACGCTTGTTAAAAAAATAAAAAATATTAAAATTAAGTTTTTTAATTTAATTTACTTTTTAACTTAAGTTATATTAAACTAGGATGTTTTGTGCGATAGGAGTTATACAACATAAGACATAGCAGTTACGATTAGTGCTAACGGTTGGCAAGCGCTGCCAGCCGCAACAGTGGACCGTCCCAGCGAAAGTCTGCCTTTAACCCTACCATCGCTGTACTTCGAGAGATCGATATATCTTCTACATGCTAAATGCGAATAGGCAATTACAGTTTTAAACGTCCAAGAATAAATATATTATTTGGTTAATGCAGTATCGTAGTAAGGAGGTCAAGTTCCAAGGCGAAGTACTTGGCGATTGATGCTGAAGGAAGCCAGGACTAGCTTGTGGAGTATAATGCTCACTCCCTCACTCCCTGGTACTACAGTCCCCTAGGAGACTCTGGGCCCCCTCCACAATCCTACTTCACTCTTCCTTATCCTGGGCGAGCCTCCTCCATTCCTCTCAATATTTACTCCATATTATCTTCCCATCGTAAGCGTGGACGCCACTCCTTCTTTCTCCTCCAGGTCTATCTTCCAGCAGCTTCTTGGGTGTCTTACCCACAGGCATCCGCTCTACATGTCACAGCCACCTCAACGAAGGACACCAAGGACACAAGGTCCTGTTCCCCGAATTTATTTAAGCTCGTCATTCTTTCTGATCACCCAATTGCCGTTTTCGCAAAAATATTCTTCTAAGTAATTTTTTTTTTGAAACCTTTAATGTTCTTTCACCTTCCTTGAAAAATATCCAAGTCTCACAACCATATTAAATAACCGATATAATAATAATTTTATATAAGATGATTTGCACTGTTTATCAGGCCTCTCAACTTCAACGGCTTTTGAAGAGCGAAATAACACCTGTTACCGGCAGGTGCTCTTGCCATAATTGCTTCTAGAGGCTCATTCGTTGCTCTGACAAGAACTTGAACTGGCTTGCCGTCTTGAAAGTGTGGCTTCCAAAATATACAGTCTCTTCCATTACTTTATATCAACCGTATTTCCATCGTTTCCAAGGAAACGCTGCTGCTCTTGATCAAGCAGTTATTTTCACGTCATCTGCGTAAGGCAGATGTTGTGATAACCTATAGTATATTCCGCCATTAGGGTTCGTCCGAATAGCAAGTGCTGTTGTAGTGCTACAGAAACGCATAATAATATATTTATAGTTGGACATGGATACGATAAATATATTACATTAGCTGTGCCTCCACGGTTTTAAATTTAGATCAATCCTAAAAATACAAAATAACCTTTAAAATAATAATCTATAATATGTTGTTCGTTCTCATTTGTTAAAGATATTTTTAAGGAACCCAGGCCAAAGGAACAGTAATTTTTTATAATCGACAATAAGTTTCAAGTTTCCATACTTTTTATTTTACTTTACCGTCCCATTTTCTTTCCTTTTTTTTTTTTTTACAAAACAACTTTTTCACAGTACGATTTCATGCTTAATAAAAATTTTGTGTAGTTAACTAGGTTACAATGGGAATGAAGTTGACATGACCACGAAACGTAGGAAAGTTTCATACTTCTTCTCAGAGCAATTTATTTATAGCGTGATGCAAGTAAGCCTTACTCAATAACCGATTATCCAACACAAAAATAGTTTTTCAAATCGGATTTGTAGTTCATGAAGTTAGCGCATTCAAACAAACAAACTCTTCAACTATATATTATAGTAGGTATAGATTTCATTCATTTTACAATATAATTAGGGATTGATAAATTATTTGCCACTTCTATAAATTTGTTTTATTGAAAACTGATTTCGAATGTTATACATTCATCTTCAGTTCTAAAAACACACAAAAAAATCAAAAATAAGCAATTCAAAATATAGTTTGGTATTATTATACATATTAAATTATTAAATAAATCAGTATTATAATTATGAATTTAATTAAGGCAAGAAATAAAATATATGTTGGTACTCACCAAGGTTTAAATGGATTATATCAAACAGAAAAGTTTATACTGGTTCCTTCTCGCATTGTACTAACACTGAAAGAAAGTTAGGTAGGATGTTTATAGGTAAACGGTTTAGGTGTCGGGGTTTTTCCAGTGATGCGGATGAGTAATTGTTTTTTCTGTTATAGGTGGGAATAAATTTAAGATTGGACAACTGGAGATTTGGTCATTTAAGCAAAAAACTGGATTGGATTTGAAGAATTTTATTATTTCAGGTGCTTCATATATATTTAATTTGAGGCTGTTTTCAACGTGATGTATTAATTTAACTCCTGAGTCTTTGATGAATTTATGGTCATCTACATACCGATACCAGTATATGGTATGTTGAGCAAATTGAGAATTGTTTGAGTAATTCATCAAAGACTCAGGGATTAAATAAATACATCAAATTTTTAGAAGTGGCAAATAATTTATCAATCCCTAATTAGATTGATCCTTCTATACCATCATGCGGATGCCAACTGATTTTATAATATGTTTATTACTAAACCGAACTGTAATTATAAAGAGTGGTGACGGCAAAAGAATTGTCCGCCATGTATTTCTGCTGCAATATTCGGAGTTGAAATATTTTCTGGTTTATTAACTTAATATTTACTATTATATAGTTTTAATATTGTGGTAGAGTTCAGAGAGAGGAGGGCCCAGGCGCAGGGAGTCACGAAGATAGAGGAGCAAGGCAACAAAGGTAACGAGGAAAGACAAATATTTGTGAACGGAAATAGCGAGCTGCAGATTATTTGTGGCCCTTCCCGAGCGGAGCACAATCCAGATGGCTGCCATCTTATTTTTAGTTTACCTTCGCCGTTAGTTCTGGAGGCCGTGCTCCATTACCCCACTGGTCTGGGGGAGGAGGTTCTGATATTCCTAGAGTCATGTTTAGTGTAGGGTACTCCTTGCCAAAGGAGGAAGACAGAAGGTCATTAATGTGTATCATCGGCAAGGTGATGTCTACCTACGCTCAATTATGTCGACTTTCAATGATTCCCCGATATCAGTTCATACTGCACTGCTGATATAGTTGGCAGATAAGATAAAAATATATAATAATAATAATAAATCAAAATAAAAATTATATAAATAAATAATAATAATAAATAAATAATAAACTAAAATAATAATAAACAAATAAAATAATAAATAAGTTAAAATAAAACTATTTTAATTTATTTATTTTCTTTTATTTATTATTTTTTTATTTTATTTATATTTTTTTATTTATTATTTTTTATTATTATTATGTATTTTTTATTACATATTTTTCACTTATCTGCCAACTGTATTAGCAGTGCAGTATGAACTGATATCGAGGAATCATTGAAAGCCGACATGGTTTCAGCATAGGCAGACATAAATAAATAAAAAAAAATATTTTAACTTATTTATTTTATTTTATTTATTATTTTTTATTATAATTATTTATTATTATTTTATTTTATTATTTATTTGTTATTAACATTTATATATTTATTATTATTATTATTATTATCAATAAAGGTATAAAACTAGAATGATACAGTCATGTCAGATGATTCACTAGTCATTGTTAATTTTTATGAACGTATATTACATCCTAAATTACATATACTTAAGCTCGAAGAACTATAACTATCAGTCAATTTATAATTTAAATCGATATTCAACTTCATGCTTAACAAAATAACCATATCGAAATAATAAACTGTTTGAAGGATTAAAGTCTTGCGATAATACATTAAGAGATAATATATTAAATATTTGAAGACTCAGCCGAGTCCATTACGAATTTTCGCACTGTTGCCTTCTGAGAGTTCTTGAACTTCAGCCAAGGAACACTCCCGGTTCATCAGAACCGTCAAAGAAAATTTCGTATAAGCCAAGAGGATATGCTTATACGAAATTTTCTTTATCCGTAGGAATTCGGAAATGAAATTCAGTTTTGGAGCGGTTAAAGAAGCTTAGGATGAAGCCACATTTGGAGTCGACTGAAGAAAATGAAATATTATAACAAATATAATTCAATGAAATTTTACCAATGACTCTTATTCAGAGAAAATAAATAAATTTTAATATGTAGTTATGTATATATATATATATATATATATATATATATATATATATATATATATATATATATATATATATATATATATATATATACATATATACATATATTTATAAATTTATACATATATAAATATTTATATATACATACATATTTTTATATGTATAAGAAAGAAAATAAAACAAGTTAAATTAATTATAAGTGGTTAAATATTAAATTAATACATTAAAAATTAATTAATTAAATTAATACATGTATAGAAATAAATTAATTGATTAACTGAAAGATGAAAAAACTTGCAGTTAGAACAATCTAATACTTAAAAAAATGATCTAAAGAAAACATTTTAGGAACCTATGTTTACATTTTAAAAAACTCTAATTGAGATAATATGCTTCGCTCATTAAGCATATTTCATACTAATAAGTTAAAATGCAATTACATTAAAGTTCAATCCGAACCAAGCCTAATTATTCATGGTTGTGAAACAATTAAAAAAAAAAAAAATCTTAAATTAGGGAGTACAAGTGACACTGGTATTACAACAGAGATGGCTCCTTAATTTTTAATTTTTTTTTTTTGGCTACTATGTATAATTGCACATGGTCTGGATTGGACTTTAATCTAATTGCATTGCTATGAATTTTAACTTATTTATAAAAAATAAAAGAACCAATGGTGAAATCATTTAAGCCTTCATTAATTTATATATATCTCATTTCATTTTAAATCAACAAAAATCTCATCAAGTACTTGTGATATTATCGTTAAATATCTTAATATTCCAGTTGTTGCATATTGGGACCGAAACAGAAATACACAACTTAACTAAAAACACACTACTTCGTAACCTGCCATCTCAATCTAATCCCTATAACCTTATAATGCATCTGAAAAGAAGATGACAACGTGATCTCCTTAGGAGAATAGTCATCCGAGCTTCGTAACCAATGAGACATAATAATATAAATTTTTTTAAATTACGCGTCAAAAGTATGTCGAAAACGACCTTTCTAGTAATTTCTTATTTCGTGTTCACAGCCTTTCAATTTGTTGAGTACAGAATATAAACAATTAACTTTACCTATTTTTTTTGTACAAATATCTGAAGTCATATCGTTCATCTTGCATCTGGAAATCTTTAATTTAACCTATAAAAACGTAAGTAACAAAATACTTATAAATCATAAATGTTCTCCACCGCTACATGACTTATTAATTAACTAGCTCTTGAGAGATTTTAGCAAGAAGTTTGTAAGAACTTTTGCAGGTGACAGCTGTTATAGCAAGCAACGAAGTTGGAACAGGCACAAACACAACTCCAATCGTCAACACCAGCCAATCAACAGGGCCAACTTTATTGGTCTTTCTTGTATCAACATTTATTTTCGGTAAATTATCTTGTAAGGTTTTCTGTATCGTTAGTTTCAACATTGTCATCATGGTTCTGTACAATCAATCTTCACCTGCGCTAAATCTTAATGTAAATAAATTTATCATTGACGGTAATTTTGCAATTTATATTATTATAATACATATAAATCTAGCAAGTGCGGCTGGAGCAGAGAAAGAGAATCATTAGTCTTAGGTAGTTGTAGCTCAGAGACCTCTCTGATTAATAGCATTCTCTGAAGCTACCAGGACCAGTACCAGTGCCACTAGGCTAACAGCTGGGACCGCTGAGGGATCTGCTACCTTTTTGGTAATAAAATGGAGAAGAACTGTACTCAATTCGATTAGCTGCGCTCTAATGCAGTACGGTATAAATTCGATTAAATCAAACATGAAGCAGATTTCATGTTTTGATGTTATTAATATCATGAATCTGCACGCCATCGACAGGTGAGAGCCAGTATATGCATGCGATACCATGTGTGAAAAAAAATAATGCCACGACATCTGATGAGCAATCAACTTTTCTGGCGATAACTCGTCGAAAACGCGAGAAAACAGTAAAAAACTGAAAAATATTATTGTAGGTTGATATTCCTCCTTAGAGTCATGAAAAATATAGAAAATTAAGCTTTTTTCGACTGTAAAACAGTCGTTTTGCAGATCCACTGTCTCATCGAATAGTTAATTATATCAAATTTTTAAACTTATTATCATCCTTCCAGAACCTTTTGCTCAGTATTAACACAATTACAACTTAATAAATAAAATAAAAATATATATATCTGATGTGGACGATACATGACTTCCTTGTGAAATCTGAAACCGAAAATTTTTGCAATTACTTTAAAATGCTTCCTTTTATTCTGGGGCATGTCCCCTTAGAATAAAATCGATGCATATATTCCTCCGAATATCTTCTAAAATATATATTTTATCACTTATATATAACTGTTGCAAGCATTTGCTTTATATTAATTAAATATTGTAAACATTTGGGCGGTAGAATAAATATATAGTAGGTGAAGATATAAGCGGTATTTAAACAACGCAAGGTCCAAGGAATTACAATATAAATAGATAGGCGTAGAGAGTGCTTCTAACTTTTGGAGGGGCAAGAATTGAATTCTGTTAAGGCCCCCCATTGACTGCCGCCCGGATCTTTAAATATTAAATATTACTATTTTTCATTTTAATTGAAAGGCCTCAAAACGCGTTTTTAAGCTACCAGAGGACCCAAATCTCTTCTGCAATATGATTGGTAAATTCGGCAGAGATATTGTGGAAAATGATAATCAATAAAGTAAATGTTTTTGAATGTTTTATTTAAATATATCTTTTATCTGTTGAATACTTTCGGCCACTAACAATTAAAAAAAAAAATTTTTTGTGGCTGAAAAAACTTAAAATTGAAACTCATAATTCTAACAAAGTTACGAAAATATCTCCCACACTTTATATTTTAATTATAATAGGAAAAAAATATAACATCCAATTTTTGTGACGAACCATTGTTAAAAATTATGTTAAGGCTAAAAAGACATAATCGGTAACTCCAGTATCATACTTTGGAAAAGCGTGTTTTCTTGTTTTGTTTTTTAGTTTTATAATATTTTTTCGATTATAATTGAAGTTTTATTAACGTTTTAATTCATTTCAAGTAATGTTGGGAGGGTGGGCCACTTTCCCCGATAGTGTGGCCGATTAGGAATCTAGCGAGCGGGACCAAAGTGTGGGAGACGTGAAATGAATTAGTAATTAGTAAAATTTTACTAATTTTTTATTGCAAAAAATGGTCATTAATTGATGTCTAAATCATTTTCAGGTAAATATTTTTTCTATTTCATATAGAATTTTGAAATAAAAACACAGAATAAATATAATGGCATATCACCGAGATCATCAGTTTCTTTTCCACAGTCTGCTATTTTCATAATATTCATTATATAATATTATATTATAAAATTTGGAAGAATGCTAATTGTCAATAATAGGAAGTGAAAATTCCATACTATGGTTTTATTCAAAATTCAACAATATCACACCTACGTTTCATAGTTTTGCGCCATCTTCAGGATTAAATTTCAACATTATACTGTAGGATCTCTGTCAGTTTTCTGATACCGCGTCTATGGAAATAGCTAAGAAATTCTGAAAACAGATGGCACGAACAATGAAACATTTGCTGAAGAAACCAGTTCTGTAGGAGAGAGTGTACAAGTCGATGGGCTGGGTTCTGATATTTTAAGATGGGATGGAGGGATGCTGGCTGTTCTTTTAATAAAAACGGTGTTAATTATCAACATGATGCTAATCGTATCAGCTTCCAATATGGAGCAGATTGTAACCATATCGTTCCTAATATTGGAGCACTGTCTACCCAATCAGATCCAAAAAAGCCTATTATTTAAACAAATAAATAGGATAATTATTCAAATAATTAAATAGTTAGTTAACAAATTTATTCTGTGATATCAGCCGTGAATCGACTCTGAGGTAGGAACGCCCTCCTGGGGCAAAACGGATACACTTGATTTGGTTGGGGAATAACTCTAGCGGTTGAACGCGAATTCTGAACAAACCACTTCCTTGCACAACCGTTGGTTAAAGAAACGGTCGGGTGATTTCGAGGTGAGTGCGTAATCATCTCATTAAATCCAAATCTTGTAATGATAAAAGCTGACCTTTACAAAGTATGAGGCCTAAGCACTGATGTATCAGAAATCACGCACGAAACTTAGCTAAGATGAAGTATAACGAGTTACAAAAATATTAGTTCCAACCTGTTGATAAAGTTGGGTCTTTCAACTTCAATACAGTACAGCTTTATCAGTGTTTATCTATCAGCTGGCCTATTTAAATAATTTTTTTTATTTATTTTTTATTTTGTCGTGAGCAGAACCTATAGCTGCTCTTCGAAATACTTTGTGATTTACATTTATCCTTCACAGTTTAATATTTTTAAAACGTTTGTACACAGTTACCCAGAAAAACATCATATTTGGGGCTAGTGCAGATCTCTGTTGTGTGACAAATGTGCGTGGTATACACTTGGCCTTACTATCATATATTGTCGAGACAAATACGGACTAGCGAATTGAAACAAAAATTATTTTTTTCAATACCTTTATTTAATTATATTCCACATTCCACTTTCACAATTAAGATTGTAAAATGTGAATCTCAGACAAGCTTTAATTTTCTTCGATGATTAGGCCAGTATAATAATCCTCCTGAAACCGAAATATTTTGTAATTACCCCAAAACCGCTCCTGCTTGAATAATGAGTCTTCCAGAAACCTCGTATACAGTTACCCCTTAAGGCAGGAGCAATTGCGCACTAAGTATTATTCAATTAAATTATCAATCTCATAAATATTCCATCGAATGCAATATTTCAACATTACCATCTATAGAACATTTAAAAAAAAAAGAGGAGAAATCTAGCTTCAAAAATAAAAATTTTACAGTCCTGTAAAGTGGAACTTTGTAAAATTTAGTGCGGAGTTGCCCCACATTACTCTACTTCCTTACCGAGTACTGAGCCCAAAGCTCTTCATGTTTTTCTTTTTTAATATCTAATTGTCAACATTTATTTAATGAAGTAAGTTTAATTCAGTAATTGAACGTATTTTTGTAAAAAGTTTACAGTTTGGTATAATAACATGTTAAAGACTATAATAGGCATGGTTAATTATGAGGAATACTGTACAGCGGAATAATTTTTTTTTTTTTAATCTGGTTTAAAATTAAGCCATTCTCCTTCTCAAATTTCAGAAGTCATAATGGACTTCGTAGGGACTAATAATGTTTTTTGTTTTTTTCTTTGTGATGATCGAATTCATTACACGAGGGTTTTAATGAAGTTTTTTGTGATCTGCTTTGCTGTTTTTTTTTTCAACGGAAATGAATTAGCTGAAATATTTCTAAGGCCGGGCTCCATTTTCACTTTTTCATTATATTCATTGTATATATTTTATTCAACCTATCCTCATGATCTTTCAAACTCATATTTAGGAAAATAGTTGACAACATAAAAAAAAATATTATGATACTTGAGGACTGAGCCATACTCGGGAATCATTTTATTTAATTAGTTTTGACTTAAGATGGATGAATAAATTAAAATGGTTGTATGCTATGCAGTCATGGACTTTACAATAATTGTCAACTTTCATGGTGAAGCCAACGGAATACATATATTCATTCAATGTACTATTTTACAACTGTTATCTCTAAATTTAATTTTTTTTTTTTTTTTTTAAGAAGAAATTATTCCTCGAGTAGTCCAGTCGCTATGCTGATGTCAAAGGCCAAATATTCTACGCAATACTTTATTTAGGATGACCTTTAGTTGTAAATCTTCCTTCAAAGTAAACGTTTGTACGTTTCTTACCTGTAAAGAACAATTGGAAGGATAATAGTTCTGTAAAATTGTAAATTTTACATTTCTGTAAAAAATGCCTTTAACCTTGGCTTTATTTTATCTTGAATTTCGTATTTCCTAGTTGTAAAATTTAGCTATTTAAAAGTCTCTTCGTATTTAGACTTATTGTGCACTCCTTAACTAAATTTTCGTGACTGAATTTTGATAAAAGTTTTATATTGTATCTGTGTAATGCATTCATAGTTGTCTGTTACTTCAATTTATAAATTTATTAATTAGCTTTTTTAGGGCTGCATTATTTTTCATAACTGGCTTAAGAGCAGTTGAAGCAAAATTAATTAATTGTAAATAAGTAATTAATTATGTCAGATTGTTCGATGACAGATAGGATATTATGGATTAGTAAAGGATGTAGAACGTCATTTGCTTAATATTGGTAAATACAGAGCGTTTAGACTGAAAAATAATTATAAATAAAAAAAAATTTATTCATATTTTTTAAGAACAAATCTATGAAATATATTAGTAACATTTCAATAACCCGATGAATGGAATACAAGCAGAATTTCTTAAATATCCTGATGCAAAAGGCCTTATTTGATCTTGTTCTCGCTATCTGGATAAACGAAATGATGCTCCAGGACTGGAATAAGACTATTATACTGCCAGTGTATATAAAAGGGGACAGGAATGAGGGGAGGGAGAAGGGGGAATTAGCGAGGCATCCCGCTCCTACCAGGTTCCTTCGGGAATTCGAGAAGGATACTAGCGTAAAACAGGGGGATGCATTGATTTGCCTGTTATTTAGCCTAGCATAAGAAATGGCCATCAGGGAATTCCCAAATCCAGGTTGGTGAGGCCATCTCAAATCGAATGGTTGATCTAATGGGATACGCCGATGATATCGACTTTATTGCTGGATCCGAGGTTCCCCTACGAGAAACCTGAATACATCCCTTATAGACGACAGCCAGAAAATTCGGTCTAGTAGAAAACGATGCCAAAGCTAAATACAGGCGATAGAGGAAACCTGACTGGATACTTTGAGGATGGAGAATTCAGGTTCAAACGAGCAGAGAATTTTTAGTTTCACTTAAATCTGAAGTAAACCCAGGGAATGATTTTAGTCAAGAAAATCTTTTCAGCAAATCAGAGTTATTTTGGCTTCTTCCAGCACATTAGAAGCAGCTTTATGTCAGATCAGACCAAACTACGGTTATAAATGACCCTCATCCGTCCTGTCCTCAAGCCGGGTGTGATGAAGTTTCTTAAGCTTGGGAGACTTCGTTGTCCGGTCATATAGCCAAGAATGAACGGTACTGAGATTCCCAAGAATTTCATGACAGTGGTCTTACATCTAAGCTTTGTAATCCATTTTCAACAACTTTTCTAGAGATGCTGGGACCTGAGTTGGATATAATAATATGGCTGGGTTAAATCTTTTATTTTATTTGAATTTTATTGTTTTATTTTTTTCCTGGCTTATTTCATCGTATTACCGTAATTATATACGCTCCCATGCTTACAAAGTCAACTTGTTACCTTCTGTTAGCATGAATAAAGACTCTGTAGTTTGTGATCCAGGAAGCAAACCTGATACATTTTGAAGATATTATGTCGGCTGAACTTTCTATATAAAATTTCTGTTTTATTTCTTTTACAATTGTTGTTGAATTATCAAGATTAGAAGTTTTTGGAAGGCCAGTCAATGGGGGGCATAGACGGAATTGACTTGACGGCGTAAATTGACTTCAGGGCTTTGTTTGAACAAGTTCAGTGGTAATCGTACTAAAAGTGCCGGATATAGGAGCAGACGCAAAGAAAGAAAGGGAGATAAGATCATGTTTTTCAGTGTTTTCGTTTAGATCTCGAAAATAGTAGATCCTAGCTTAAGAAATTCTATATAGAAAATTGAAGAGTATTAATTTTCTTACAAGAATGCTCCTATTATTTGTTTTTCAGCTCCTATTATCTGATTCGCAGAGTTGAAAGGCCAAACGCAAGATGGCAGGATATGCTGTACTGCTTCTTGACTCCTGAAATTGGACAGCTGCAGCACAAGGTGTAGCCTACTGGCGGATGAGGCTTAGATCCAGTAATGGAATGTTGCGCCACCAAGTGCCAGTAGTAGAAGTTAATAACTCGTTTTATTAGCAAAGTTATCTCCCGTATATCAATATACTCGAAAGTCCCTGCCAACAGGTAATGAAAATCGATGTCCTTGATTGATTGATGTCCTTTCCACAAAGTAAGATATTAGTTAATTTCTCTCAGAAGAAAGGTACTAGATGATAACACAGAGAAACACATAAGATTACAACCATACGGAATTAATCACTCCATTTCCCGCGAGGAGCGCTAGTATTGCCTGATTGATAGCAACTTTCTTATCTGAAGCGATATTTAGATTTAACAATAAACTACGATGAATTTTTCTATGTACAAAGTGGATATGACCATATAAGAACTATAATACAGTGGTAAAATCTCTTATGTATTTTTACATTGTTAAGCTAACTTAACATTCTAAAACAGTCTACGTTTGTGCTGATTAGATGAGGCACTTAAGCTCAATAAATTATAATTATGCTCGATACGAAGCATATATGTTGTTTTAAGTTAGTATAACAGATATATGACATCACAATCTTAAAATATATGAGAAAAAATCGTAATTTTACAGATAGAACTCTAAGGAGGGCAGTATTGTTGTTCTGGCAAAAAGTTTGTATATCAACAAATAATTTCTTTCTTATATTCCGATTCTGAACGGATATTCTAATGTTCCAGATCTAATTTTTTCCTTCTTGATTGGAGGAATCAATTGGAGGAAATGTATCAGTGGAAGGGAATAGCCGGGTATACGGTGCTACAACTAATGACCGGCCAGACCGCGACGAGCGCTAACGAACACTTTCAGCGCCAATTAGCACGAACTGGAGAGGGGGGGGGAGAGCAAATTAATATTTCCCCAAATGTGCTGCCCCCAATCAGTCCCCTCTGGCAGTTAATTCCATCAAGCTCCTCGTCTTTACTTCGTTTAATATTCAATTTCGTCCGCCTTCGCTTGAAACTTTTTTGTTTGTTCAAAACGGCGAAAGCTGCCAGATGCGGCGATATGGCCGCATTTTGGTCAATGACAGTATTACATAATAACAACTCTCAACACTGCTTTTACCAGTTACTCGTCTATTCGACTACTTCCAATCTTTATCTCTTAAACTGTCAATCAGAAAATTTTACAATCTTTTACTATTACTATTACTTATTCCCACTGAAGAATAGTGTTTGTTTTACAGTCGTACCATATACAAGATAGAAAGTACAAAAATAAAAGGCAAAAAAACCGAAGAACTAAAACATAACAAATAAATAAAATTTCAACAATAAATAAACAGTACTGATATACGTTTGTGAATTGTGGGGTGCGCAGCATCATGTTTAAAACGAAAAAAAATACAAACACTTCAAAATAAGATTCTAAGAATTGCAGTAGATGCCCCCTGGTTCATAACAAATAGTGGACTACAAGTTGAAACAAAAGAAGAATTCATTAAAAAAAGCTTCATCAAATACCATTCCCAGTTACCAATAGTTAAAGCTGCGATAACTTACAACATAGGAATTCCAATATTATCCCGTAGACTAAAGACCAGACTAATACAAGATATTCTGTTGTGAAGTCTATTATTATTTTATCAGTATAGAAGTACATCATATATATTATTTATTTATATTACTAATATTATTAATATTTTTTTTAAATATTGTTTTTTTTTTTAAATTAGTTTATTTTTTTTTATTGTATATTTACAATTATATTATGAATTTATTCCACATTCGACGCCAGGTCCATATGTAAAAATATGTGGATAAAGATTTATGCATTGATTCTATGATTGTTTTTTATAAGGCTTAAACGCCAAAAATTCGAAAATTAGGTTTCAATTTATTATGGGACGTAAACATCACCTCTGTCGATTCCTGCTGACATTATATCGAGAAAAAAATTGGGAATGGTCTAAAAATCGACTATTCTTGACGTAAGGACCAAATACTAACGATACTCAGTCGTCACTCCGGTCTTAACCAGTGCTAGAAGACTTAAAATATATTCTAATTATAAAGGTTTTGCCACATTAGTAAACTACTACTGTATACAGTATATATATATATATATATATATATATATATATATATATATATATATATATATATATATATATATCCCGTAGGCTAAAGCCCAGACTAATGCAAGATATTCTGTTGTGAAATCTATTATTATTTTGTCAGTATTTAAGTACATCATATATATATATTATTTATTTCTATTACTAATATTATTATTATCTTTTTAAATATTCTTTTTTTTTTAATTAGTTTATTTTTTTTATTGTATATTTATTTTATTTTTACTTATTATTTATTTTATTTATTTATTTTTTCTTCTTAGCCTTACAATATTATCTTTTTAATTTTGTAATTTTTCATTTTATCATTATAATTACAGTTATGAATTTTATAAATCTAAGATTATTCCATAATTATAAACAATATGCGTGGTCAGGGATTTCTCTTGTTTGAGACTATATCCCTCCTTTGCCAATTATTAAAATTTTGTTAACTGTTAAAAAACCAATGTAAGGCTCTCCAAGCCGATCTGGAAATAAAGAATAAATAAAAAAAAAAGAATAAAATATAAATAAATCAGGATCTTTAAGACCACAATCAGTTCATACCTCGAGGTACAGCCTAGGGCTGGCGATAGTTCGATGGCACTGTAGATAGTATCCATAGTGGTTATTGTAGAAAAGCCTATCGATAATAGTCCTTGGACTATTAATAAGACAATGTCATTGCTGAAATCACACGTTCACCCAAAAGTACAATCTGTTATTCTTGGAATAAAAACCATACAAAAAGAAAATTAAAAAAAGCATTTAAGGGTCCCTCACACCAAAGCGGAAATATTCGCGAAGCGAACTTCGCGGCGAAGAAAATCTCTCTCCTCTATTTACGGGGCGACAAATGGGGGTACACAGACTGATGCGAAGTTTCGCCATTTTGTGCAGCGTTTATTTCCTCAACAACCCCAGTTCGCATCGCCTTCAATTCGCCCCCGTATTTTCTTTATTTTTTAAATTTTTAAACTATTTTTTTAAATGTGAAATTAATAAAAGGTAAAAAAATAAAAATTAATCGTTGTTTTAAGCAAAATATTATTTGTATTCCTTAAGACAATAGACAGTCGTTCCTCAGGGGCTATCGGTTCACGATAATTCGTGTCCTGTTTTTTTTATATCGTCTTTAATGAGATCTTGAAGCTCGTCGAATGTTTCGCAAGCCATTCTAAAATAGATGAAGAACCGTTTTTCATCTTGGCGTAGTTGTAACCTCAAGGAATAAAATTTTGTATCATATTATATTTAATTTAATATGTATAGTGATACTAATTGCTTATTTTTGAATTTTTGTATGTTTTTAGAACATAAGATGAATGTATAACATTCGAAATTATTTTTCAATAAAAACATAATTATAGAAGTGGAAAATAATTTATCAAGCCCTAATTTTAATTAATTATTTCACACAACACTTAATGAAAAAACTGTGATATAATTCAATTTATCGTCGATCACTTAAAGAAAGTATCCAAAACCAGTCGGCGTAGCTATGCTGATATGAAATTTGACGTCACACTGCGGTCTAACCAACAGCGTTATGTTTAGATATTTTAAATTTCGCGCGTATTTATTTTGATTTGTTCAATTAAAACTTATTATTCAGCATACATTTAAAAAGAAAAAAACTATTTAGGTTTTAATCTTTAATTGCAATAAAGGTTCCAAAAAAAAAAAAATATTTGAACGAAATATATTTGTCATGCATTGGACATATCAACTAATAACAGGACGACAGTGTTGTGCTTCGCTTTGAGATATATTGACTGAGTACACTTTCAATGACGTATGATGATTGAATGACTGTTACTATCGATTGTGGAACATCGATAGTGGAAGTATCGACTTTGTTATCGCCTTTGTCAGGTGTGTGGTAGGTTATAATGACTCCATCCAGCCTCGTACCTTCCAAGCAATTAACCTTCGTTTCAGTCCACTTTGTCACCTTGTTACTCTATCGTTTTAACACTTTTTTTTTCTTTTTTTTTTTTTTTTTTTTTTACCTTTGTTCCAAACTTCAAGCGAATATTAACTTAGCGCTGCTCTCTCTTTTTATTAAAAGGCAACTTTAGCAGAATAGCCATCCTCTCTCTAATGATATTTCGTGAAAATTTCAAAGCAAGAATAACTCCAATTACATATTTTGATTTAAAGAGCATTTTAATTTTCTAATTAAGCATTTATTCGGAACATAATCTTTTAATTTTCTATATGAAGAAACACAGGCCTTACTACTGTATCATACACAATTCCAATATCACGCTCATCTGGATTTGAGGCTACCTGGATTTGAGGCTACCTGGATTTGAGGCTACCTGGATTTGAGGCTACCTGGATTCACCGAAAAAAAACTTTGAATATCACCTGAATATATATTCAAATCTTAAAATGAAAATATAGATTCACAATATAAATATAAATTCACAATCTATGCAACAGATAGTAGCACTATAGCAAGGTCCTGAGGCACTTTTTCCTTTTTTTTTTAAAGATTAAGTAAATTAAAATTTACAATTACAAAATGATTATTTGACATGATTTCCGATGCAACATCCTTATTATCCACCAATTATAGATTTAATTAATAAATTTAACAGAGTAATAAAATGTAATATAATTTATAAATATAGCATAATTTTAACCAAAAACACTTAATATATTTCTTCTATCTTGATAAATGCCCGAGATATGAGCTATGAAACCTTAAAACGGCCCCAATTTTGAAAATAAATTGTGAATGGCAATCTTCAGTTCAGATGATGATCCTGGATATGATCATAACTAAGGCTTTGGTACCAAATCTCAAAAAAACAGTCCAGTAGTCTCGGAGGAAGGCAACGGACGATTATAGACAACGGACTGATTTATTTGTTCCGATTTTTGGATTTTACGTACCTTGAAACGTAATACATAGAATTTAGCGGGGTTCTATTTTTTTAAAATTATTATTATTTGAAAATCATAAACCAAATAGAAATAATTAGAGCTTGATAAATTATTTGCCACTTCTATAATTTTGTTTTTATTGAAAATTTATTTCGAATGTTATACGTTCATCTTCAGTTCTAAAAAAACACAAAAATTCAAAAATAAGCAATTTAAAATACAGTTTGGTATTATTGGTATTAAATTAGATGTAATATAAATCAGCAATATAAAAACATTTATGGATTATGAATTTAATTAAGACAAGAAATCAAATACATTGTCTTAATTAAATTCATAATTCATAAATGTTTTATAATACTTATTTATATTACATCTAATTTAATATGTATAATAATACCAAACTGTATTTTGAATTGCTTATTTTAGAATTTTTGTGTATTTTTAGAACTGAAGATGAACGAATAACATTCGAAACTAGTTTTCAATAAAACAAATTTATAGAAGTGGAAAATAATTTATCAATCCCTAATTAGATTGCTCCTTCTATACCATCATGCGGATGCCAACTGAAAAAGAAAAAGTATGTCACTTAAAGGCTCTTCAACATATAATTGATTGTATTCAATATATAATATATAATGTATATATATTGTATTCAATATATAATTGATTGTAGAGAGCGTAGCGTTGAATTGATAGTTGTTTATTGATATTTAAGATACTTTATATTGTTTGTTTTTGGAATCATCCAATTATATTTTAACAATAATTTTTTGAGTTAATTTCTTGTGAAAAAACTTTAAGATGATATAAGAACAGCTATAGGTGGTGAAAGTTCCCTAAAGATTTGGCTTTATCAGTAATGATTATGGACTTAAGAATTATTTTTATTAAAATAAAATTAAAATAAAAAGGCCTCCTGTATACTAACGATGTTAATAGGACACTAATAAGCTTAACTCGAATCGCAAGGATTCAATATAAAGGATTATAGAAAGCCGTATTAGCTGAAGAAAATGGCATTGTATCCTGAGGACATCGGACATCCCTGTTCCCAACCTTCAATCGAGGGCTTGAACAATGGAGCGTCTTAGCGGAGCCTGATCTTCGGCTGAGAATTAAAGCCCACAATATTGTATTGGATTAGGGTTGGAAGATCGACACGCGATATATCGATATATCCATACATCGGAGTCGAAAAACCGATATATCGTTTGTATTTCCATTCATATTAATACAATTTTGTATTAATTTTATTTCCAATTTTTTTTCCGCCGATTATTGGAAATCTCGATAGTTCATATTTACCTTTCGAACTCTTGACCATACGAATTATCAAGATTATACTGTATTTTATTTTAACAATTTCCTTTATTCAGTAAAACTCCATAATCTTAACCCCAAAATGGCGGAGGTATAGATTTTTAAGATCAGTCAGGCCCTAAAAATTTATATGTCTTCCATGTTGGGGTTACCATTCTGGAGTATTACCGATAAATATAACAATAAACAATATTTAAATATCAAACAATAATTAGTAGATAAGATTTACATACAAATAGTGTTGATTAATCCTATATAAAGAAAAATTGCTGATTTATATAAATGATGATGGTACTGAGATGTATATCAAATAAATTACATACTTTTAGATAAATGTTTTGAGAATGCACAATATAGTCGGAAGAGTTGTAATATAAATAAAAATTTGAGAAGTTTGAAGGTTTTAATATTGAAAAACTAGAATACTATAATATATCAAATATGGCTAAAAGTCTTCAAAATAAAAATATCTTATAACTTTTTTTTTCTTTGAAGTATAATTCTTTTCTATCTTTTTGTATAATGATTCATGGGTAATAAAAATATTGTATTATAAATAATAATCATTATATTATTTCATAACCTTCTTCACAGTTTAACATTATACTTATTTGATGCACTTTCTTTGCTTTTTCATCCATTTCCTTTCGATATATCGATTTTTTTTTAGCGATTATCGGTGGATATCGATATTTTGTTTTGCGATATATCAAAATATCGATATTTTCCTTTCGATGTTCCAACCCATGTAATACATACACATACACAGTAATACAATGCATACACATACACAGTAATACGACACAACATACACAATAATACATTACACACTAACTGGTCGAGCGAATAGTTACAAATACGTGCAGCCATCCTCAAACCTTCTGGAGACTGCAGAGCACGTTGTTGCAACCTACACCGCATTCAAGCCTTCGAGGTAGGTATGTAAAAAAACCGGTCGATTATAAACGATAACCGGTTTTTCAGTATCGAATAACGGGTTTTTACCGGATTTTTTTCGACACTATTGGCTATACTCAGTTGTTTTTTAAAATCCAAAAACCGGAAAAAACAAAAAAGGAAAAACCCGATTAAAAATGAATTTCATAAAAAAAAATTAAAAAATCTATTGAGTAAAAAATACGAAGATCTTATCATCTACCTCCTATCTCCTAGTGCTTGAACATTCTTAGTAAAGTCAAACCGTTTGGTAAAGTAACACATTTATGGTTTTGAGGTTTAGATATTTCTTCCATCAATTCAGGAAAGGAGATCTCTCATCCAGTTCCTTTTTAGCCTTCTTCTAGTGGTCCTGTCAGCTGCAGTCATATCGTTTATCAGCCTGTTTCGTTGTCCGCGAAGGTTATAATGAAAACGAGAATAGAGAGTACGTATTTGTTGGTCGATAGTTGGTTGTTGTAAGTCGGTTTGTAGAATTTTGTTGTTTACGTGCCAAGGAACTTCTGATATCAGTCTTAAAATTTTGGATTGAAAATATTACAATTTTTATAAGTGAGTCTTTTTAGCCGAACCGTAAAGCTGTGAGGCGAAAGTCCACACGGGTTTAAATTGATAAGTGTTTGTATTAAGTCTAATTTTTAATTTTAACGATTTAGAAAAAAATAGAGCACAGTAATTTACGTCGTTTATTTATATTCTTTATTTTCATTTTGACCTTTGGGCCCCAGGCAATCCTTTGGTCGAATATTAATCCAAGGTAACGTACTGTGTCCCCCCCCCCCCCCCGAGTGCGTGTACCGTCGAAGTGTGAAAGATGTATGTTATGATTTGTCATGATTTAACCGAATTTTCCGAAGCGAGTACCAATTTTGTGAATGTAACAAGAGATTTTATAAAGTCAGTGAGGTGTCGTAGTCAATTTTAAAATTGTTGTATCGTTAGCGTAGGTAGCAGTAAGTGTCTTGGAGTCGGTAGGTATGCCATGTTTATATATAATGCACAGTAACGGAGCCGGTATTGATCCTTGCGGTACCCCTGCCAAGACTGGTCGAATTGAGGACATTTCTGAATCTTGCGAAGAGGAAAGACTGGAGAATGAGATAGTAGGGTACAGGTTTTATAAAGATATTTAAAATTGATAGTTCACTTAAATAAAAACTTAAGTTGATATCTCTTCAGTTTCCTACATTTGTCTGAACGTATTTGATAACTAGTTCCGTCAATTATTTCAAAGTGCTTTCCTGCACAATCCATCTCCAAAAGTGTAACAAAAATATATTGTCGATGTATCGAGCGTGGCGGGCGAATACCCAAGTATTAAGTATCCTTCTATCAGTGTTGCCAACCTAAATAATGAAAATCCGTCCAGTTAATTCGGAATGGGTTCTCAAATTATATCGAAACATTGCCTAGTAATGCTAAGGGAAATAGAGTCAGAACAGAAGTTTGTGCTCAGTTTAATTGCAACTGAGTTTTATTTTAGAAAGAAGAATATTTTCCAAAATCGTTTGTCCTTAAAAAATAAACCTTATTTATTTATAAAGCGAATTAAAACTACTTTATCTGATGTTTCTCAGGTTCTAGGAGTCACGAGGCCCATAGGCAGCTAGATCTCTGTGAAGTTGGCCCCTCAAAGTCAAACAAATTTTTTTAGATTTCTGATAGCTCCCCTAAGATTTCTAGAGTTCTCAATAATTTTTTGAAATAGTTCTGTCTTTTAAACAACCAAAAATAACGGCTAAAGATACGGAGGGCCAACATCACACTTCTCGCAACTTTGAAGCCCTACACGTTTTTTTCTATCAACTATAGTACTTTTGTTAATTGGGATAATTGACAGAACTCTTCAAGGGGCTACAAAAACTCCCTAAAAAAAATAACCGAAAACGATAAATTTTTGGGAAAAAAATAAGGTTGACTTCCCAAAATCAATTTTTTTTTTCATAGAGTTCTGATGACATCCGCATGATGGTATAGAAGGATCAATCTGATTAGGGATTGATAAATTATTTGCCACTTCTATAATTTTGTTTTATTGAAAACTAGTTTTGAATGTTATACATTCATCCTCAGTTCTAAAAACACACAAAAAATTCAAAAATAAGCAATTCAAAATATAGTTTGGTATTATTATACCTATTAAATTAGATGTAATATAAATCATTATTATGAAACATTTATGAATTATGAATTTAATTAAGAAAAGAAATCAAATACATGTTGGTACTCACCAAGGTTTAAATGGATTATATGAAACAGAAAAGTTTGTACTGGTTTCTTCTCGCAATGAACTTACAATGAACGAAAGTTGGGTAGGATGGTTTTATGTAAACGGTTTAAGGGTCAGGTTTTTTCTAGTAATGCCGGTTGTTATTGTTTTTTTCTGTTATAGATGGGAATAAATTTAAGATTAGATTATTGGAGATATTTATTTGGTCATTTAAGCAAAAATCTGGATTGGATTTGAAGGATTTCATTATTTCAAGTGCTTCATATATATTTAATTTGAGGCTGTTTTCAACGTGATGTATTAATTTAACTCCTGAGTCTTTGATGAATTTATGATTTTTTTTGTTTTCGATGAATTTATGTATAACATTCGAAACTAGTTTTCAATAAAACAAATTTATAGAAGTTGCAAATAATTTATCAATCCCTAAATAATAATAAGTTATCAACAAGTTAGCCTCCTTTCTGTAACAATCTGTACTTCACGACTATTATAAAGACTTTTGTTGCTCAAGTCATTAAACGATAAAATACATTGGGTTTTGTTGTAAAGGGAATACACCTATTGCATTCCCTTCTATAAATTCCCTTCCCCTTTTTTTATTTAATGTGCTTGGTATTTGAATAAAAGTTGAAGAAGCCCGTTGTATACATTTCAAATGAAAATAAAAAAAGAGATTGGTTCAGGAGTTTATATTTGATTCAGACTCGATTTAAAAAAATAAATATTGAACATAGAAAGAGAGCACTTTGTAAATTCACAAGACAAAGTTACGAGTGGAGAAGGCTCTTTGAGAATCCCTTGCTTCTGAATACATATTTATTTAAAAAAGAAAAAAATAATTGCTCCTTATGATATATAACTATATGAAACTCACAATCTCATTCGGCAAACTAAATTAATAATTAGGAGCGGCCACTTTAAGTACTATCATATCTAGTTAAATAGATACGGTGGCACAATCTGTGGTTAGAAGGTGCAACTTCATTTTATTTTTCTAACCTTCTTTTCATGAAACATTTAATTTTATCGTCAGTCTATGGATATTTTATTTATTCAAGTGAATATCTCACTTCTTATAAATTTTTCACAAATGTATTTAATACTAATTTAAGATTAGTGAGGAATCAATTTTATGTGAAATTATGCTAAATAAGATTGCGAGTTCAAACATTTTTACAATTCTGTATTGTAGGTATTGCTCCTTAATAATCTTTACTTTGCTGAACCTTTCCTATAAGCAAACTTTTACTGCATTATACACACAATCACGTCTATTAAATTGATCCTGTTATTTAACTGATTTTCTATTAGGTTGTTACAAAATGCCTTGTGCATTATTATAGCTATATTTCAGATTACATATCGACGCCGTTTTTACTTCCTTGTAAGAAGTAAAGGAACTTCTTGATCACCGGAAGTGGTACTTCACTTGAAGGTCATAATTGATTTCCATCAAAAATTATATTAAAATACTAAACAAAACATCTCAAATTTAGTATTTATAATTTATATATTGTTTTTTTATATATATATTATTATATATATTTATATATATATATAAATTATATATATTTATATATATATATATATATATATATATATATATATATATATAATATATATATATATATATATATATATATATATATATATATTTATTTTTTTATTATATATATATTGTATGTATAATTTATAATTTATATATTTCAATAGCATACTAGATTTTGGTCTAAATTGGAAAACCGGAAGTGGCACTTTACTTGAAGGTCATATTAGACTTTTATCAAAAATTATATTAAAATATAATGTTAATTATCTAAAATTTAATAAATAGGACTTTTATATCTATATGAATGTATTTACTATATTTTGTTTAAAATTGGTGAGCCGAAAAGGATACTTTACTTGAAGGTCACGATAAGCTTACATCAAAAATTATATTTACATTAAATACATAAATCATATGTTTCGGTAATAAAGGTACAATCCAATTAAACATTTTTATTACTCGTTTTAAGTGTTAAAATTGAGTGTAAAATACTGGTTTTCCACCCCATTTGTGAGATGAAGAATTCTCCAACAGGAATAAGCTAAGTGGGTTTTTCCGCTTAAAATGTCGAAACTGTCGATTTCCAATGCTATATTGACAGTTTTATTGTTATCACGGAACATGGAGAAATATCTTGTAAACTAGTTACCTACTGAAGGAAAACTACATATAATAACGAAATGAGACCTCCAGTAACAATAATGATTTTGTGTGTGTGTCAATAGATGGATGTCGGGACACCGAGTATCAATCTTCGGAAACTAGTAACCAAATTCAGTATCACTCTTTGAACCACGGATTTATAATTTAATAGGCGTACAAGGAAGTCATGTGTTGCCCACATCAGATATTTTAAAAAAAGGTTTGAGCACCAAAAATTTGAAATTTAGGTTTCAACTTATTATTGGATCTAAACACCGCCTCTATCGATTCCTACTTACGATGTACCGAAAAAAATTGGAAATGGTCTAAAAATCGACTATTCATGACGTAAGCACCAAATACTAACGACTCTCAGTCGTCACTCTGGCCTTAACCAGTGCTAGAATCCTTTAAAATATATTGTAATTATAAAGGTTTTGCCAGATTAATAAACTCCTACAGTATACAATAAAGAATAAAAATGAAAAAAAAAGAAATGTTATTCGGAGGAAAATCGTTTCATGTGTTTCCTGTAAAGTTCGCTAGATGGCGCTTACACTTTTTTCAAAAACGACGTCGATATTTTAAACATTATTGAATACTACTCTTCAAAGTAAATTCTATTGTTTTAAAATACTTTCACCCATCTTTCTGCCAGTAATTGGATTTGATGCCGGTACCAATCCTTTGGTTTTCAGGCAAAGAACTCTTCACCACCAAATTTTACGTCCTCGTATTTATCAAAGATGCGACCTTTTAAAAAATGAGCCTTTGATATAAACAAAGCATAATCCGATGGTGCAATATCTTGGCCATACGCAGGATGAGGCAAAACGTTTAATCCTTGCAGTTCAGATAATTTTTCCTAGGTAAAACGAGAACGATGTACAGGGGCATTGTCGTGTTGCAAAATGGCTTGATTCCTGTTTATCAAATCGGGGTATTTTGGACTCAAAACTGCATAGACTCTGTCTAGCTGCTCACAGTAAAGGTTCGAGTCCCTACTACGACCGATAAACCACGAGTAGTTGCATGTGAGTTCTGGTTCACACATTCAAGAATAACGTCAACATCAAAGATTAATGGGCGACCAGATTAGGTTGTGCGGCAATATTTCGATGGATAATAGACTCTTCTTATATGGCACAAATTTCTTCGGCGCTTAAATCATTTTTCTAGTAATGTCTCAAAAGACCGCGAATCACGATTTTTTCTTCTGACATCGCACATGCGTTTTAAAAATGTAAACGACCCCATAAAGCCAACTCAAGTCACAAGGAATTAAAGGATTAGTCAAAGTAAACATTGACATAAATATTAGGAACAAAAACATTCTTATAGGATTAATTATGAGAGTTGAAATTAAGGGTTGTGTAACAAGCTAGTATTATTATTTAGTATTCAATTAATATAACTCGACGAATAACACAACTATCACAATTTAAGCATGCTAATTAAGAAATCGTAAGAAACCTTTATATTCATTTTTTATCAACGTTTTTTACTAGCATGGCTTATACTTCGGCAAACACACGTGCTAATTATTATTTTTTTTTTCCTCCGTTGCTCATTATATAAATTCTTTATTTTATTTCTTTCTCTTTACTTTAAGAGCATTACAGTTTAAGGTCGTTAAAGGAGTTGGGGATTACGTGAAGTCTTCTAGTTGATAAAGGGGCTCACCAACTCATTAATAACAAGTTAAAATATTTTGAGAAGTTCATCATACATAAGTTTTACAAGAATACTGAAAAAATATAGTCTAAAACATATAGAATAATTTCCTTACTATTGTTTTGTATACATAGAGAAAAATGAAGAAACTGAGGACGTGGAAAAAAAGCAGATTATAGTGAATTCGTAAAGATAAGTGACTTTAAACTTCTCTTCGCCATCCCAGTAGGTCCTGTCAACCAGGCAGGATATGACAATAAGGATAATTACCCAAGGAAAGGGCTCTTTGAGTCCTAATACCAATAAAAGCAAGTTCGATGATCCAGAATATATTGAGCAATTTGGAAAGCTTAAAGTAGATCAACATCAAGGACGAGGTGTTGTATATTAGTGTTTTAAACAACAGGGACCATAAACAACATTCAGTAATTAAGTACAGAGCCAAGGGGAGCAATAGCGACCTCTGGGGATGAGCTGTAGAACTAACCGTGTGAGGGCCGCGACTTTTATTAAGTCCGGCTTTGTGTTCATAAAGTTTTTACTGCCATCAGCCGTAACCTGCAATGCCTCCTAAATCTTCCGCCAGCACTAAAGGGTTAGATTCCCGCAACCAATAGCTTCATCTCCTGAGGTTTCCTTCATTTCCCTGTCTCCAGGATTATACAGTAATCCTTCCACCATCGTCCTTTCTTTAATCAACAACGCGATAGGTGGCAGTTAGTTAATGCATTCTGGCGATAGGTGCGTCTTTCAGACCCATTATTTGTCTACTTTTTATAGAAAAAAAATGTGTATACACATATCATCCGTTTAATATATTATAGAATTATTCTTGTACTTATTTATTTATTTTTCTGGAAAAGATATGCAGCACAAAGAAAAAAAAAACTTTTGTTTAGGAAACCAAAATATAATTTTACTTAAAGTTTTTTAAATGCTTTAATTTTTTAGAGTAAAACAAAGAATTATTCAAAATGAAAATTAATATAATCTAGTCTTGTTTAAAAAATTTATCGTTAGTTCAAAATGACCAATGTTTATTCAATTTAGAAAACGTTTTGCTCTGTTAGTTTTTCCACCCTAAAAAGATAATAAATTTAGAAAAAGCAAATATTTTATAATCATCCTATCAAACAAATCAATTTCCTTGTTTTTTTTTGCAATATACATCCATGGCCTTCTGCCTTTTTTTTTTTTATGAAAATACATAACAAGGCTGTTGTTGGCCCTTTTGTAACTAACGTAGTCAATGTCGGATGGAACCTTATAAATTCATTAATTTGTTTAGTAATTTCAATATTGGATTTAGTTTTGTTCACCATGGATATAAGTAAGGAATAAGTTAGTCGGGGGTGCGGTCAATGAGTAACGCACTAATAAGTATAATTTATTTATTCTGTGCTAATGTTTCGGCCTAAGTTTTAGGCCATCATATCAGGATAAAGAAATAAAATATCTGACAACACATAACTTCCATGTACGCCTATTAAACTATAAATCGGTGGCTCAAAAAGTGATCCTGAATTTGCTTACTAGTTTCTGAAGATTGCAGTAAAAACGAAACTCGGCCTCGCGACATCCCTCTATTGACACACAGACACACAAATGGGGAGGAAAACCAGTATTTTACATTCAATTTTAACACTTGAAACAAGTAATAAAAATGCTTAATTGGATTGGAAACCAAATTGCGTTTGTAACCTTTATTACCGAAAATCATATGTTTCGGTAATAAAGGTTACAAACGCAATTTGGTTTCCAATCCAATTAAGCATTTTTATTACTTGTTTTAAGTGTTAAAATTGAATGTAAAATACTGGTTTTAACTGTAGCCTTTATTACCGATACATATGATTTATGTATTTAATTTAAATATTGTTTTTGATGTAAGCTTGTGATGACCTTTAAGTAAAGTACCCTTTTCGGCTCACCTATTTGAACCAACATATAATAAATACATTCATATAGATATAAAAGACCTATTTATCAAATTTGAGATGTTATACATTACATTTTAATGTAATTTTTGGTGAAAATCTATTATGACCTTCAGTACCGCTTTCGGTTTTCCAATTTAGACCAAAATCTAGTATGTTATTTAAATCAATACAGAAATTATAAATATTAAATTTGAGAAGTTTTGCATAGTATTTTAATATAATTTTTGATGGAAATCAATTATGACCTTCAAGTAAAGTACTACTTCCGGTGATCAACCAGTGACCAAAAATGGAGGTTCACAACTAAATTTGATATAAATCCTAAATACAAAATTTAAACTTTCTACGGCTAACCGTTTTTGAGTTATGCGACATACGAACGTACAGACGCCACGACAAAACTAGTCAAAATGGATATTTCCTTCGAAATCTGAAAACCGAAAATTTTCACGATTTTTATTTCGTACAAGGAAGTAAAAAAGATAATAAACAGAAATGGTAAGCAAGATAAAAACATAAGATCTTCCACACACAATAAGGTGATGTGAGGCAAATGCGCACTAAATTTTACTAAGATCGATTTTATGGGTATAAAATTTTTACTTTTGGAGCTAGATTTTCCTCACTTTTTTTTAAAAATGTTTCTTAGACGATAATCTTATAAATTTATATTATATTGATAATGAAATTGGATAGTAATTAAAACGCATTTGCCCCTGCCTTAAGGGGAAAGTGCGTAAAAGATAATCATATAAAAATAATTATGTTCTCGGAGAATCATCATCATCATTATACTGGTTCAATCATCGAAAAAAAGTTAAAGCTTGTCTGAGATTCACATATTACAATCTTAATTGAGTTATGAAAGTGTGATGTTGAATGTAATTGAATAAATGAATTGAATAAAGTAATTTTTGTTTTAATTCGCGACTCCGAATTCGCTCCGTCAAAACATGATAGTAAGCGTAAATGTAAACCAAGAACATTTGTCAGACCACTTGCCCCTATTATCATATTTTGCAGGGTGAAGGTGCACAAACGACCAAAAAAAAAAAAGAAAAAAAAAAGATAACAGTCAAGGAGTAATGTAAATCACAAAGAATTTTGAAGTACAACTTCAGTAGGTAACGGAAAAAAAGGCCTCATGGTGAATAAACATCTATACAGCTCTACTGCAAATATTGAAAGGCACAACTTTATCAACAGGTTGGGACTAAAATATACAAATCGTTATACTTCACCTTAGCGAACTTTCGTGACTGATTTCGGATACATCAGTGTTTAGGCTTCATGTTCTCCAAAGGACAGCTCTTAGGAGTTGAGGGTTTGGATTTAACCAGACTGTTACGTACTTACCCCACATCACCCTACTTTATGATCAAATATTTTTAGGGAAAGTTCTTCTTCCAGAGTAAACTGCGAAGTTTTGCACCCGCAAAAAAAAACAGAAGGAAGGAAAATTAATTGTTCTGACAAGTTACTGGAAAGACGACTAGAATTACGCGCAGGTAGTTTTAGAATTTCGAAACAACAAGCATTGTCCGCGTTTAAGCTCGCCTTAATTTCCCATTGAATTTCAATTCTTTTAATTATCGTAGACGATATCCACTTTATATATACATATATATATATATATATATATATATATATATATATATATATATATATATATATATATATATATGTGTGTGTGTGTGTGTGTGTGTGTGTGTGTGTGTGTGTGTGTGTGTGTGTGTGTGTACACATATATACAAATAGTTGTTAATGCTCTAGCTTCAACTATGCTAACCAGCCCATTGTTTTTGTATTTTTCATTTTTTCTCTTTTTCATTTCAAGACAAGAATTTATATTGTTTGCTTATTATTTTAATGAAAATATTGTAATTAATAATTGATCTTTATTTTACATCTTATGGCCAGATATTGTTTCTATTTTATTTGTTTGATTGTGTTATTCTTAAGGGACCTCGTCCCAGAACAAAATTCTTCTACTATTCCAGTCTATATATATAAATATATATATATATATTCAAATAATCGTTGTTAATGCACTAGCTTCAACTTTGCTAATCAGTCCCTTATTTTTGAATTTTTCATTTTCTCTCTTTTTCTTTTCTTGCTTTGTTTTTTAAACTTTTATTTAACATTAATTATTCTTTTCAAGAAAAAAATTTTATACTGTTTGCTTATTAATATATTGTAAATAATAATTGATCTTTATTTTATTTATAATAATTTATCTTTATCTTATGGCCAGATATTGTTTCTGTTTTATTTGCTTGATTGTGTTATTGATAAGGGACCTAGTCCCAGAATAAAATTCTTCAAATATTCTAGTCTTTTCTCTATTATTCGATTCTCTCTCCCTCTCTCTCTCTCTCTCTCTCTCTCTCTCTCTCTATATATATATATATATATATATATATATATATATATATATATATATATATATATATATATATATAATGGTTTCACACCCTTGGTGGAAATAAATACTAAAAAGTGATTCTCTGAAAAGACAAAATTTTTATTGATAAGACGTATTTACAAATCTTAAAAAATTCATTATGTGTTAACAAAACATTCTCTCACCAGAAAATAGAAAAGAAACAACATTAAAAGTCCTTATTTCAGATTTCTTAGATCTCTTATTTATTATTATTATCATTTATTATTATTATTTTATTATCTTTATTTAGTTAATTTAAAATTAACTGTCCAAATGATTCCATGTGAACCACGGCCGACTCTATTATCTTCTTGGCTATCGCAGCTGTCCGTCCTGACATCTAGTGTCTCTAATTAGCATCCTCAGCTCACCGGCAAATACAAACTTATGAAAAGCGCTCTGTGTTTTCTTTACATATATATATATATATATATATATATATATATATATATATATATATATATATATATATATATATATATATATATATATATACCTAGTATATAAATATATATCTGGAATAAGGTAATAAATTTTAAACTGTAGAAGTTCAATAAATTGCTATAGAGGTTCAGTCTAAAAATATAAAATGGGAAAGGTATTAAATATTTCAGAAAACAATCGATACAAGAAACAATGAATTATTTATTCTGTTTTTCCGATCGCTACGAACAATTTCGAAGAACGGCGCAGTAATGAATAGTAAATAAATACCTGAAAGAGCCAATTGAAAGGAAAACTTATTAGGAACATCATCAAATAGTCATAGTTACTGCGCGAAGATTAAGTCAGCAAGAACAGACATAGTTCAGAGAGTTATATGTCTTGTTTACAGTTTAGTTAAGAAAATTAGAATTCATTATAGAAAGTCGGAATGGAAAATCATTTTTTCGCTAAATATAGAAAAATAATGTTACATTAATTAGCTTATTATATTCGGATTTAAGACTACAAAGTACTTTATATACACCGATTCTCATAAATTTTACAAAAATCCTGTCGAAATGTTGCATTAGGAAACAAACCGTTTGTTGAGTACAGGATAAGACTGAATAATATTATACAAGAAGAATAAATAAAAGAAACTGTTATTACTTCCTTGTACTCAGTAAAGGAAGTATTGTAATCGAGAAAATTTTCGGTTTTCAGATTTCAACGGAAATATCCATTTTTACTATCGCTGAATCCATTTTGACTAGTCGTGACGTCTGTACATTTGTTAGTGCGAATCTCGCATAACTCAAAAACAGTAATCCGTAGAGAGTTAAAATATTGTATTTATGATTATTGTGAAATATAGTTGTGAACCTTCATTTTTTTCAACTGCATGATTACCTGAAGTGGTACTTTACTTGAAAGTCATTATTGATTTTCATCAAACATTATATTAAAATATAATGCAAAACTTCGCAAATTTGGTATTTTAGAATTATATACTAATATAAATAATACAATAAATTTTGGTTCCAATTGGCAAGCCGGAAGTGGTACTTTACTTGTAGGTCATATTGGACTTTCATCAAAAATTATATTAAATTATAATGTAAAAAATCTCAAATTTAGTAAATTAGACTTTTATATCGATATGAGTAATAAAATAGATTTTGGTTGAAATTGAAGAGCCGAAAGGCGTACTTGAAGGTCATAATAAGCTTAAATCAAAAGATATATCGACATTTAATACAGAGACCATATTAAACAATTTTATTACTTTTTTTTATGTGATAAATTGAGTATAAAATACTTGTTTTCCTCCCCATTTGAGAGCTGAACTGAAAATATGTATCTAGGTCATTAGCTCTCGATCCATAAAATAATACTGGCTTATAAACAAAAACCGAAGGACGGTTAAAGGGATTGATTCTACTGCATATGCACCACTGAAACGAGTTGAAAATTCTCTCTTTACTTTTTGCTATTTGTATCCTGAATTGTTTTCGTATGACACTTTTTTTAATTTGACTCAAGAATCTTATAAATAATTAATTATTATTATACTGATTAAGGATTCCTCCAGGAAAGGGAGAAGTTCCGACGCCGGAACGTTAATTATCCTGATAAATCACGCTGTAACATCGATACTTGGTTATTGATTGTAGACCTATACAGAGAGAATCGCGAGTGAAAGTGCCGCGGTAGAATTCGATGAATTATTCTGATGGCGAATGCGCCAACGAAAGGGATCGTGAAGGAAGGCGGTTTCTCATGTCAATGAAGAGGAACGAATAACACAGGTTACGTTCATTGCCGTAAAGAACAGGTTACATTTAATGCGTGTAAATGGAACAGGTTATAATCAATGGCATATTTCATGGGTTCATACTATAACATGCCAGCAGATTTTAAGTTTTAAGTTTAAAAATAAACCATGTGAAGAGCAGACGATGTACGGGGTATTATCGTAATGATATTGTCTATATGTGGAAAAGTTTTAATGGTAAGAGGAAAGCGAAATATGAGCCACCACAAAATAACTCTTTGGCTTAATTAATATAATAAAACTAATTTATACTCCATTAATCTGATATATATCAGTAATATTCTTGTTTACAGCGAAGTGATACCATTTACAGGAATCCACAATCCTGATTTAGCAATAAAAAAAATTTAAATTTCGCGAAATACAAAATACAAAAATAACGAGTCTTTCAATAACAGCGTTAGTTAGAGCTCAATTAACAGTTTTCTGTCGTGATAGTACTGTACTGTACAGTAAAACAATGTGGCAGTGCGACAGTGCCGTTCTCTAGACGCTGGAAGTAAATCTTGTGACAGTAGGAAAAACGGAACATCTGACTCAACGCTAGCAATTTGTAGGTCACTATAAAAATAAAATTATCTTTTTTTTATTTATACATTTTAGTCATATTTTCCCTGAATAAAATAGACTATTGCAGTGGGTCGAAGGTAGGCGGTGATGGGTGGGACTGCGTTTTCTATCCGTTTCATAACTCCTAGAGCACGATTATGGAAGTTTTGGAGATGCCTGATATATATATATATATATATATATATATATATATATATATATATATATATATATATATCAAATGCAGCGGAAAAAAAAGAATATATATATATATATATATATATATATATATATATATATATATATATATATATATTCTTTTTTTCCCGCTGCATTTGAGCACCTCCAGCAGTCCCCTTTAAGTCAAATGAGCTGAAATTCGGTATGTGGAGTTTTCTTCCAGGCAGAACGATACCATTAAAGAATGGGTAAATTCCAGTAAAAATTTCGGTTTGTTTACCTGAAATTTCGACGTTTTTTACAGTTTTGCGCATCTCTATAGCTCCACCAAATTAGTTTATACGGTTCAACATTTGTATTTGAATTGAATTGGTTTTAGGGAAGCATTATGGCATTCTCAACTTGGTCCCCCCATGCCTCCCCGGATATTTTTTAAATATTTGACTATTTCTAAAACCCCTCTGAATTGAGTTAGGATTTGAAAGGAAATTAACAGAACTATAAACCAAAAGAATTTTCATCGAAATCGGACCAGTATTAGCAAATATATGGCTATTTCAACTCCAGTGGCCCCCTTTGAGTCAAATGAGCTGAAATTAGATATATTGGGTTTTCTGTGTCATAGATCAGTGGAGAAACAGGACAATATAATAAAAGTATGGATAAATTTCGGTATGTTAGAAAATTTCTTTTTGCGGGTCTCAACTTTTTCCCATTTTTTTAATATTTTTTATTTAAGTAAAAATACGATTTTAGTGATGCAGCTCTGCTGCTCACGGATTTTTTTTTTGTATTCCTCTTCCAAGAATTGAATAACGTTAAAAACGTAAGATACAACCAATTTAATGTACAGAAATCAAAGCATACTGTTGATAATTAGGTTAGATTAGGCTGATAAGGCACTATAGTTCACTTCCAAAGAGTATACATGTGACAGT
This sequence comes from Rhaphigaster nebulosa, assembly GCA_948150685.1. Taxonomy (NCBI): domain Eukaryota; kingdom Metazoa; phylum Arthropoda; class Insecta; order Hemiptera; family Pentatomidae; genus Rhaphigaster; species Rhaphigaster nebulosa. The sequence goes on from OX411308.1 coordinate 2,067,412, forward strand.
TAACATCGCAGTAGTTGCCACTAACACAATAGGTACAGTCAACTATCACGTTAGTGCGATAATACTGCCACGCCAAAATGCTGTCATGACTGCAACTGTCGCGGTAACTGTTACTCTGTAAACGGGTCTTTTTACTCACACAGTCGTCTAACAAATAATGACTCTTAAAACTTTCAAAATAACCTACAAGGATACCACAACAGACTTATTCATGAAATGGCAATGATAGACCTTCCTCGCATTACGAGGAGAAAAATAAAAAAGGAGTTGGATGAGAGATCTCATTCCGTATGAGCTAGTGAATCAAATCTGAGAAGAAGGGCTGCTGGGTACTTTCCTTCCTAATAATTGGCATACAGTTTGCTTAATGCCATTAATAAGAGTTAAAGCTAAAGAACAAAATAAAGAAAAAGAGTGGTTTACAAGAAACGTATTTGTAAAACTCTTAACAAAAATAATTTAAATCATTTAATTATTTAAAATTTATTTAAATAAATTACTAGGTGCATGCAGGATGTAATCTCTTCTAAACACAGGACAAAGGAAATATATATATATATATATATATATATATATATATATATATATATATATATATATATATATATATATATGTATATATATATTTTTTTTTTTTCAAAATAATTATTTTTAATTATATACGAAAACCGAAACGTTATCAATGTAGCGAAGCAGCGACACAAATGTTCCGTAACTAGCAGTTGGATTTACGACATGTCTAATATAAATTGGAAAAATGAGATAAAGACAACTGTCAGGAGCTAGCTGTTGCTAATTATAATAATAAAATACAATGGAAGTCGGACAATAGATTAAACTATGCAACAGGTCCTGAGTCGGTAGATTGTTTGTGATAAAAGAGCTAATTTGATGAAGCAATATCTTATCTTTGGGCTGTGTCCCGCCGAAGCCACGGTAATAACGACAACTATCTAAGCATTGATTAATTGTTTATTACTTTAAGAGTTTTTTTTTTTAAATAATTAATATGACAGCTAATAAACATGTCTGTTGTTGTTATCTTATAAATAAAAATGTCGGAGATACATTTAAACTAGATAACAGATAACAATCTATTCATTGCTCTGGTTGAAACTATAATAAATAAAACAAGAATCAATTAGGCAGTGAGGCCAAGTTGAAACAGAAAGTCCATACTAATATAAAAGATGAAGCTAGTAATATAACAGATGAAGCTAGTATACTGTTAAAATTATTAAATACATTGGAATAATTTATTACGACTAGGATCGCCCAGTTGTCAAAATTCGACCATAAAAACAATATTAGTTCAGTTTTGTGATTTATTTTTACAATTAAAATAAGCAGAAAACACTATTTTTTTAAAATTTAATTATCCGAGACGGATTTTTTTTTTTTTAAATTTGGAGTTTAACGTTCTTACTAATTTCAATGTGTAATCACCAAAAAATTGTTGAACGAAATCGGCGACGGACCCCGAGTGCACTGCCCTTGCCAGTCGGGTGCAAAGATACGTTGAAAACTACACAAAAATTGGGAAAGTAAAAACATGCCTCAAAATTCAATACGCCGTATCATTGCTAATTATTATGCGATTTAAATGATTTTTTTTTTATAGAGAATTTAATTATATTTCAATTTTTTTTGTATAATCAATGAAAAATGTATGCTTTTCGAGTTACGCGCAAATATAATAAGTATTCGATTCGTTATAAAAAATTTTTACAGCGTATCTTAGATGATATACTATATGTATGGATAGTAAAAGGTTTTAGGTAGAAGAATATATACAAGTTTTATAAAAATCATTAGAGACGGTTTGGCGCTACAGTCCATAGAAAAAATGTTTTAATCTTTTCGAGAGTGTATTCTGAATTATCAGTGCGAACGCGAAGATCTCCGTGAACTACGGTTCTATTTATCAGTAGGCCTTTCTTCAGCGCTAGAAAATTGTACACAAAGTTCTTAGTTATTTTTCTAGCCATTCGACGTCGTAGAAATGCTTATAAATAATTAAAAATTATATTTAAGATGAAAACGAAACGCGAATAATGGCAAAAAAGAATTGATCTTATCTATATATATATATATATATATATATATATATATATATATATATATATATATATAAAAGCGAAAATGGAAATCTTTGTTACGGGTTGGCTACGAAATTACTTATCCAATTGTCATGTTTTTTTTTAAATTAAAGAGAACATCACGGAGTGGTTTTTAGGCTTTGTAACATCACTCTACAACCCATAGCAACGGATCTGTAGCCATAAACGTCAATCAATCTACAAAGCTTTCGTATGGCAGTTGTTTTCATACCCGTGGAAGTTCACAGCACAGGTTTAACTAAACTAAAGGGGATGGAATAAAAAAAAAAAAAATATATATATATATATATATATATATATATATATATAAATATTTTCAATCGCTCTCTAAATATAATTTCTTCTAAATAATGTAATGCTTTATTTTCGCCAGCAGTTGGGCGAACGGTACTCATACCTCGCATTCCAAAGATGCCCACGGATTTGCCATATAGTTTTAGAATACTATCTCCCATTAAGATATCCTTTACAATCACTATAAATAAAGTGCATGAAAAAAACTTTTAAGTATATCGGAGTCGACTTAAGATAAGACTGATTTCCCTACGGACAACTATATGTTATATCAAGATTAAATTGCGGACAAAACAGGTATATACCTGGAGGAAGGATTAACAATAACGTGTAATTATCGTGGTACTAGGGTACGTTTTCTTTAAATAGTTTAAAACTTACCGGGCTCGTAAAAAAAAACTTTTTTAGTATAAATCCGTCAAACTGGGGACACTTTTTGTCAAGTCGGTTATCATTCAACGATTAGTTCTTTTGTTTTTCCATATAAATTTCGAGTGTTATTCAATTGAAAACTGCGGGGCACAGGTAGTTATTTTAAATAAAATGAGTTTTTATAAAATAAAGTCTATTATAAAGTCTGCAATTATTAATAAACTTTATGATTTTACATACCCACTACAAACGATTTTGCGATAACTTACACCGACATCCTAACACACTCATATAAGACATGGCGACAACCAACATGCCTGATAACACCCGCAGAAGGCTGAAGAGGAGCTGGATGAGGGGTCTCCTATCCCACTGTGTATTACTCTCTATCATTTCATTCATGCCACGATAGCAAAATTTTAGCCCGCAAATTTAGTAGTTATTAACATTGACAGGCGAGAATATAAAAATCAAGCCAAAAAAAAAAATTACATAAATTATTTTGAAATAAATATAAAGTATAATTATTTAAAAAAAATGTATATGTAAGATGAAATATAAACGAGAAATAGGCGAAAAAATGTATTATTAGTATTATATAAAAATTAGTTTTTTATATTTCTATTATAAAGTCTGTTTTTATTAATGAAAGATTTTATTTATTTTTTTAAATAATTCACCAAAATTTTTAAATCCACCAATGATCGCCCAAAGACCGATTAATGTGTAAGAACGCACCGAAAATTGATGTGTAAGAACAAAAATAAAAGTTGTTTTGTGCACATCTACAAGATAAGACATTTCTAATGTTAAATCCATTTGTCCCTTACTATGTATAAAGGAGGAGTAATCGGTACTACAATAATATATTAGGGATTGATAAATTATTTGCCACTTCTCTAAATTTGTTTTATTGAAAAATAGTTTCGAATGTTTTACATTCATCCTCAGTTCTAAAAACACACAAAAAATTCAAAAATAAGCAAATGAATTGAAACAAACTAGGATTAAACCCTGCATTTAAAATAGAAAAACCCCTATCCTCATATTTCTCTTCAAAGAAAAAATAGACCCTTTCCAAAAAAACGGAGTATTCGAACTAAATTTTAATGATTGTGCAGCCAAATACACGGGAAAAACTGGAAGATCGCTAAATCAAAGATTAAAGGAACATATACGTGCATATAATAATAAGACTGAGAATTCCAACTTTGTTATTCATTTAGATGAAAATAATCATAAATTCATCAAAGACTCAGGAGTTAAATTAATAGATCACGTTGAAAACAGTCTCAAATAAAATATATATGAAGCACTTGAAATAATGAAATCCTTCAAATCCAATCCAGATTTTTGCTTAAATGGCCAAATAAATATCTCAAATAGTCCAATCTTAAATTTATTCCCATCTATAACAGAAAAAACAATTACTCACCGGCATTACTGGGAAAACCCTGACCCTTAAGCCGTTTACCTAAAAACATCCTGACTATCTCTCGTTCATTGCTAGTACAATGCGAGAAGGAACCAGCACAAACTTTTCTGTTTGATATAATCCATTTAAACCTTGGTGAGTACCAACATGTATTTGATTTCTTGTCTTAATTAAATTCATAATTCATAAATCTTTTATAATACTGATTTATATAATTTAATATGTATAATAATACCAACTATATTTTAAATTGCTTATTTTCGAATTTTTGGTGTGTTTTTAGAACTGAGGAATAATGTATAACATTCGAAACTAGTTTTCAATAAAATAAATTTATATAAGTGGCAAATAATTTATTAATCCCTAATTAGATTGATCCTTCTATACCATCATGCGGATGTCAACTGACAATAATATATGTTCGTTTATTATTTGCATTAATTTATTAAATTATGACATACATTTTAGCATGTTGGTACGTATTAAACCGATACCAAACAAATATAGCACTCAGGTACGCACTCTTTATCACCGCGTACATAATAAACATCGCGAACATACCAAAAAAGTTATAAAGCATATGGCTACAACAACCAAGCTCATTAATATGCTAAGGCGGCTAAAAAGAATCTGGATGATGGATCTCCTTTCGTGAATTATGGCACTGAAATCGAGTCTAGGAAGAGGAACTAGGAATTGCCCATTCACTAGGAACTGCCCATTCACTAGGAACTGCCCATTCACTAGGTACTGCCCATTCACATACCTGACAGGCCATAGGTTTTCAACAAATTTACAGATTACCACTAATTGTCTGTGATTAAGAGTTAAGAATAGAAAAAAAAAATCAGTCGGATCTACCTGCTAAGGATCGACAAAAGCCTTCCTCTCGCCTAAGTCAGAATAAACAATTTGATAGAGAGCATATTGATGGCCACGCTGTCAACAGCAGAGAAGAACCTGTACGTCCTTCCCACCTGTACGCTCGTCCCCAGTCTTCTGTTGTATCCTGTCAATATCAGAATCAGGCCTGAGAGAATTCGATATTAAAGATGTGTTTCAATGGTATCCTAGCCATAATATATTTAACATAATATATTTCTGTAAACATAATATATTTCGCCACTCAATCATATATAGAAAGTGGGCCATTGTGAAAGACTTCACTGATGTAGAGTCATGTCCGACCATTAGCTATTTTATAATGAGAAATTCTATATTATTTTATTAATGAACTGTATATGCTTTAACGGCTTCTTTTATTATTAAATGAAGCAACGTATCTTCGTTGATTGATATAAAAGTACTTGTTCATGAACGCGACCATTAATTCCAACTGTCATAATTTTCATAATTTTGTTCCTACTACTTATGTCAATATTTACTTTGATTAATCCTTTAATTTCTTGTGACTTGAATTGGCTTTATTGGGTCGTTTATATTTTTAAAACGCATTTTTAATTCAGAAGAAAAAACCGTGATTCGCGGTCTTTTGAGACGTTACTGAAAAAAAAAAGGTTTAAGCGCAAAGGCAACCGCCGAAGAAATTTGTGCCATAGAAGGATAGTCAATTATCTATCGACCCATTATCGACAACCCAGTCCAGGTCACACATCGGTCATTGATGATGACGTTCTTCTTGAATGTGTGAACCAGGACCCACATGCAACTACTCGTGATTTATCGGCCGTAGTAGGGACTCAAATCTTTACTGTGAACAGCTAGACAGATTTTATGCAGTTTTGAGTTCAAAGTACCCCGCTTAGTTCAAGAAGAACCAAGCCATATTGCAACACGACAATGCCCTTGACCAAGAAAAACTATGCGAACTGCAAAGAGTAAACGTTTTGCCTCATCCTGCGTATAACCAAGATATTGCACCATCAAGATTATGGTTTATTTAGACCAATGGTTCATTTTTAAAAGGTCGGATCTTTGATAATCACTAGGATGTAAACATTGAATGTGAAGAGTTCTTTGCCTCAAAAGCAAAGGAGTGTTACCGGCATCAAATCCAATTACTGGCAGAAAGATGGGTGACAGTAGTTGAAAACATTGGGCATATATAATGTTTAAAATATGTAATCTGAAATAAAGCTATACTAATGTAAAAGGACTTTTGTAACAACCTAATAAATAGGTTATATAATTTAGGTTATCAATGGAAATTGTAATAAACATTATAATGTTCGGTGTATTTTGTTTTAGAGCTTTATTTTTATAGTAACATTTTATAAGAATATTTTAAATTACACTTCAAAATAAATAGGCCTAATTACCTCACGCGTAGCAAAGCCTTCTAAATCCTCCGGCAGGCTAATATTTTATGCAATACTCTATTATAAACAAACAATATCCTTCCTCATGCCCATAATGCCAAGTATATCTATTATATTCATAATATTTGTTTATTGTCGCATTTCTGTTAATATAAAATCTCAAATAAAAATTGACATTTTGGCAACAAGAGTAAATATATTAAAATTTCGTAAATTTTCTTTGAAAATCACTTTTGCATTTTAACGAGCCTCGAATTCGGTCTAAGGTCTGTTTTTTTTTTTTTTTTGATTGATAAGATTAGACATTTAGAGGAAAGCAATAATTTAATTTGTAAAGTACAATTAAATAACGTTCAGTAAAAAATAAAATAAAATAAATACTCTTTTGTTCAGTATTAGAACTAGAGTTTCGGAATCAGAAGACCCTTGTGTTTCCCAGGATAATTGGAACGTTCAACCTATTTAAAAGACAGAGGCTGGAGCGCTACAATAGAAAAAAAAAATTACTGCCCCAAGATATACAATATATTATATACTTTATACTTTACAGAAAGTGATAAAACCTAGACATATCTTGCAAGAAATGAAGGCTAAGGGGAAACAGATAAATCACTTATTTTTTTTTTAATGTATCAGAATGAAAAGATAGATGGTTTCAGGACGTTATAGTGCACTAAAATAACATGTTCATAGTTTTAGGGATTGATAAATTATTTGCCACTTCTATAAATTTGTTTTATTGAAAACTAGTTTCGAATGTTATACATTCGTCCTCAGTTCAAGGTTCAAATGGATTATATCAAACAGAAAAGTTTGTACTGGTTCCTTCTCGCATTGTACAAACTTTTCTGTTTGATATAATCCATTTAAACCTTGAACTGAGGGTGAATGTATAACATTCGAAACTAGTTTTAAATAGAACAAATTTATAGAAGTGGCAAATAATTTATCAATCCCTAATTAGATTGATCCTTCTATACCATCATGCGGATGTCAACTAACTGTTCATAGTTTTATAGATAAAACTTCAATGGCTAATATTTCTTCTCCTCGTGATTTTTTCGAGCTCTAACGGCCTGAAAGAGTGCAGTTTTTCATTTTGATCCAGTAAAAAAAAAAAAATTACAGCTGGTTTCTAGCTTTCACGCTGTTTCCAATTCCAACTTCAATGACTAAAAATTAATACAATTAACTAGTCGGTGATTATTAAATTGAATTATCATTTGACATTTATTATACTTATCCTTTTCTATTTATTTTCTATTCGTATTTATATAACGTATTGTATGCATATACTGACATGATTTTGGATGATTTTTTAGGAGAGTATTGAAATAGCAGTCTATTATTAATTTGTTAATTATAATTTTATTATAGTTTATTATGGCCAATTCTATTTGTATGGATGATATTGACCAAAATAAACTAACCAACAACAATTACAATATTACTATTATAATAATAGATTTTTACAAAAGTCTTATTGCATAGAGTAAGTTTTATTTTAATTTCAGTAAAAAATCTACACATTAAAATTATTCTTAAAAATATAGGCCATCATTGCCAATTACTTTAACCCATCTTTCTTCCTGAAGTTGAATTTGATTGTCCTTGGTGTTTATGTCGGAAAACTCCTCAAATCCTGTTTTGATATTCTTGTTGCCTTTCAAAAAATATGCCATTGGCCGTAAAATCCCATAGCCAAACATGTCAGAGCTGAAAGGAGGGTGGGGTAAGATGCTAACACCCTCCATTTCTGAGAATCTTTCTTTGATTAAGAGTGAACGATGGGCAGGAGCATTGTCTTGTTGAAACATCACTTTAATATGATTGACCAAAGCAGGGGACTCCTCTTTTATGCATAGACTAAATGCATTTTCGAGTTGTTCACGGTAAAGCTAAACGTCAGTAGCCCTGCCATCTGGAACCAGATCAAAGTGCGAAACATCCTCATAATTCCACCAAACACAAAGCAATACCTTGAAGGCTGTTGTTCCCAGAATTGAACCGCCTGAACCAAAACGTTACTTTATTATGATACACCACCTTTTTACCTTCCTCCGCACAAATTTCCTCAGCAGCTGCCTTCGCACTTAATTCTTTTTTTCCAGTAGTACCACAGAAGAGCACGAATGACAATATTTCTTCCAGCATTATCAGTGAAATTTATATAATGGAATGAATGGTAGAGACGGTTGGTATGCATAATTAAATAAAGGATTAGTCAAAGTAAACAAGTCTATATGCATAGTTTGCATCAGTGCTGAATAATGATTCAAATGGACCCTTTTACGGCAGCAATGAATTAATGTCCAAAAATTTTGGAATAACTTAGTATTATCTTAGAACAGGACAGCATTTTTTTTTTTTTACTTTATTGTACAAATTTACAACTTTCAGAACACCTAACGATTTATAGAGCTAATAATGATTAGCAAGAAAAATCCTGACAATAATTGTTATTGCAAACATTGAATAATTGAAATTATTTTCAAATTGTACAATTGATATTATACAAGAAGTAAGTTATAAAGGGTGGTTATAAGCCGACCATGTTGGCGCGATATCAAATATCCTCAGAGGACTTGATGACAGAGCTGAACTGAAGAAGATCCTTTGGAAGACATTCATCACACGCTGGCGAAGACCAGTTCGTTATCTGGCGTCTCTGACAGCCCACCACTTTTCATCATCAGTTCGAATAGACCGTCACCGGAGGGGTCATGGACACTGTAGCTACCTGATGTATATTTCAGTCTGGATATTGTTACAATCACTCCATCATCCACGAAGCTAGGTTTAGAGTAACCATCCAGGTATCAGGTGTCCAGTTCAACCGAGGTATCAATCAAAGGTAGGAATCATATTGGCCCGATCACAATATAATAAGTCAATGTAATTTTTTTTTTTTTTTTTTTGATATCCTAAAGAATATATAAAATTAAAACACCTATATGGTATATTTTAACGTGAAAATGATATTTATACATATTATAATTAAAGAGAATATATATCGGCATTGAATGAAACAGTAGTCCAACAATCTGTTTCATTTCTTTCAATCTTCGACGTTTCGTACCGATAACATTTTACTCTGGGTTGAAACGTTCCACCTTTGTGTATGCTGAAACGTTGACGAAAGTCGATAAAGACTTGAGTCTTGAAATAAACTCGGATACACCAAAAAACAGGGTTAGAAAAAGAAAAGGTATAAATATAGAGTACAGTGGATTTGAATACACAGAAAAAATTAAGACTTTCGGGCCTACAATAAAAATAAAATTAAAATTCCGGAGGATATAGACGAAAGGATGAAGTAGGGTAAAGCTTTCTATTTATCCTGTATAATATCAATTACACAATATCAATCATAAAATGTCGAGAGTAAAAATTACCGTCAGGATTTTTCTCGCTTATGATTATTAACTTCATGCATCCTTCGGTGGTTGTTAGTTTATTCTGAAAGTTATAAATTCGCCGCGAGGTAAACAAAAAAATTACTATTTCCGGCTATCCAATTTTAATCAAAATGTAGTATATTATTCATATTGATATAAAAGTTTTATACAGCAAATTTAAGATGTTTTGTGTTATATTATAGTTAAATATATAATGAAAGTCTGTTATAGCCTCCAAGCAAAGTACCACTTCCGGTTTACCAATTTTAACTAAGATCAAGCATATTATTTATGCTGACATTAAATCTTTATATACTATATTTGAGATGTTTTGTATTATAATTTAGTATATTTCTTTATGGAAGCCTATTATGACCTTCAAGTAAAGTACCACTTCCGATTCGCCAATTTCAATCAAAATCTATTATGTTAATTAATTTAACATATAATTCTTATATACTGAATTTGAGAAGATTTGTATTATATTTTAATATAATTCTTTATGAAAGTCTATTATGATCTTCAAGTAAAGTACCTCTTACGGTTTGGGGATTTCAACCAAAATCTATTATGTTATGTATTTTGATATATAAGTTTTACATACCAAATTTAAGATTTTTTTTGTTTGTTATATTTTAATATAATTTATGATGAAACTCTATTATGGCCTTTAAGTTAAGTACCACTTCCGGTATACCAATTTCAACCAAAAACTAGCCTATTATTTATATTGTTATTAAATGTTTATATACTAAATTTGAGAAGTTTTGCATTATATTTTAATTCTCGGGTGTACGAACCTTTATTCACCGAACTCAAGCTCTGTTATATTTTTACAAAACATCGCTTATCGTCTAATGATTATATTATATTTTTCTCCAATAATTTTTTTATTAATTACTATTATTTCTTAGTCACAAGATTTCTTAGTGCTCATCAACTTGCCCCAAAACTGAAAGTTATAATTTACAAAACTATTTCTATTGTTGTTTAGATATGCGAAAAGTTGCCTCTTACTTTGAAAAGAATGAAGCCTTAACTCGTGTAAACGCTGCTTTGAAGAAAGAACAACGTCCTAAAGTGTTTGAGAATATGCTCGCTAACTGGAAAATTTAGAATACTTCACAACGAGGAATTGCGGAGCTTGCAAACACTTAATAAGAATCAACTAATAGCATCATGACGAATTAAAAGGTAAATTTTTTGGCAATGTAAATAGCGAATCTCTAAAAAATCGACTGGGATATTACTTTAAAATTTCCTATACAATAACATAAAATCTCTGTTATGTCAGTTACAGACACAAAAGTTCTCTAAAGAAATTATGGTTATTTTAAAATATTACTGGTTCATATTAAAATGAACATTTTAAGTTAGATTTTCTGTTGGCATGAACTCTGGGAAAGATTGGAGAGAGCTGGTGAAGTCCACAAGATGGCGAGGTGCATATCAGCGCGTGGGACCCGGCAACTCCTACTTCACACCTCAATAACAATTCTTCAAAAGGAAACATTCAATTTTTGGATTAATGCTAGGGTTTAAGACGCTCTTCCCCACTGTGGGTCGGTGGACAAAGACAGCAGTAAATAAGCACCTTCGGTTTCACTTTTTTTTTTAAATTTTATCCATGTTTATTGTTGTATGAAAATATTCTAGGCAACTAGAGATAGTCACAAACAGCTGTAGACCAATACGGTAATGGATTTTGTTCAATAAGTAGAATCGTGTAAATTTAATATCACGATATGAAAAAAAAATATATATAGTAATTAATTAAGAATGATCTAATCGAAGAAGAATATAGTATAATCATTAAACGATAAGCTATGTTTTGTATAAATTTAAGATGGCGGATCTTGAGTTCAGTGAATAATGATAAAGGTTGGTACGCCTGAGAAAATAATTGGATTGCTTCGGTTTAATAAACTCCTCGTTTTACTTCCTCAAATACTCTAAAGTAAAGGCTTAACGTAATCCGCCGAAAAAGCCTTTTAGAGAAATATTGGTATTTATGTTTTGTGATCTTGGGTCCAAACAAATGATTTACAATATAAAATTTAATGTATTTTGCCGTACTTTTCTATCACTTTTCGTAACAGGTCTCGATTTTGATCACTGATCTGCTTAAAATAGAGCAATAAAAAAATTGTCCAGTTGTTCTTATTTCTTTATTCTTATTTATTTTTATGTTTAATTGTATTCATATTGTATTTAATAAAAAGCCTAAATGCGTAAGTTGATAAGTACCCGCAGTAGGTATCTCTAAGCCTTTACAACCGTTCGGTTTAAACCCGATATTGCGGGTACTGTATAGCCTGTCCAGTGTCCGTATTTTCGTTAGGACAACTTTTTTTTCCTTGAAGAAGGTGGTGTATAAATAAATAATAAATTAAGACGAAATAAATAAATATTATGTTTTCTATTTTTCCCAAAAGGATGAAAAACGGACGGGACCCTATTGTAATTGTAAAAAAATTATGTCTGATTGAATTATGGACATTGAATGATAAAATGATTTTAAAATCTTTCTTTTTTAATTAATTTGTTAATAATTATTAGTATAATAACGTGTGTGCATAAGCTGGTAGGTGTCTCTAGAGGGTATCTCTAAACCCCAACAACCGTTCAGCATTGCGGGTGCCGTATATCCTGTGTGCCATGTTCTTAATGTCCTTGGGACGATTTTTTAAAACTGTTCCTTGATAATGGTTGGGGAATAAATAAATAATAAATTAAAGCTAATAAATAATAAATCAGGTATAAATAAATTGTATTGTAAATTAAAACAAAATAAATAATAATAAATTTAGGTTGAATATTTAACGTTAATGTTTTCAATTATTTTGCTGTGATTCAAACCGTCTATGGTCCTGGACCTTCCCCTTCCAGTCACCCCAATATAGAATAGAAGAAGAAATTTATTCTGGGACTAGTTTTCTTAAGAATAACACAATTGAACAAATAAAACAGAAACAACATCTGGCCATAAGCCTACAAAATAAAGGCCAATTAATGTATTAAATATTTTCAATAAAATAATAAGCAAACAATATAAATTCGTGTCTTGAAAAATATAATTAATGTGAACAAAAAAAAAAGAAAAAGAAAAGAAAAAGAGAGAAATGAAAAATACAAAAATAACGAGCTAATTAGCAAAGTTGAAGCTAGATCATTAAAAACTATTATTTACTTCTGATCTAGATGTTAATCTTAAATTGAAATATATATGGTAGGGATAGATTCTTACAGCGCTATTATCAATTGATTGAGTGGCAGCTTGTATTATTTATCAATAAAAGCTTTTATCTCTCAGATTAATAATGATACTTATATATATATATATATATATATATATATATATAAATAAACTGTTTATTGTTTAAAGAAAATAGGAAAATATAAAGTGTTGCCTATCGATTCTAGGGTAGCAAGAACATCGAATTTGGAATCGATTATTCAAACTCGCAGAAAAGAATACAGGAAAGCTGTTGTTGTAAATAACATAATAATAATAGTTCAAGATCTACTAGTATTATAATGAATGATTTACTTAAGTAATTACTATTAAATTATACAATCTTGTAAAAAAAAAGTCTTGTATTTAATGCAAATTTAATGTTGTATTTAATCACTATCTCTTATTATTATAATGTAGTAATAAGATTCGATTTCATAATATCTTAATCCATATAATAATATTATTGACTATTATAAAAAACATGAAATATATCGTGAGAGGAGGGGACTCGCTGAATTTTGCCCCGGGCATGTCCTCAGCTGACGGCGGAGGATCTTTATTAATCACATTAGAGGAGAGGTGGCCAAACATGGCGCATTGGATGATTACTAAGATAGAGTCGAAGCTATACTCTTTGGATGTCATGTGTACAAGTATACTCCAATTAATAAGGTTATTAAATATAGGATCGGGCCAAGATTCCTTGCATCCAGAGAGGACAGACAAATTCACAATGCTCTCAATACGAACTATTTTGGTCCACAAGTATCTTCAACTAATGAGATTTTCTGACAGCTGTAGCTCAATCACGAAGCGATCAACTTGTCCGGTGGGTTAAAAAACAACATATTATCGAATGGCAAGAAAGATATACCTGGGAATCAAGATCGAAAGGCAAATATCATTATATTATCTATCCACCCTAATGTCAATCTACGACCATGGTTCTCCCATATCAGCACTATGTTGAACAGAAAAGAAATATCATTATTGACTATACTAATAATCAATCATGGCCGAACGAATCGCGGATTAACACTAATTAAAGTTAATAAGAATGACAAATGCTCCAAATGTGACACCATCGAAGACCCAATACACGTTATCGTTAAATGAAGCAAATATCACAGTTATCGGATAAAATATCCTGATATACAAAACCACAACACATTTCTCCAAATAGTTGAAAAAAATCTGGATGGGAACATGGTACAATCTTTATGTCGGCTCATAGAAGAAAGTGCGATAGAATTCTAAAAACCAACTACATTACCCTCTATAAACTCGTATAATAATACTACGGGATGTATAGGACTTCACGGGAAGCCTTAAGCCAAAAAAAAAAAAAAAAGCGTTTGTAAATCTTCACCTGTTGTAAAAGAGATCATTTCTTAATATTGTAGATTGGTGCTTCAAAGAAATGGCGTAAAATAATTAACTTAATTGGATGATTAAATTATTTATTTTATTCCCCTAAGTATAGCATATCCTATCTTTATCTCTACTTTAAAGTCTGTAACAACGAAGGTATGAAGGTGTAAATAGTGCACGAATTATATGGCGCATCTGAACTCATCTGTGAAAACATTAGCGCGTTATGCAAAATCTTGGGCACCCCTGCATTACCGGATATGTAAACTTATATATTTTTATAAATTTCATTCGACCATTAATAAATTTATAATTTAATCGACGAAACGTCAGGTATATTAATAACTAGAGCTAATGATAATTACAAATACATATTTTTCTCTGCTAATCAATAGCTTGAAGACAGAAAGGTCCAAAAATCCTGGACAATAGCATTCAGCTGGCTGTCACTGATTACAGGGAGATTGTACATAATGTACATTCTAAGGCTGTTGTATTTTAAGCACGAAGGCTCCTTCCTTCAGGGAAATAATAGACACTTTGTCCTGACAAATTGTCTTCTTGTCATCTGTCATAATTTATCGACTTATCAATATTAAAGTTGGATGGTTCCAATGGAGACAGTATGGCCTAACACTGATAGGAAGAAATAACTCGATAATTTTCATTTACAGTCGATATCACTTTATTCAGTTGTACAATGTATGCTCCGGAAGTACCGGAATACCAATGTTCCCTCCCTGATCGCAGAGCTGGAATATGTTTGTCAAGAGGTAAATCGCAAAACAAATCAATGCAAACATTTACGCCTATCACGTGAGCCGAATAAATCAATCTATGATATAGATTTAAATTTGTTTCCTTTTAAATGAATTGCATTTATCTTTTAAGTTAACCGATTCTTACTTTCACTAACTTATATATTAAATATAGAGTAAGAAAAAATAATGCTATCGTGAAAAAAAATCTGGTATTTTCGTTTCGAGTACCGCAGTTACTAACCGGTGATTTCTGTGATAATGTCTATTATTTTGCATGCTTAATTTTAAACATCAGTTTTTATTATCAACTATCCTCATTACCTGCTTCGTTTACACTACAAAGTTCTAAATTCGGGTAAAATAAATTTTTCTACACTTGTTACTCATTTTAATACCCAGGATAGTTGTGTTCGTTATTATATGGACCAAAGTGTCATACTTCATAAAACTAAAACTGTGTCCAAATGGCCACGATATACTGATTATATATTCTTTTTCATGTCCTACCCGTAAGGGCGTTGCTAAATATGCATATTATACATATAAAATTATATAGATGAGTATCATTGCTTAACTGTAAAACTGAAGAGATATTTTATAGTGGGCTAAGATAATTACTTAAGCACTATTTATCTTTAGGGAATGTGTGTGTTAAATAACCTTTATTGCTAATATTATATTGTATATACGAATAAACATTTTTCCCTAATATCGCTTATACTTCAAATGACTTAGGAAGAAAAAAGATCTAATGCAAAAGTTCTATTTTATCTGGTTAAACATATAAATCTGTAGAAGTTAATAGAATGTGACGATTATTGTAGTTAATAATTTGTAATATATTTATATAGAAAACTAAATAGAAAATTTTAGAATTTATTTGAATTAGCGCGATAAGTGAAAGTTGTGCGATGCGAGCACCGCACCAGAATTTTTATTCTTATCAATCGTTATTAATTTGAATTAATATGATTTCTATTAGATAAATCACTTTTTCAGGCGAAATACTGAACCAATTAAGAAAAGGAAGGTACCTTTTGTGAGAGATTTTTATTTAAGGTGTGCATATGCACCTAAAATTTGTTGAAATTATTACCAGAATTTTTAATAATTTATAAACCATAATTTTCATTAACAATTAAAAATATTTTTTTTTTTATTTGGAACACATGTACAAATATAATCATTTTTGTGATGTAGTATTCCTAAGTATCCCAATGATTCCGACAGATAAATCATTCGAATTCGCGTTGAAGCAGTTCCCAGAGCGATTTGCATCTAGGATGACCATCAACAAAGTACAGGTCTGTACAGTCCTTTACAAGTCTGTGGAATAAATTTCCAAAGTCCATGGCCCTCACGAGGACAGCTGTATGAAGTCCATGGCCCTCACGAGGACAGCTGTATGAAGTCCATGGCCCTCACGAGGACAGCTGTATGAAGCCGGCTCACGCGTTGGAAAACCTTCTGATTTATTCTTGTACGCATCAGACGAAAAAAAAAAATCGTGTATTCAAAAGCACTTCGATAAAAATAATTAAAACACAAAAACTTCCTTTTTTTCAGTGGCATTGCAAAGAATGCCGAGTGCTCATAATAAATATATTATAGCATTAAAATGGAAACTACGCCAACGAAGTTAATGCTAAATTAATGTTCCAACAGAATGTATTCATTCATTGAGGTCTCATTTAGATTCAGCGATTGTGTCTTTGAGCCGAGGGTTAATAGCACTAACTACAACGTCAAGTAATAACGGTTTGATTCGGTGGGTTCTAAAAACAGCTTCGTTATGAGAACTGAGTAGACTTTAGATTATAAAAGTGTAGGAGCTGAAATTGGGGATTTTAACATTAATTTAGGTAGTTCCTTTTTCGATTAATATTTCTTTTAAATTATTACATCATCCATAATACTTCAGTACTGGGACTTCTTAACTATTAATATTTGTTATAGATATTATTTTGTATGTAGCATCACTACTTTCTCTCTAATAAATAACCACATCTAAATCACAAGGAAGGGCTAATCCGTCACACACAATTTCATTTCTTAATTTGTCGACTGTTATAATATACATAATATCAGAATAATAATAATAATTATATATATATATATATATATATATATATATATATATATATATATATATATATATATATAATAAAACAAATCAATTTAGATTAAAAGATAATAGACCACTTTAATCCCACACACATGAATTTAAAATAACTTGATCACATAGGGAAATTTTTTTTTATATTTTGTAACGTTTCAGTCCTTTTATACAATTTGATTTCCACTTTCAAACTAAATACCATAATGTCATCTATGTCCGATTATAAAATATTATAAATCTAAATACTACCTAAACGCAGTTTTCGATTTAAAATTTAACTGTGCTGAACTTTTAAATTTTCTTTTATTGCCACAATGGTTTAGTTTTTTTTATATCGGTGACATGTCAATTAAAGAACATTTGAAAATTCATCATGGTTAAATTTTAGAACAAATACTTTTTTGTAGTAGTAGGATTATAATATTTTATAATTGGACGTATGTGAGATCATTTCATTTAGTTTGGAAATGACCAAAAATTTGTTAATAAGGCCGAAACGTTACAAAATATAAAATAACTAAACAATGTAATAAAGATTTTATTAATAAATGTATGTGGGATTAAAATGGTCTATTATCTTTTGATCTAAATGGATTCATTTTATGTAATAAACATGAATCTTATTAGAAAATGAACAAAACCATAAAATTGTTGTTGATCATATATATATATATATATATATATATATATATATATATATATATATATATATATATATATATATATATATATATATATATATATATATTAATACCATAAGTTTGGGGGTAAAAGTGATCAACTCCAATTTTTACGTAGATGGGATTCCATGACTAAAAAAGATATTGGATATAATTTTTATTTAATACAAATTCATTCAATATTGTTGTTTCGGAGAAATAACGATTTCTAGCGATACTTCTGGACCCCCTGTTTCATAATTAAGTACATCAGTACAAGTACAAGTGATAACTGGAAAGATTCCTGTTGCGAGGTTACAAGTTACAAATCGTCATTAGATAATAATAACTGTATTCAATTATTTTTTTATATTTACTTTTCTTTAATAAAAAAATAATTATTATTAGTTAATTATTGATTATTTCATAATTGTATCAATAATGAATGATAAATTTGGTTCAAGCACTGGTAGCAAGGAACAAATCTGCATTTTCGTAAAAATTTTCATTATATCACTTTTACTACCAAACCGACTATATATTCTATATATCATATATATGAAACAATGTATATATGTTTGTGTATACATATTGACAAGATATAATACTATACCAGCTTTAAAAATAAAAAAGAAATATGGTGATATGGTAGATTCGCCCATCTTGCAAGTAGTGTCTTATTTGATAGAGGTTTTTAGTGATTAAGAATCTAGGTAGCTGAGGTAGATGTTCGATTTAATTTAGAACTTTAGAACTTAAAACGTTGTTTTTATATGTTAACACTAAATGCTATAAAAATTTTCTTGAAAAATGGTCACACTCTAATTCAAGGATAAGACTGAAAAGAGCATGGATGATGGATCTGCTGACACAAAGCAGCAAGATAAGCAAATCAAAACAGGGAATAAGAATCAGTCGGCCATGTTCTTCGCACCTGTCATGTCATTTGTAACCCTATCGACAGCCAATCTCCTGATTGTCAATTTTTTTATTTGACAAGCCTCGATGTAAATATGTAGGGAAAGAAAAATATCGTCATATATATATATATAAAATAGTGCCAATTTGCAGAGTTTATAATTGTCAGTGAGGTACTGTTTAATTAATTAATAGTAATTTAAACAAAAAATAGAAGTATTTTCATTCCATCGTAATTATTAAGACAATCATTATTACTTTATTAGTAAATATCAATAATGTAAATAACAGGTAATACGCATGTTAATCACGATAAATGGGCTTTTAAAACGTTATAGTTTAAGAGATTACGGTACCTTTGAAGCATGGCACCGCCGAATTTGTAATATATATGTTTTTACATAAACATATTATATTACAGTTTTACATAAATATAAATATGTGTTTTACTAGTAAAACATTCGCTTTTAATAGTGTCGCGTAGAGATATATTGTATAATTCAGAGTTGCATAATTCACAAATATATTAAAATAACGAATTATTAACAATAAATAAAAAAATATTTTAATTTTATAATTTCAAATAATGATAATTTTTTTTTTTTAATCATTGAAAAATAAACGGATTAATATTGTATTATTCATTTAACTATAAAATAAATTATTCAATAAAAAAGTTTTTATTGATTAAAAATAAATCTATTCAATACTTTATAATCTCTCATTTTTCTTATGGGTCTGTAAACTGTGACATATTAAAAAATGTAAAAGCTACCTGAAGCCAACACCAGTTGCTGAGTAACATTTAGAATTTAAGAATCTATTTAAAAAAATAAAATAAAAGTTAGCATATACATGGAAAGTTAATATTATACTGACTAGAATATAATATTATAATGGACTCCCCTGGGAATTATGCACCAATACTTGTATGGTAATTAACTGAGTTGATATCTATTATACTGTTTTTGATGCTTAGGCGTGGGTTCCTAAAATTTGAATATTTGATTAGTTTTCGATTTTTTTTTTTTTTTTTTGTTTTGCATGTATAAAAAAAAAAAAAAAGAGAAAGTGTTACTTTAAGTTATGAAATGGTTCAGTCATCGGAAAAGAGAAATAACAGATGGATAAGAAAGTAATAGATCTATAGCAAGTAGAGAAAAGAAAAAGAAAAGGAACAGATATATTATGGGTTATGTAGAGATAATTATAATGTGTTTAGAGCTAAAATGAAAGGGGGAAAAAAACCTTATGTATAATTATTATATCTCTGGCTATAGATTGATTAGTATGCTGTGTATGTAGCAACGCTAGGTTTTTGGACAGCATTGCTGTAAATAAAGCATTTCTCTCTCCTGTTGATATTCTGATAATTCAGGTTATCATTAGAATAGAAGGAAAAGAACAAAAATACATATATATAAGACAAAATTCAGCACATCTACAATCCAAAAAGACACCAACCAATTTAATTTCACCTATCCCAGCTGTTGTTACGTAACCTTCTTCTCTTTCAGTGTGTGAGTGGGTGTCTTGGGATGCTGTCTCTGGTTAGTCTTTTTTGACTGTGAATGTGAGGACGTGTTCCATTCTGTTCTTTTTATAAATGTAATTTTTTTTCTCTTCTCTCTCTTGTTTCTTTTTGATGCCCTGAATTGGCGACTTTAGTTCTTTTCTGTATTTTAGAGATTCTGATCACTGATTGTACGCAAAGGACGTCCCAGATGGAACACGAAGAAGCCAACAAAAATCACGAATCAAGCCATCTTTTTAACATTTCCGACATTTTATTATTGTATGTATAAATTGTAAGATGAATAGTGCGATCTGAAATTAATAAAAATAATTCAGGAGGGTTGCTGTAATAAAGATGAAAGTAATGAGTGTTGAAGAGGACTTAAGAATCAAGTTGTGCTCCATCAAGTCTAATCAAGTTGATACTCTGCTTGTAAATCAAGGACATGCTTAAAACTTAAGAATATTGTTAATTGGCAATATAATTTCATAATTTTGATGGATACCCTTTCATTTACAGAATTTTCAGTGTTCTTATGTAAATCTTAAAATTGTTCTTGATAA